>JAALGY010000033.1:3600000-4101437 GCA_032358165.1 Diplosphaera chodatii | reverse complement strand
CTAAACCCTAAACCCTAAACCCTAAACCCTAAACCCTAAACCCTAAACCCTAACCCTAAACCCTAAACCCTAAACCCTAAACCCTAAACCCTAACCCTAAACCCTAAACCCTAAACCCTAAACCCTAAACCCTAAACCCTAAACCCTAACCTAAACCCTAAACCCTAACCCTAAACCCTAAACCCTAAACCCTAAACCTAAACCCTAAACCCTAAACCCTAAACCCTAAACCCTAAACCCTAAACCCTAAACCCTAAACCTAACCCAACCCCCTAAACCCTCAAACCCTAAACCCTGAAACCCCGAAAACCCAAACCCTAAAACCTAAATCCTTGTTTTTTATACGCCTGTAAGCCGGCGATATGAGCTCCCAGGGGACCCATCAGCACGCGGACGCTATTGCCAGTGACCAGGGTGCGTGTTCCTGCTGTTTGCCCTACGTTTCGGTGGTGTCAAGGCCACTGATGACGTGCTGAACGATCCTGACAGCTGTGTGCAAGTTGCAGATGCCCTGCGCAAGCTTGTCTGGCGTCACGCCATCGGAAGGGTTTAAACAGGAGCAGCCAGGTGTGCCAGTTGTTCAGGCCGTCATCAGCGGCCCTGATGCTAGCTGACAAGCCGCGCAGGGCACCCACAAACCTGCACGCAGCTGTACCACTCGTTCAGCACGTCATCGGCGGCCGTGATACCACCCAAATGTAGGGCAGACAGCAAGATCATGCGCTCTGGTCTCTGGCTACGGGCGTCCATGCGCGGCTGGGTCGTCACGGGAGCTACCAGTGCACACGCACAGCCACACAAGCCATCCCAACGCTGCAGCTGGCTGGCAGAGTCGATCAGCATGCCATCAGTGGCTGAGACGCCAAGGCAGATCAGTGGCCAGCAACAACATCGCTCACCCTGGTCTCTGGTTATCGCATGCCCAGCGCTGCTGGGTGCTCAGCAGCAACGCCAGGGGCGGAATGGCTGCGCCGGCCTTCCAAACCTGCAGTTAGTTGCGCAGGTCATTTGGCACGTCATCGGTGGCCCTACTACGACTCAAGTGCAGGCGATCAATAGAAATGCGCACCCTGGTCTCTTGGTGTGGTGTGCATAGTGGCTGCGGGGTGTCCATACGAGCTGGCAAACGGCAGACGCGCCTCGCAGAGCACCCACAAACCTGCGCGCAGCTGTACCAGTCGTTCAGCACGTGATCAATAACCAAAATGCAGTTCAAGTTGAGACCGTTTGACAGAAACATGCACCCTGGTCTCTGGGTACGAGCACGTTGCTGCGGGTCACCTATCGTAGGCTGTGGACGACAGACAGGCCCGGCAGGGCACCCCTAAACCTGCCAGCCAGCTGTGCCAGTCGTTCATCACGTCATTAGTGGCCCCGATGCAGGTCCAGACGTAGAGCAACGAGCAGGAACGCTGACCCTGGTCCTCTGGCTATGGGTATCCGCGCACTGTTGGGTCGTCATAAGCTACCAATGCACACGCACAGCCACAAAAGCCATCCCAAAGCTGCAGCCAGCTGTGCAAGTGATTTGGCACGTCATCAGTGGCCCCGATGCTAGCCGTCTGCAGGGCAAGCAACAGAAACACGCACCCTGGACTCTGGGTATGGGGTGTCAGGCGCTGTGGGGTGCCCAGATGGGCTGCCGGCAGCCAGACAGGCCGCGCAGCGCACCCGCAACCTGCACGCAGCTGTGCCAATCGTTCAGCATGTCATCAGTGGCCTTGATACTACCCAGATGCAGGGCAGACAGCAAGAGCATGCACTCTGGTCTCTGGCTATGGGTACCCGCGCGCTGTTGGGTTGTCGGAAGCTACTAGTGCCAATGCACAGCCACACAAGCCGTCCCACAGCTGCACACCACGTTGCCACTCGTCCAGCACATCATCAGTGGCCCCGATGCAAGCCAGGTGCAGGGCAAGCAGCAGGAGCATGCACCTTGGACTCTGGGTATGATGCGCCCAGTGCTGCGGGGTGTCCAGGTGGGTTGGCAGTGCCAGACCGTCCGCGCAGAACCCATGAACCTGCACGCAGCTGTACCAGCCGTTCAGCATGCCATCAGCAGCCTTGATGCAAGCCAGGTGCAGGGCAGACAGATACACTACCGACCCTGGTCTCTGGCTATGGGGTGTCCGGTGCTGCTATGTCCCGGGAAATAGTCACAATGGCAAAGGGTTGCGCACAGAACACCCCCAAACCTGCACGCAGCTGTGTCACTCGTCCAGCACATCATCAGTGGCCTTGATACCGCCCAAATGCAGGGCCATCGCCAGAAACACGCACCGTGGTCTCTTGATACGGTGTGCTCAGTGTAGCTTTGCCCCGAGCGGCAGCGCCTGAGGCAATAGGCTGCGCAAGTCAGCTGCAACCTGCAGCCAGCCGTGCGACTCGTGCAGCACGTCATCAGTGGCCCTGGCCCAGCCCAGATCCAAGGCAAGCATCAGAAACACGCACCCTGGTCTCTGGGTATGGCGTGTCTGGCGTTGCTGGGTCCTGGGCAGAAGCTGTGACGGCATGCAGGCTGTACACGCCACTTGCAACCTGCACGCAACGGCAAGCTGTGGCAACGGTTTGGCAAATTATCAGTGGCCCCGATGCAAGGGAAGTCGGTGGCAATCGGCAGGAATGCGCACCCTGGTCTCTGGATACAGCATGCCCATCGCTACTACGCGCCGCGTGACAGATGCCAGAGTCAAACGGCCGCTGAAAGCACCCGCAACCTGAATAATACTGTCGGCGTCATTCAGCGTGTCGTCAGCGACCCTGGTGCAAGCCAATTCATGAGCAGACAGCGAGCAGACCGACCTTGGTCTCTAGATATGGCGTGCTCAGCGCTGCTGGGTCCTTCTGAACCGCCAATGCCCGGCGCACAGGCCACACGCCGGCCATCCCACAGCTACGGCCAGCTGCCCAAGCCGTTAAGCAAGTCATCAGTGACCCAAACGCAAGCCAACTGCAGGGCAAGCAAGTAGAACACGCACCCTGGTCTCTGGTTATGGTGCGCCCAGTGTTGCGGGGTGCACAGGTGGGCTGCCTGTGCCGGCAGCAGACCATGCCCATAAACCTGCACGCAGCTGTGCCGATCGTCCAGCATGCCATCAGTGGCCTTGATACTACCCAGATGTAGGGCAAACGGAAGGAACACTGACCCTGGACTGTAGATATCAGCGTGCCGGTGTTGCTGTGTGCCCGGGATATGGTCATAATGGCAATTGGCTGCGCACAGCACCCGTACCCTGCAGCCAGCTGTGCGAGTCGTTCAGCACAGCAGCAGTGGCCTTGGTGCAAGGCAACTGCAGGGCCATCGCCAGAAGTACGCACCCTGGACTCTGGCTACGCTGCGCCCAGTGTCGCTCCACCCTCGGCGGCAGCGCCTCTGGCGGACAGGCCGAACAGAGCACTTGCAACCTGCACGCAGCTCCCAGGGCCGTTCAGCACAGCATCAGTGGCCCCGATGCAAGGCAGATTCAGGGCAGCGAACAGAAATGTTGACCCTGGTCTCTGGGTGTGGTGCACGCGGCGCTGCTGGGTCGCCAGGAGCCACCCACACCGGCATACAGCTACGGCGGCCATCCCAAAGTGGCAGCCAGCTGTGCCAGTCGTTCTGGAGGTCATCGATGACTCTGACGGAGGCCACCTGCAGGGCAAACAGAAGAAACGGTCGCTCTGGTCTCTGGGTATGGGGTGGCCGGTGCCGCTATGTACTGGGACAGCGGTCTGGCGGCAGAAGGCTGCGCACAGCACCTGACAGCTGCTGCCAGCTGTGCCAGTCGTTCAGCACGTCATCAGTGGCCTATGTGCCGGGCAAATGCAGGGCGGTTAGCCAGAATCCGCACCCTGGTCTCTGGGTATGCTGCGCCCAGTGCTGTGGGGTATCCATACAACGCTGCCGTCGGCAGACCGTCCGCGCAGAACACCCATAAACCTGCACGCAGCTGTACCAGTCGTTCAGCACGTCATCAGTGGCCAAAAGGCAGCCCAGGGTGAGACTATTTGACCGAAACATGCACCCTGGTCTCTGGGCATGAGACCGCCGGTGCTGTCACCTCCTTGACGACAGCTGTGTGGCGGCAAACAAGCCCCGTAAGGCACCTGACAACTGCAGCCAGCTGTGCCAGTCGCTTAGCACATCACAACTGGCCCCAATGCAAGCCAAATACAGGGCAGTAAGCTAAAATGCTGACCCTGGTCTCTGGCTGCAGCGTGCCCAGCGCTGATGTGTCCTGGGCATTGCAACGCGCGCATGACGGCATAAACAGGTCGTGCAAGGTACTTGCAAGCTGAATGCAACCGTGAGAATCGGTCAGGATGTCAGCAAGCACCCTAGGCTTCACTCTGTTCAGTTGTTGTGCCGTGTAGCCATGCGCTGTATGTGCATCACGGATGGACATGAAGGTCCCCCTTTGCCACCAGAAGCACAGCTACGTAAAAGTTCAGCCTGCCCCGAATGCCAAAACCATGTTCTACACAACCAACAGCGATTCTGTGAACCTCGTGGCACTTTGTGCAATGCGGTGTATATCGCTGCGTCTGGTTAGTCAGGCAAAGTCTGAGCGTCCATGGTACATGATGCGAGTATTTGTGAGCAACAGGATAAAATCATTGAACAGGTCTGCACCAGAGTTGCCGGCGGAACAGGTGTGTGTGGGGTGCACTCGAGCAGCGAAAATCAACCGCACGAATTAAGCTGCCATGCTGACTGCAAACTAGTTGATCGCCTGCACCCAAAATGCCAACATGATACCCGCCAAGTTGTTGCCGTACATCACAGCAGCGTCACGTTGCTGTCTTGTGCCACGCTTTGCTGCATGTGTTATTGCAGTGCTGCGGACAGCATGTATACGCCTCGAGCAGCCCAGGCTACAGCAGGAACTCGAACTCGGGGCGGCCGCGCAGCTGCCTTGGCAGCGCCATGCGCCTGCAGCAGGTGTCGATGCGCTGCAGCAGCGACACGCCGGGTGCGCCGCCTGGACCCCTCGGCGCCTGTGCGACAACGGAACTCAGCGGTGGCGCATCTGGACCTGAATTGCATGCCAACACTGCAGCCTGGAACATCAGCTGTCCAAGGTCTGCTGAGCGGCGATGTGGCAGAGGTTGCAACAGCAAACGCCCCGCAGTCTGGTTTTACCCACGCCACCCATGAAGGTGGTGGTCATTACAAGAGCCAGAACCGGCTGCACCTGCACGAAGTGGCGTGCGGCCTCGGTGAGCAGCTTGCCGCTGCGCAGGCCGCCCAGGAACGCTGCCTGCAGCGGCAGCGCAATGCACAATGTCATCACAGCTACCAATGAGCATGCTGCAGCGGCGGGTGCAACATAGAAGCACCAGCCGACCGTGCTGCAGTTGCACAATTCGGTTGTTGCAACTATGCCTGCGAATTTCACGACCGCAAGGTTGCCACGCAGACTGCAGGGTTGTCACAAATACCAGTACCCTTGCGCAGTCAATTTAGCTGCCATGGCCCCTATCGACTCTTAAATTCGAACCCCGCTGATTGCAGCAAACACCTGCGAGTCTAGCAGCAGCTGGTCGTCGTCGTCCGCGCCGCCCGCCGCCGGCGCCGCCTCCACCGCGGCCTGCAGTGCGCGCAGCAGCGGCAGCGTGCCACCTGCGCCGCTGATCCCTGCACCACACAGCGTTGCAGCGACTGTCGTTTGCAAAACTCCAGGCGGCGCTGGACTGCTGGCTTGGCCACATCACCAAGTGACATGCAGACAGAAGCAGAGCTGCAGCTCTGACGCTGCTTCTGGACCAGACCAGGTAAATCCTTGCCCGAGTATGTTTCATGCCCAGGAGCAGCTGCAAAACCTCACCCACAGCCCAGTCGTCGTGGTGGTGCTCCGTCAGCTTGTGCAGCTGCTGCAGCGTGAGGCCCGGCGCCGCGCGCTCCAGCGCTGGCAGCACCTCCCCGCCCCGCTCAGCAATGCCCGCCACCTCGTCCTTGCCCTGCACGATCATGCAGCACCACCTCCACTTGTGCTGACAGTGGCGTGGATCTTTCAAGCTGTGACGCTGCCTACACAAACTGCACATACTGCAGCATTTGCAACCAAGAAACACACTACCTCTGCTAGCAGCTGCAGCACCGTGCATGACGGCTCATGCTGACAAGCGGTGGCTGCAGTCACACATTCACAGTAGCACAGCTGCCAGATTGATCACCTGCAGCAGGTATGCGACGGCCTGCTGCGTGTGGTGCAGGCACGCGGAGATGTCGGCGGGCGAGCCGCACCACGTCTTGCCGATGTGCCCCAGCCACGCCTTCACCACTGCGAGCCCCGCCTACAGAGACATGGTAAGGGGTTTGCACACTGCTGTACATTCTCAAAACACATCACTGCAGCGCGGTCTGAGCTGCTGCTGGTAGTTGGAATTGTGCATCCGAAGACCGCGCAGCCTGGTGATGACAGATGACGCCTACCTGCAGCGCCTTGACGGCGGACACGGAGCAGCAGTCACGCCGCAGCACCAGGGCGTTCAGCAGCTCCGCGTCTAGGTAGCACCTGCAAGGGTTTATGACACGTCATCGGGCGGGATGGAAGGTTGCGATTTTGTACTGGATTCCTGAGCCAGCGTCCTGGGCTGCCCAGGTGATGTAGGGCACAGACAGCGGGACTGCCGTTGCTGCTGTCATCTCACAGGTAGTTCAGGGTTTCGGGGACTCACAGGGCGCCGGCGACGACTGCGCGCACAGCGGTGGGCGGCGCGCCCTCGCCCCGCATGACCTCGATGACATTGGACAGGCCCCCCAGCAGGCCCTGCAGCACAGAGGTCATACAAATGGTGCCAGCCTCCATGGTGCAACAAACATTGCGGAGCATGAACTGGCTCTTGGGTGGCATACATGCTGCAAAATAAGGCTGCACAGGGCTGTCTCCCTGCCACCAGGTGCACAGCCGCAGCAGTGCCGCTCAAGTTCCAGCCGCGCACCTTCCACGGGGAGTTCATCAGGTTCTCGAAGGTCAGCGCCTCCTTGCCCAACTCGCCCGCTCGCTTGTCGTCGCGCTTCTTGTCTGCGCCCAGAGAATCCAGCGTACTCATGCCATGCAGGCTTGCAGGCTCAGGGCTGCAGTACCTATCACACCCGCATTTTTGCTGCTCTAATGCCATCAGACTTGCACCCTGCAGGCCGCAGCACTGGCCCTGCAACCTATCGTCAGGACCCTGCACGCCCACCGGTCTTCTGCGCGCCGTCCACCAGCAGCTCGGCGACGGCGACCGGCATCATCTCCGGCACGCTGGCCGCCAGCAGCGCATGCAGCGCCCCGAAGTTGATGAGGTCGTCGCCCAGGCGGAACAGGTAGGCTGTGCCGCCGCGCTTGCCCACGCCGCGCACCTGCACAGTTTCAGTGTATACAGGCCTAAGAGTCAGCATCACGCGGCCTTTCTTCAGCAGACTTGCAGACAAGGTACAGGGAAGATGCAGCTGGTCTGCATGTGGCGTCAAACGAATGATTAATGACATGGCAGCTTTGACAGCTCTTGACAGATGCTGCGGACTTTGCGAATCCCTGCGCAGATGACCCGAACAGCTATCCCTCTAGGTCATAAGTGCTGATGCATCACGCCCTGTACTCAAGAATCGCAGACAGCTGAGCATCAGCAATTCGGGATCCTGGGAGAAGCACAGGCTGCCAGCTTGCAGCGCACCTTGAGGAAGGCGCCCAGCGCCAGCGTGGTGGCGAGCCAGTAGGACTGCGCGACCAGGCCGTCCCGCCTCGCCACCGCCACCACCTCCGACAGCACCCGGCTTGCCGCCGCGGTGACCTGTGAGGTGCAAGAATGGATGCAGGTTTCGATGAAGGTACTGCACAGCCGTTTCTGTCAGTTTACCACTGTTGATTGCTCAAACCCAAGTCAAGCTGGAGGCTACTGGAAGCACGCCATCCGCAGCTTCCAATGATGCGATGCATACTTCACACGCTGTCAGACCAGCAGTCAAGCAATTTCAGCACAGGCGTGCCTCGATCGCGGACCAGGTGCCCGCCCACTGCATCAGGCTCTCGCCCAGCACCCAGGCGGCGACATGCATGCCAACTGCATCGCTGGGGCGCGTGCCCCACACGATGTTGACGATCTGCAGCCGCCGCTGCACCACCCCTGCAGCACCGAGCACTGCACTGAGCAGCCGCCAGGTCTGCAGTCGCACACACGATCAACGGCAGATGACACAACAGTCTGCCGTCACCAGCAGCAGGGCAACCAGCAGACTCTGCAGCCGGCAGCGACGCTGTACCAGGCAGCACATTCCAAGCAAGAGGCCGCACAGCCTACCTGCGATCAGCAGCGACAGCGAGTGCGCCTTCTCTGGTGTGAGCTCCACCGCTGCGGGCGCTGCTGAGCTGCCGGCGGTGCTGAGCGCAGCCTCGGCCCGCGGTGCCGTGCCTGCAACCGTGACGACCATGTCTGAGCAGCAGTGAGGACTGCCACCGCCCAGAGCCAAACGGCTGTTGTAATGATGTTGCTCGGGTTTGGGCACATCGCCTGGGTCAGAGTCAGACATGCAGAGCGCACCGTTGGCGACGTGCGCGGCTGCGGCGGGGACGCCGCCAGAGGCGGTGTGCTGCAGCGCGGACCGCAGCTGCCCCTCCCGCTCCGACGTCTCCCGCAGCCGCCCCTCCAGGGCCGCCGACCGCTTGCTCATGCTGACCAGCTGCGGCAGGAGCAAGCAGCGCGGTATCCGGTAGACATACGACAGCCGCAACACAAGGTGTGCGGAACCACAGCAGGTCGACCCGCAGGCGGCCAGCACATGGGCATGCATGCAGCACTGACGCCCTGGTCCTGCCATGCGAATGCTGATGGTGTCACACAGGATCCAGCAGTTGGGCACCCTGACAGGCGCACCCGTGCGCCCAGCTGCACATTCTTGTTGGAGGACTCCGACAGCTCCGCAACCTTGGCGTCCACAACTGCTTCCAGCTCCCGCAGCCGCCGCGCCACGGCATCCCGCAGCCCCGCCACCTCGTCCTGCACAGTACACAGCCTAATTCAGGGCTGCCCTGACTGACAGCATGCTCAATGCGTTTGACTACACTGGGGCACCCGAGCAGCCAGGTGTGCTTTGTCTCGCGCAAGTTCCTGCATGAAGCTGCCACCATGCTCTGACACATCAATTTGCAGCACAGAAGCAAGATGGCTGAACAGGCACGACCCACTGACTGCGCTGCTGCTGCTAGATCCAGCATGCCGCTGCATTGTCAATTATGGCATATGGAAAGCAGGGGCATTGCACACCCCGCTGCAATTGCAGCAGGTCGAGAAGTGTACCCACCAACCAGCACCCGACACCTCACAACGCAGCGCAGCAGTGGTCGTAGCCAGCGGGCTTGCCATCCGGTCATAATGCACAAGCTCACCCGGGCGGCGGCGCGAGCGTCCTCCAGCTGCGAGTGCAGCAGGTCCTGCAGCGCCTCCACCTCGCTGTTGAGCGCCTGGATCGCCGCGTCCTTGGCCGCAAACTCCCGCTGGTACTCCTGCGCCGCCGCTTGCACCTGCGCAGCCCGGCACTTGGTGCTCTCAGTGATGTGTGCATACTCCACAGGCGCCGTCATCTGACACTGAAGAACTGTGCGCCTGACGGCACATGCAGTGGGATTGTTGACGTCTCCGGGCCTGACCTACCTGCTCCCACAGCTTGGCGTTGGCGGCCTCCTTGGCGCGGGACTTGGCGATGAGGTTGCGCGCCTCGCCCGCGATGGCCGCCTGCTGCCCCTGCAGCTTGCGCACCTGCAGCAGCACCTCCCAGGTTTCACCAGGGAAGTCGCGTGACGTGGACTGCCAGTATAGTGCAGCAGCAGCTGCGGATGTTCACGGGGCAGCCAACAGGCAGGCTGCAGGGCTACAGGTTGCACAGGGCAAGATGTAGGTAGCAAACAGGCAGCTTGCCAGCCAGCTCACGCTGTAACAGCTTGCTGTGCAGACACCCAGCAGCAGCTTCGCAGCAGTACCGTACCTCCTCCTGCAGCGCAGCCTCCCTCTCCTCGGCATCCGTCCGCCCCCTGCGCGCCACCTCCAGCTCGGCCGCCAGCGCCGCTGCCGCCGCCGCCTGCGCCGCCTCCACCGCCTCCCGGGCGTCCGCAGCGTTGCGCGCCTCCCGCGCCTCCGCCACCGGCACCATGTTCTGTGACATATGCCAGCATCTCAGCGCCCATGCACAGCCCAGCAGTGCAGTTTCACGACTGTCAGTGTTACTCCATCAACAAACTGCAGTTTGAGGCCAGCATTCTGTCACGTACAAGACGGGTAGGCAGGCAACTTGCTGCACCACACTCCAACATCCGAGCGCACACCTGCAGCTGCAGGCGCGCGGCGTCCAGCTCGGCCATGAGGCGCACGTTGGCGGCGTCCGCCTCGTCCGCCCGCGCCGACTCCGCAGCCCGCTTGCTGCGCCAGGCGGCCACCTCCGCCTGTTGCAGGGCCGGTTGGATTCAGACCTCCAGAGCTCTGACCCTCATGTGGCAGCTACATAGCAGATTTGCATGATCCACACGCCCGGCGAGCTGCGCCAGGGCTCGCACCAGCAGCTCTATGTGCTGACCTCATCAGCGCATGTGGTGCCGCGTTGGAGCGTGGCATGCAAAGCGTTCGGCCTTTACATACTTGACAGCCTGTGCAAACCGTGCTCTGGTTCGTTTTAAGGGCATGGCTCCTGACCTTGAGCGCATCCCGCTCGGTGACCACCGCATCGCGCTCCGACTGCAGGTCCCGCCACTTTTGCGCCTCCGCCCGCAGTTTTGCCAACTGCAGGTACAGGCAGGCCGTCTTCTGGTAGTACTGACTGGAACTGCCACACATACAGTTGGTACAGCATTTTGTGTAGCATTTGCCATATGTCACCCAGCTGTTAACTCTGCACGGTTGGACATTTGGCAAGTTCGAATGGCCAACTGAAGGCAGAGCTCACCCTGCGCTGCGCATGCCAGCGGCGGGCGTACTTCTGCAGCACGATCGCGGCGCCAGCTGACTCTGCCGCAGCAGCGGCTCGCGCTGCAGCCCTCCTTCCTGCTGCCGTCTCCCGCCGATACCGGCCCCGCTGCTGGTGCATCCGCACGGCCGCCTGGATGACTGTTGCACGCTTGTGCCTGCAGAGCAGGTGCAGCAAGAGCCGCTGAGACCGTCGCAGGGTAAGTGGCACGCACAGCGCAGCAGAATGAACTGTTATGGGCTGATATCAGAGGAAGCAGAGGTCGCATGCGATTCCCATGTGGTGACATACACAGCAGATATGCAGGAGGTCGAGTACGCCCATGATTGGGTATCAAGCCTGCTGCCACAGGCCCTGCTGCTGATGGCTCTGCAGGACAGACGCACATGATGGCCAGGCGGTAGGACTTGACGGCAGAGCGGCGCCGCCAGTTGCTCTGCAGCACCACAGCAGCATCCTCCCGCCGCATGCGCTGCACCCGCTGCCGCGCCTTGTGTGCCCGCCACGCCGACTGCAGGCACACGATCATGAATGTGACCAGCCTATCGCACGATGCAGTCATGAGAGCTTGGGAGGGTGTTCGTGGTGTCATGCACCACGCAGGATGACAGGAATCCCGAGTCAAACGCTTCATCATCTCCTGAGCGTTGGACGTGGCCAATGATGCCAGCAGCAGCAGCTCCCTGCACGCATGCTCGATGCAACAGGGTGGGGCTCACCTGGATGACGACTGCCGACGACTTCTGCCGCGTGTACGCCCGCCGCAGCAGCAGGCCCCGCCACGCGGCTTGCAGCCGCGTGATGAGCTCCGTGACCCGCCGGCTGCGCGCCGCCTGGAAAGATGACAGACAGGAGTTCTGACGTGCACTCCAGACTCGTTCCTGCTGCCCTTGCTTTGCTGAGCTGTGTTGCTGAACACTTTAAGGATCAGGCATTGCTGTCAGGTGTGCGGGAGGAGAAGGGAGGGCACCTCCAGAGCCGCCAGCTGCCCCGCGCGCAGGAACACACGCGTCTTGCCGATCTGCCACCCCTGCAGCCCCACCAGCGTCAGCACCTCCCGACACACCTCGCCCGCCTCCTGCGCGACGGCCGCACCGTTGTTTCAGGACACACTGCCAGCATGCAGCACTGCAGTTGCTAGCAGTTTTGCACCTAATCACACTCCAGCACTTCTGCTGCAACCTTAGCTTTCATCCGCAGCAGGCCCCAGCTGTCAGCCGTGTGACACTCATTCGCACAGGCAGGGCACTGTGCAGCACGCAGGCGCGTCAAAAGCTACACAGGGTACCCGTCAAGCAGCAGGCAGCCATGTGACGTATCTCTAAATCAAGCCACCCACCTCATCGGTGAGGTCATACACGGCGACGCCCGCGCGCGCGCCCCGCAGCAGCAGCTTGTATCGCTGCGCAAAGGGCCGGATGGCCTTGCGCGTGGGGAAGCCTGCACACACAGCGCAGACGCTGGTGCAGTTTCCACCATGTTGGTGCATTGCCGGGCTGAAAATGTCGAAATCACGCCTGCTCTCACACGCAGGCGGGCATGCAAGACGCCTGCCGTTGACGGGCGGCAGCAGGCCAAAGCGCACGCAGTGCCTCTGGCCACATCAGCAAGTGCTCCGCTGCTCACCAGCACATGCGATGCGCACGGCTTCCAGCACGCCGCCCGCCCGCAGCTGCTCCAGCACCATGGCCGCATCCCACTGCCCCGGCAGGCCACCCGGGTTGGGCTTGATGCACCTACACAGCAGGCGGCAACGTCTCAGAAGGCAGAAGCATCATCAGCCTCCTTGCTGGCTGCCACGGCGGCCATGCAACTACAGGATCCCGCATGATCATGCCACGAGTGCCACAGCTGCTGCACGTCACCTGACGTAGTGCGGCTGGCAGGCTGACAGCGTGGCCATGAGGCCCTTCAGCTGACTGCGGAACTGCGCGCCCACGGAATTGAGCTTGAACGCCGACCGTCGCCCCGGGCCGGCCGTCTGCTCGGGCTCCTCCGCCCCCAGCTCCCTGCGGCAAAGGTGCAAACCAGGATAAAGGGCAACTGGTGTACAGAATGACTATATAAAGCGGCCTGGTCAGGCACGAGCGGCTGCATAGAGGCACTGACCATGTGGTGTGCAGCACATGAGCCATCCAATGTCCCCACGCACCTCTCACAATGCAGTGCATCCCAAGACAGACGCTGAGATAGACCCAATCAAGTGGCAGCTACCCTGCACACGCCAGGCAGAACCGCGTCACGTGCGTACACCGGCAGCCAGCACCTGACAAAGGGTGACGCCGAGTTGCGGATGAGCGCGGCATGCTCCGCAACCACAAAGTCCTTGTTCTTGTCCAGCAGCGCCTCTGTCGAGTAGATCACCTGTATGGACAACGAAGCTCTCATCAGCCAGAGCTGCGCCGAATGAGACGTACGGTGGGCGTCTTCCACGCCGCCTGGTGCAAGTGACTCACAGCATGCAGATGGATAAGTGCAGCAGTGCCGGGGGCTGGTGTGCTCAACATCAGCTAAACGGCAGCAGGCTCCAATTCGCGAGCTCGACATGGGCCATCTGCCGTTCGAGATGCTGGACACTGCACCTGGCCGGCGTAGTGGTCGACGCCAAAGGCGTGCGGCGGGCGCTTGGGGGCGCTGAACCCCGTCTGCCCCGCCAGCCGCTTCCGGATCGTGTGCGCCAGGTCCTGCAGCAGGTGTTGCCATCTGGTGGACTGGCTGCGACGATCCGATGTGCTCAAATAGTGCCTGATCTCTGGCCACCACGCGTGCCCAGGACGTGGCCATGCACACAAAGCAGGTAGCGTGATGCACAGCAACGGCTCACGAATATGCTCAGCAGGCCTGTGCCGAGCGGCAAACCACATGCACCGTGCAGTCGCCGCCTGCATTGAGTGCTGACTGGGCAGCCGTGTCGAGGTGTCTGCCGCCGCGCACTCAGCGGGCGGGGGCACGTACCTGGTAGGTGGCGCGCGCGATGCGGTTGGCCTCGTCGATCAGCGGGAACACGCCGAGCGGGGCGGCGCCGCCCGCCCCGCCCTCCAGCAGGTCCAGCGTCTCCTGGTTGTCGATGAAGTCCACGTAGCTCCACTTGATGCCCTCCCGCACATACTCCTCCTGCTCGCCCTGCAGCGTCACAATCAGGAGACGCGGTGACACAGATGACGGTGTCCAGCAGCGTTTAGTGTCGTGCCTGCGCCTGGTAGCCTCGCTGTCTTACACCATTGGCAGCAACTGTACGCCCGGCATGTGGCGATGCTGAGCTGCTCAGCATAGTGGCTCCTGCACCTTGAAGATGTGTTGGTTGAAGTGCTGCTGCAGGCGCTCGTTGGCCAGGTTGATGCACAGCTGCTCGAAGGAGTTGGTCGCAAAGCTCTCGAAGCCGTAGATGTCCAGGATGCCGATGACGCGCTCGTCCCTGGCATCGCCCCCTGCAGAACACCATCCAGCACACTTCAGCAAGCAAATGCGCAAGCTGACAAGCTGGCTCTGCTGCAGCACATCTATCATGTACTCAGTGCAACACCGCATCTGTTGATTCTCATCGAGATGGGCTCATCACCGTAGGACGGGATCTTGCGGTTGATGGCGGCCACCAGCCAGTCGAACAGGTTGGCGTACAGGGACTTGGCGAGCGCGTCGCGGGACTCCGCGGCCGCGGCGCCGTCCAGGACCTTCAGGATGGACTCGCCCCGCATCTCCAGCGTCCGCGTCGTGAGCGCGCGCAGCAGCGTGTCTGGCGCCACCTGCACACGCCAGATCGAACACCTTCAAGGCAGGTGCCGTGGCACCTGCACACGCCTGAGCAGCGGCATGCAGCAACACCGCCAGCGCCCCTTGTGCTGTCAAGCCTGTGCGCCGCACTGAAAGGTGCCTGCGCAGCCTGCACCTCGAATTGCCCGAACACCTGTATGCCAATGCCGACAGCATGGCAACACTTCACCTGCAGCAGGCCCGCAGCGATGTGCAGCTCCTCCTCCGCTGCTGCCGTGGCCAGCACCGCCTCGTCAGCCGCGTTCTGCGCCAGCTCGATGTTACCCAGGTGCAGCACCGCCGCCACCACTGACAGCACCGCTTCCTGCAGGCACACACCTGAAGCTGGGCAGGTGATGGTGGTTCGCCTGCGCCAGCTGTTGGCTGTATGCTGCTGTGGTCGGCAGTGCTGATGCCTGCAGCCCAACACGCAATAGCACAGCGCACCTGCACATCCCTAAAGCACACCCGAGCTCGAGGTATTGCAGGGTGCTCCACACCTCCTCGCGGAGGAGCAGACCTGACATCGCAAGTTCGCAAGACACAACAGCCCACCTGCTCGGCGGCGCTCAGCCCCACGATGGACATGGCGTCCTGCGTGTTGCGCAGCGCCTCGGCCTCATCCACGTCAGCCAGCGTCGTCACGTCCGAGCGCAGGTAGCGGAACGCGTGCACGCCGCCCTCCAGCCTGCCACGCAGCAGAGCCGGCGGCGGCCGTCAGCGCGGAGGCAGGTGACGGCCCAGCTGACGCTGTCTGCCTCAGGTCAGAGCGTCTGGCTGCGCAAGCACGGGTGCTGCCAGTGCAGCCCAGTCTTGTGAGGTGATGATGCGCTTTTTGGCAGTACCGCAGGCGCTTGATGAGGTCCGGCGGCCCGCCGCCGCACAGCATGTAGAAGATGTGGTACGAACGCTCCTGCAGCGAGCAGCGGACCCCAGTGCAGCTGCTGCACCTCGACAGCCGCTTGACGCGCATGTGACTGTTGGAAAAGTCCAGATGACCGCCAAGCTGCAAGGCGATATCAGGCGCAGTCGAGCATCATGCCTCACCAGCGGGTTGACTTGGACGACGCGCGAGCGCTCCAGGAGGTATGTCCGGATGAATGCACCGCAGATGCGCCCAGTGACGTCAAAGCGCAGCTCCACAAACTTGCCAAAGCGCGAGGAGTTGTCATTGCGGCTGGTTTTCGCGTTGCCAAAAGCCTCCAGCAGGGGGTTCGACTCCAGCACCTGCAACCACGGAGCTGCATGATGTGGTACCTTGCAGCAGAGAGACACGCGTTCAGGCGATGGCAGCGCGCTGCTTGAGTGACCAGACATCCAGCCACATGCGGCCGCAATGTGCTGGCATCCGCAGGCAGGTACAGCAGGCGCCTGAGAACCGCGTGCCTGCTCCTCGATCGGTGCGGCGTCGCCGTGGTCGCTCAGCCGCGCGAAGCTGTTCTTCGGCCTGGCCGCCTCGTCCTCCTCTGCGCCGGGCCCCCCCGGAGCGGCGGCCTTGCTGCCAGCCCGGCCCGCCAGGTACTGCATGACCTGCCAGCATGGGAAGGAGGAGCATGCTTATCTGGGCTGCTCCTGCGCAGGTTTCCGCACGCGAGCTGACGGTGCTGAGGTTGCTGCACAGCAACTGCCCGCACTGTGAGGCGTGCCAGACTGTCCACCACCAGTGCATGGCTGAGAACGGCAGAGCTGGACGGTGCACCAATGCAGCAGGTGGTTTGAATGCTCAGCAGAAACGCCTGCCGGCACCACAGCAGAGTCCGGGGGTGCGCACCATCTTGGCGGACTCGGTCTTGCCTGCGCCAGACTCTCCTGAGATGAGGATCGCCTGCCGCTGCTCATCGATCATCATGTTGGAGAATGCCTGTGCAGAGGGTGACACATAGCTCTTCTTGTGATTGTGCACTGGCAGTGTCACCCTGCTTGCTGCAGCTAGCTCGCCGGCACGTCGCCACAGCATTGCACCAAACTGGCATACATCTGAGAGCAGCCAACACCTGCTCCGCGATGGCGTACACATGCGGCGACAGCTCGCCCAGGATCTTGCCGCGGTACTGCGCCCGCATGCGGCTGCCGTACAGATGCCGCAGCCGCTTGTGGGGGTTCACCTGCGGGTGCAGTGACAGCAGAACTGGTCTGATCATGGGCGCTGCATCAGTCACATGTGAGCTGACATCACATGAGTCAGTCATAGACCGCAGGTCACCCTTGGTGTGCAGAGGCAAAGCTCACCGCGATGAGGATGTTGGAGCTGTAGGTGTAGATCATGTCCAGGCCGTACCGCACGCGCAGCGTCTGCAGGATCCTGCAGACGCGTCAGGTAACGGCCCATCAGGGTTTGAGGCCACAATGCAGGCTCGCACCATGTGCCTGATGCACAGTGACGGACGGCAGCGCTTGGCACACGGGTGTTTTGGGGTCCAACACAGCCAGGTGCTGTCGCAGCTGCCGGCGGCGCACCCCGCCTCGTGCAGGTAGTCCGACTTGACCAGGTCGTCCAGCGTGTCGTCACGCTCGTTGACCAGGTGGCACGCCGCCAGCGCCACCGCCGCCGCCCAGCCGCCCTCCGCCACCACCTCCAGCGACTGTCCGCCCGCCGCGCCCGCCCCGTCTGCGGCAGAGGAACCAGACGTGATCGACTGCGATCTGTGGGGTGGACTTGCGGGGCTCCAGACAGGTCTCAGGCGTCGCACACAGCCACGACTCGCTGCTGCAGCTTCGGTGATGCATCTGCTGCTGTGCGCGGCGTGCTCGTAGCAGGTGGCCATGGCGACAACTCGCTGCAGCGTCGCAGTGGCATATGCAATGCAGCCTGGGTGTGTCAGATCCCGAGCATGCCTCGGCAGCACCGCATCTGCCAGCGGCAGGTGGCTGAGCCGTCACGGGAGCCGCAGTGCCATGCTCACCCGACAGGATCCTGGAGACCGTCCCCTTCGCCCACCCTTTGGCGGCGCGGGCTGCAGGGTTGGAGGCGGCCGGGATCCACACCTCCGCCCCCACCTGCAGAGAATGGTCGCCGTTCAACGTCTTCGGAGCTGTCAGCAGTGATGCTGTCGCCACCCGGGCCCCATGACCAGGCCAGTCTGCGGCAGCTGGTGTACAACCAGTCTGGCCGCTGTCACGCTGCCGTGCCGCAGGCTTGACCGGTGCCACCGCACTACCGACATGTGCCAGGGGCGTAGCTTGGCCCATGAGGACTGCAAGCTGCGCGCTGCAGGGGGCTCAGGTGGCACAGGGCGACAATCACCTGCAGCGGCACCAGCTCATCCCCCGGCACCGCTGCCACGAGCTGGGTGTCAGCCGCCATGCCCGGCGTCTGCTGCGGCAGCTGGCCTGCCTAGCGCCGTGCTGTGTCACCGGCAACGCCGCATGAGCAGGCTGGCGCAACAGGTGAGGCAGCTGGCGCCGTGTGGTGCTGCTGCCCGCGGTGAAGTGCTGCACCTGGTCACCAGGCCTGATCAGGGTTGAGCCTGCAGTAGGGCTATACTGTTATCGTATGTCTGGGAGAAGGACTACGGGCGGACACACCGCTACGCTGCTGCCCCTATGCCGAGCAACACCGAAGGAGTCCTGATGTCACAAAACTCTGGCAATTCGCACGAGTTTTCACCTGTCCAACAAGCTCAACTTTGTCTGTGTAGCGTGAGATTGATGGCTGCCAGGATCAGCAAGCAGCACGCGTGGCAAGCTCCGACTTGTTTTACAGGCAAGATCTGTGAAAGACTCAAAGCAATGACAGAGTGCACGGCGGAGCGCTGCGCGGATAAGCTTGAGGTTTACGGCAGCGAGCAATGTATGAAAGTTTGAAAGTGCGCGCAATGACAGGCTGCGCTGAACGCGATGCACTTCAGGGCTGATCTGTGCCACTCTGGATGATCTGCCAGCTAGTCCGCACCTGTGCCGCCGCTGCTGCATATCGAAATCAGCTGTCATGGGCACCTTCTCGGTTTCTTACACAGAGCATCAACATGACCCCTTGCAACCTGTTCCCTGAGTAGGCTGTGTACTTATGCAGTGCCGCATATGGTGATGCACATGTGCATGGCGCCGAATGACACTGCATGAGAAAACAAGCTAACGGTCAATAAGTGTTCTCAGCCAAGGACCTGACAGCGCAGATCCTTCAGCTACTCCCGGACGGGTGCAGAGCCTGCCTCAGCCTCGCTTCTGGTGCAGGTTCAGCCAGCGCCACACCTGCCAGCCCTTCTCTGACGGGTCCTGGCCAGGGTCCGCCTGCAAGGGCCAGGGAGGAAGGATGTGATGTGATGAAGGCCAAGTGAGCTCCGCTTGTCAGGCACACAACGGGTCATCAGGGGTGCCTGGCAGGAACGAGAGCAATTCCATCACAGCAGATTTGAACGATCGATCCGGCATGGTGCGGTGTGCTGACCGGGACAGAGGCGGGGACGTCAGTGCGGCGGTACAGGTGCCACCAGACGGTGAAGGCCGGGATGCCGGCGCCCGCCCCCAGGATGGTCAGCACCCCTGCGGCCACCTTGATGCGCCGGAAGCGCATCTGTATGTATGCACATGCGGACCCTTCAATCCACTGCCCGCATGAGCCTGACAATTTTGCACTGCTGGCCCTGTTGCATTCCAAGCAACACACTCGGCTGCTGCACCCGTGTCTGCTCCCAATGGCATGGACATCAGTATGCAGAGAGAGAGAGCGAGTATGCAGAGAGAGAGAGACCCAACCAAGCACGGACTCTATGACCTGGGCATGCTGTGCTGCTGCCCACCTTGTCGATGGAGTACATGTGCTCAGCATGCAGGTAGTCCTCATCTGCACGCAGCGCATGGTGTCAGGCCCTCTGCACTACTTGTGGGGCCTGTGCCCCGCGGCAGTGCTGCAACCCAGTTCGTTGGCATGTCTGCTGTGATACAGCAGCACACTTTTCACAGCGCAAGCAGTCCTCACATGTTCGCTGGCCGACTGGGTGCCCGGGCGGGGGGTGGCCCGCCGCGGCGGACTGCATCGCGGGAGTGCCAGAGTGCAGCGCCCGTGGCTGCGGCCCTGCGCAGCGTGAGGCGCCGCAGCTAGCGGCGCAGCAGGAGCACCGCGGTGGACGCAGCCACCGAGGTCATCTGCGGGCGGGGTGAGATGCTGGGGCGCTCAACCGCGTGTCGGACTGGCAAGCAAACAACCAACGAGCTGCAACTGCACGGCCCCGCACATGCTTGATCAGGGTGTCATGGTGCCACCGGCAGTAAGGCCAGCTTCCTGGCGAGGTATACTGCCAGTTCACTTGCCTCGTATGTGCTGGGTGGGCCAGAAGGCTCGCAGCCGTGGGTGGTGGCTGACGAAACGCGCTGCTTGCTTCGTTTGCTGCCACATGATTGCAAGAACCGGTGCCCACAACGCGTCTGCCTTCGCAGGACCGCCGTGTGTAGCGGTGGCGGCCAGATCTTGGTGGAGCCGAATCTCGGCCACAGAACCCGGCCTGCCAAGTTCAAATTGCCTGCCGCCCTGTTGCACGCGATCGCAGATCTGGAAGGCAGCACTGACGGGGGTCTTAGTGCGCTCGGTAGGAGACTGTGCGGCTGGGGAAGCTGCGTTTGCCCGTTGCATGTGGTGAGCATCTCATTATTCAACAGTCGACGTAGGAGCCCTCGCATCCTCGCCAGGTGGTGCAAGACGTTACCAACGGTGCTTGCAAGCTCGTTATCCCTCTGCCAGCATCCTGCTGTGTTCTCACAGCTGACACTTGGGTGCAGCCGTGTTCAGGCCATAGCCATCAGCACCACAGACAAGTCAGGCTGACGGTCCCTCACTTGGCGGTGCCCCCATCTGCGGGCGGCAAGGCGCGCTTCAGGCCGGGGTGGCGCCTGCTGTCGGCGCCTGCTGTCGACAGCCATCTGGTCCAGACCGCTGCTGGCGCGGGTGCTGAGGCGTCCGGCGTGCCCGCGGCATGAAGCTGCTGGCCAGGTGGACGCTGCTGCAGCGCGGCGGCGTTCGTCGCGGCGGCGCCGGCCTGTGGGCCTGTCTGGCGGTGTCGGCGTTGCTGGTGGTGTGCGTCGGCGGGGTGTGCGTGCGCACGATGCGGCGCAGCCACCCCTTCTACCCCAAGGCAAGTGGCAGCCTGTCAGCGGCTTCCCGCACACCGCCCAGCATCCCTTCGTATGCGGGACGGAGCTTTGGCGTGTATGGCAGGTGCGCAGACACGTGATGCCCTGTTCTCCACCCGCTGCAGGTTGCATGGAACCACTTCGGGATGCCGATGCCCCGGCAGGCGGCCAGCGCGGCAGACCCCGCCCCGCAGCCCCAGCAACGGCAGCAGCCCCGGGGCGGCGCGCAGCAGGCTGGGGCGGCGCCGGCGGCGGCGCGCGACGCCGGCAGCCAGCAGCCGCAAGGACGGTCGGCGGACCCAGCGGCTTCCCAGCAGCCCGCCGCAGCGCAGATGCGCGGCGTGGGTGGGGCGCAGCAGCAGGCGCGCGCGGCTGCCCAGCAGGCTGGCCTGCGTGGCCAGGCGGTCGGCGGCACAGCCAGCGCCGTTGCGGCGGGCGGCGATGCGGCAGACGGCGCGACGCCAAGCGCTGCGCCTGCCCCCGATGTGGCTGCAGCACCAGCGGACGCTCCAGCTGAGACAGCCGGCGACGGCGCAAGGCCGGGCGGCAGCGCGACCCCTGCCGCAGAGACGGGGCAGGCTGCAGCTTTCACAGCTGCGGCGGGCATCGGGGACGCCGCAGCTGCCGGCCACATGTTGGAGCAGGTGCGCGGGTCTTTGGCGCTGATGCGCAGTCAGCTGCTGGCCTGCAACAGACCCAGGTGTTGCTATGCATCACCATGCACGTGCATCTGCAGCCTTCGCAACTCAGCTGATACATGTGCTGCACATCTGACTCGCAGGCTTGAAGGGCCTACGGGGGTAGACAACTCAACTTTGGCCGTTCTCGGTTATTGTGGCATTCATAGGGTCAGGCAGCAACCGCAATTCACGGTATATTTACCGTCACCACAGCAGCAGCTGTTGGATCGGCAGATATCATCGGGCGCTTGCTGCTGTAGCCATGACTCAGTACGCTTTTGCAGCAGAATGCAGTCTGGTCTGGGTGGAGACTTGATCATCGTGAGAGCTTGTGATGGCTCAGTCGTGATGTCAAACAAGGTCTGAAATGGGGTGATCGTCATGCTGTTACAGAGGCAAACCTGTAAAGCAACAAGCCATGCGAATCGGCACAGCAACTAATCGTCGTCCTCAAAATTTGTCTACACGACATGCTCCAACAATCCAGATCCACTCTGCTGCATCGACTTGGATGTCAAACCCAACGCCTAGCACAATGATGGTGCACTCTGTCATACACAGCAGTGCTGTCTACCGTGAGATGAACCCACTACATGGCTGGTCATCAGAGGCTGGCCGGTGTCCTGCACCCTTGGTCATGTTCGTCATTGGCGTGAATGTGGGTGTCTTCAGGCCTCCAGGGCAGTGCCGTCCCGCAGGGCAGCCTCGTCAAAGGGGTTGAAGGATGCGGGCGAGGTGATGGCCTCCTTGGCCTGCACCCCACAGCACACCACATTTGCCATTGCCGCACGATGCAGCCTTAGTCCCGCCAGAGCTGTGCAGCATTTACAACCATCACAGGGCATGCCAATCGCGCGGCATTACTCACACACCCAACCAGGCTGTTGTGATGTGTACAGACACAGCACCCTGCTAATTTGTGACGTTCTCAGACGAAACCCCTACCTTTGCGAGGCCGCCGGAGATGGCGCGCGGCACCTCGGCGTTGGCGTCCGCCAGCTGCTGCGCGGCGCGCTGCGACTGCTCCGGGCCGCCCGCCGGGTTGCTCAGCACCCGGTTGGCCTCCTGCCCGGTGCGGCTCGCGGCCTGCACAGTGGAGCAGCCTCAGCTCGCATCAGTTTCGCTACTGCCACAGCCGCATGCGCAGCAGCATGGTGCTCATTGCGCGTCTGTGACATAGCAGGGCTCGAGCATGCACTGAGCATGCCAGGTTATCGTGGGATGCCAACATGGGCTCACGTTCTTGGTGGCTTGCAGCGGGTTTGAGGCATTCTCCTTCAGCTCATCAACCGCGCCCTGCGCCTGCAGCAGCGGCAAACATAGACCGTGTTCACACATACTCGCAGACACGCTGCAGAGGCACGCAACATGTGGGCAGCCTTTGCGTGCCGTCGAACCTTCAGCGGCACATCAGGCACACGGCATCCCGTCGGATGCCCACCCCGTGCTGCATGCAATTAGGAGTGCACGCACAGCCCGGCCCCCTTGCGGCCAGCTGCCTAACCGGCTCGCACCTGGTCCTTGAAGGTGCCAGTCTCGCCGCGGCCAAAGGTCGTCTGGCCCACGTTCACCTGCAGGCCGGCGGTGCTGCCGCTGGAGCCCACCGGCTTCGTGCTGATATCGCCGCCGCCCTGTCGACTCGCAGCATCAAGTCAGCCAGACGCTCGAACCACCGTGCATCCCGACGAAACATGCATCTAAAGGAGGTTTGTGCTGGCTGCAGGGTTTTAGGCTGCCAACCCAGCACGACGAGCACGTCAGATCGTGTTTTGCTGCAACGATATTACGCCAGCGGCCGGAAGACTAACTTTTGCCCACACAAATTGAAGCAACAGTGTTTTTATTACCCGCTTACCTGCTTCAAGCTGCCGAGGGCATTCTTGGCGTCGCCGGCGGCGCCCTCCAGCGGGTTGCCGCCGGTGGCGCCCTTGGCGGCGCCCGCCGCCTTGTCTGCCATGCCCTTCGCCTGTTGAGGATCCAGAGCAGCTGTTTGTAGGAAGTACATGAGGTGGGTGACGGCCTGGGTCTAAAGCTTGGCTCATCCAGACGAATCTCAGGTTGCTGATATAAGGGCAGAAGCTTGGAATAATGGTACTGACCTCACAGTATCACGGGTGCTGTGCTCACACAACTGAACATCAACAGCTTGCAAAGCATGACGCGAGCACCAGCGGAGGGCACCTGGTCAGCGGCACCACCAAACGATGGCAGGTTGCCGCCAGTCACTGCGTCAGCACCCTGCAGCAAAACTGAACGGCATCAGCAACTCGCACAGCAGCTCATTCAGTAGCGCCATAGCCACCAGCAGTCTGAGCACATGTCAACGCCAACGGCTAAACACTTTTTGAACATGTCGAGGCCCTGCACACTGCCCTGTGGTAGAACCTGTACAGAAAACAAGACAGGATCATCCTGTGATGGTACTCCTGAACAACATAGAGCATTGCGAAGTGTCACACCTTGCTGAAGAAGCCGCCCAGGGCGTCGGCGCCCGCCCGGTCCATGCCGTCGGACTTGCTCGCGTTGGCGCGCTCCTGCGTCTCGTTGCTGGCCTTGGCCTGCGCATGCTGAGGGCACTTTTGACAGCCTGTACAAGGACCTTACCCTCGAAGAGACTCAGTTGTTTGCCATACGCAGCATGTGATTTGTGCGACAGCAGGGGGAGAAACCCAGCCGGAGGCAGCCTGAATGGCACCTTGTCCTGCAGCTTGACGGGGAAGTCGACGTTCCTCTGCAGCGCGCTGCCGCTGAAGCCCACCGGCTTGGTGCTGATGTCGCTGCCGCCCTGCCAGGGAGCAGCGACCAGTCAGTCATGCAGTAGGCGGATGGCTATGTAATATCGGCTCAATGATGCCGACCTGACCAGTCCTGCACGTGGTTAGCAGACACACATGAAGTAGGTAGCCACTGCGAGTGATGTACAGCCAAGCAGATGTGCCGGCACATCTTGCACCAGCTGCCTAAGATGATGCTAAATCTACATACCTGCTTCAGGCTGCCGAGCGCGTTCTTGGCGTCGCCGGCGGCGCCCTGCAGCGGGTTGCCGCCCGTGGCGCCCTTGGCGGCGCCCGCCGCCTTGTCAGCCACGCCCTTCGCCTGTCGAAGAACGACCACATCATTCAGGTCGTTTATATTCGTTCTGTTAGCAACGGAATCTATCTCCAACAATTGCAACACCAGCCTCGTACATGTCGCAGCAGCTATCCGATAGCATGATAATCAGATGTGCAGCACCCTGGCTGACAGCAGTTGCAGTCTCAAGTTCTCTCCGCATGATGCACGATCGCGTGCACTGACCAGGCGCTACATGCATAGGATGCCACGAGCAGCACTGACGACGCACCTGGTCAGCAGCGCCGCCAAAGGATGGCAGGTTGCCACCAGTCACGGCATCAGCGCCCTGCAGCAACGGTGGATCAGCAGCTCGTGCAGCTCACAGCGATAGCAGACCATCAGCAGTCCGCAGTCAAGGCCGGCTGATGTTGTCGTAAGTGAGGGACGCATGCCCTGCTCCCTCTGTGACAGTCTCATTGTACATCCAGGAAAGGGGAACCTCCAGACCTTGCTGAAGAGGCCGCCCAGCGCATCGGCGCCCGCCCGGTCCATGCCGTCGGACTTGCTCGCGTTGGCGCGCTCCTGTGTCTCGTTGCTGGCCTTGGCCTGCGCGAGACGCATTACTGCTTCTGTCAGCGCCGGTCTGTGGGTGCATTACGTCACTCGGCTATCACAGAGCGGCAAAGCTGCAGCCTGTGATGCACATCGGCCCCCTGATGCCTGTGGCACGGCAGCAGCAGCCGCAAGTCAGCCACTGCACAGCACACCTTGTCCTGCAGCTTGACGGGGAAGTCGACGTTCCTCTGCAGTGCGCTGCCGCTGAAGCCCACCGGCTTGGTGCTGATGTCGCCGCCGCCCTGCGTCAAGCGCAGCAGGCAGTCAGTCGCCCACATGCGCAGAGGATGTCAGACCGACGACACCAGGGAAGGTGCCTCCCATCCCTTCACCACTCATGTCAGTGCAGGTAAAGCCCACCCGCATCGGCAGGTGCATACCGATCCAGGCCTTGAATCACCAGATTCCCCAGCTGCCAGACGCACCTGCTTCAGGCTGCCGAGCGCGTTCTTGGCGTCGCCGGCGGCGCCCTGCAGCGGGTTGCCGCCCGTGGCGCCCTTGGCAGCACCCGCCGCCTTGTCAGCCACGCCCTTCGCCTGTCAGATGCACACAGAGACTTGAGAGGCGCAACGCTGCTGAAGCATGCCAAGTGACGTGAGCAACGCCAGCCAGCCGATACTCAGCATGACACGCTTCTGCATGCTCATGAGCATGAGCGGTCGTAAAATCAGCACCTGGTCAGCCGCGCCGCCGAAGGATGGCAGGTTGCCACCAGTCACGGCATCAGCGCCCTGCAGCAGGATCCGTTTGCGTCAGCAAAAGCACACAGGAAGTGGCAAGTAGTTACGGAGTGACAGTGACTGCCGAGCCAGGAGATGCCCTGAGAAGCACGATCCACCACACGTAAGTATGTTGACAGCACCTGTCTCAAAGCACCCTTGCATGAGCAAGAAGAAGTGTACATACCTTGCTGAAGAAGCCGCCCAGCGCATCGGCGCCCGCCCGGTCCATGCCGTCAGACTTGCTCGCGTTGGCGCGCTCCTGTGTCTCGTTGCTGGCCTTGGCCTGTGCGAGACGCATTACTCCTTCTGTCAGCGCCGGTCTGTGGGTGCGTTACGTCACTCGGCTATCACAGAGCGGCAAAGCTGCAGCCTGTGATGCACATCGGCCCCCTGATGCCTGTGGCACGGCAGCAGCAGCCGCAAGTCAGCCACTGCACAGCACACCTTGTCCTGCAGCTTGACGGGGAAGTCGACGTTCCTCTGCAGTGCGCTGCCGCTGAAGCCCACCGGCTTGGTGCTGATGTCGCCGCCGCCCTGCGTCAAGCGCAGCAAGCAGTCCGTTGCCCACATGCGCAGAGGATATTAGACCGACGACACCAGGAAGGTGCCTCCCATCCCTTTCCCACTCGTGTCAGTACAGTTAAAGCCCTCCCGCATCGGCAGGTGCATACCGATCCAGGCCTTGAACCACCAGATTGCCCATCTGCCAGACGCACCTGCTTCAGGCTGCCGAGCGCGTTCTTGGCGTCGCCGGCGGCGCCCTGCAGCGGGTTGCCGCCTGTGGCGCCCTTGGCAGCGCCCGCCGCCTTGTCAGCCACGCCCTTCGCCTGTCAGATGCACACAGCGACTTGAGAGGCGCACAGCTGCTGAAGCATGCCAAGTGACGTGATCAACACCAGCCAGCCGATACTCAGCATGACACGCTTCTGCATGCTCATGAGCATGAGCGGTCGTAAAATCAGCACCTGGTCAGCCGCGCCGCCGAAGGATGGCAGGTTGCCACCAGTCACGGCATCAGCGCCCTGCAGCAGGATCCGTTTGCGTCAGCAAAAGCACACAGGAAGTGGCAAGTAGTTACGGAGTGACAGTGACTGCCGAGCCAGGAGATGCCCTGAGAAGCACGATCCACCACACGCAAGTATGTTGACAGCACCTGTCTCAAAGCACCCTTGCATGAGCAAGAAGAAGTGTACATACCTTGCTGAAGAAGCCGCCCAGCGCGTCGGCGCCCGCCCGGTCCATGCCGTCGGACTTGCTCGCGTTGGCGCGCTGCTGCGTCTCGTTGCTGGCCTTGGCCTGTGACAAAGGGTTTACACGTTATTGAGCCGCTTCTTGGACAGCAGACCACCACCTGGTGGGGGCTGGCATGCAGGTTCGTAGGTGACAGCCAACAGATGACATGCCGTACCCTGTAGCCTGCCAGAACACCGACAGGCAAACCGGCAGCAGTAAGTTTCCGACCAACCAATGCGCAGATCTGGGGGTGCCAACACCTTGTCCTGCAGCTTGACGGGGAAGTCCACGCTGGTCTGCAGGGCGCTGCCAGTGAAGCCCACCGGCTTTGTGCTGATGTCGCCGCCACCCTGCAGTCGCAGCGGCCCGGCATGAGCCGTCATCGTGCACACCAGAATCATGGACCGCATTGCAGCATGCGCAGCAGCAGGACAGCTCAGCATCCTTTGGGAATGCTGCAGCGCTGCACAGTCCAGGCGTCTGCCTCGACCATGCCAGAAGAGTGGGGCTCGTCCCCCTTTGCTCGCGTGCATCCAGACCCAACCACAGTGCTGAGCATACGTTGCGGCCATGCGGTGCACTCACGCTGGTGACGTTGCCGACCGCCTGCTTGGCCTTGTTGGCCGCGTCGCCCAGGGAGGGGCCGTCGCCGCCGCCCGCGCCCTTCGCCTCGCCCTGCACCTTGTTGCCCGCCTTCTTTGCGGCGTCAGCAGCCTGCGGAGACAGCACGATGTATCCATTCGCACACACTGAGGGACACATGGTGAACCAGGCCTGCAGTTTCACTGGTGTTAAGAGGCCAAATGCACAGCAGGGTCAGTGCGTTTCGGGGTGTCGCTGCTGATGGGATGAGGGACAACGGTCGTGAGTGGGCAAGTGACACGACGTGATGAGCTCAGGGCCAGCGTCCACCAACATCCTAAATAGACCTTGAGCATGGCGTCACCAAACAGAGCAGCACCTTGTCCTGCAGGCCGCCGAAGCCCACGTCGACCTGCAGGCCGTCGGTGCGGCCGTTGAAGCCCACCATCGGCTGGTCCTTCAGCTTCTTGATCGCCTGCAGCACATGGCGCAGGGGTCTCAGACGACCGGTTGAGCACACGCAGTGCACAGCCTGCGAGTGTCCAGGGCCTGCCTCCAGCTGACCAGGTAGGCCCTGAGCATCAGTATTGTGCGGGAAGCAGGTCTAGCCAACAGGCCTGGACAGCCAGCTGTTTTACCGACAAGTAACAGCCAGAAAGCTGGCATCTGACGTCAGCGGGGTTCCAAGTGGCGCACCCGCTTGGCCGCGTCGACGGTCTTGGCGTCGCCCGAGGCATCTGTCTTGGGGCCCTGCGTCTGGTCCGACAGATCCTGGGCCGCGCCCGTCGACTTGTCCGTCGCCGACGCCGGCTGTGATGGATGTCGACAACCACGCGTCAGGCATGCATGTGCCCAGTCAAGCGGCACGGCATTCTCAAGGAGCTGTGGGGAGTGGCTTGCCAGACCCGCCGTGCTGGTTGAGCAGGTCTGGTCACATGTGTCGGGAGTTGGGTTTGGTCTCACCTTGTCGCCGCCGCCGCCATAAGCAGCGTCCACGTTGACCTGCAGGCTGCGGGCGTCGCCGCTGAAGCCCACAGACTTTTTGCCGACGTCCTTGGTCCCCTGTCACAACAGGATCGGCAGCATGGACGACGCACGATGTTTGCCAAAGGTGCTGAACAGCACCATGAAGCACCGAATTCAGCACCATGAAGCACCAAGCTGGCCAGTGTGGCCAATCCACTCTTCAGTCGGGATGCGTCTCCAACTGAGCTGCATTGGTACCCAGCAGACAGTAACTGGCACAGGAGGGCATTTGCTCGTGGAACAGTGCACCTCTGCCAGCTTGCCGATGGTGTTCTTGGCGGGGCCCTGCAGCTCGGCCTCCTTGCGCCCGCCCTTTGCCTCATCGTCGACACCCTTGGCCTGCAGTCCGATGAGCAACGAGTGAAAAGCAACGAGGTGAGCTCAGCAGCAATCAGCAAGGTACGAGCTTCTTGTGATTGCCAGTTACAGATCATATGGAGTGCCCTGGGCAGAGGCAGCAGGGATTACCTTGTCAGCAATGTTTGGCATGCCGCTCACGTTGACCAGCAGCCCGCTGGCGCCGCTGAAGCTGACAGGCTTGGTGCTGATGTCCTTGCCGCCCTGTAAGCAGCTCAAAAGCAAGGTCTGCTTCAAAGGTTATACACATGCAGGGTGTTCCCCTCCTGCATGCCTGCTGCAGCGCCATGTGATGGCAGCGCAGCAGGTGTCGCCTTGAGACATCACCGACCTCGAGCTGACGCCGCACAGATGACACCTACACCCTGGATCTCCAGCAACAGCAGCACCTGCTTCAGGTCGCCAACGGCCTTCTTGGCATCGCCGGCTGCCCCCTGCAGCGGCCCTGCGCCGGAGCCGGTGGCGTCCTTTGCAGCGCCGGCCGCCTTGTCGGCCAGGCCCTTGGCCTGCGGCCGGGCAACACAGCGGCATCACCGGCCGCGCACACCACGCCGGCCCGTCTGCTGCACGTACATCATGCGAGCCTGCATAGCTGGCATGGACATGAGGAGTCAGCGCACCTTGTCAGCCACGCCGCTGGGGGAGGGCAGCCCCACGTTGACCTGCAGGCCCCGGGCACCGCTGAACGCCACAGGCTTCTCGGCGATGTCCTTGCTGCCCTGCACCCGGCAGCAGGTGCGCGCTGAACTGGCTGTGTTTACACAGCAGACCCACCAGAATCCGTGGCTCAGCGCCAGTAGCACCACTTTGAGCAGCTGCAGCACAGCACAGCTCGCTGTGCAAGGGATATACTGAACCCGCACAGTGGCACGACATTTGCTCCTCAGTACAGGACGCACCCCGGTGATCTTGCCGGCAGTGTTTTTGGCCTGGTCCAGGAAGCTCTTGGTGTCGCTGCCGGCGCCCTGCAGCGGGTTGGAGCCGCCCTGTGCGGCGCCCTTTGCCTGCTCGGCAGCACCCTTGGCCTGCAAGTATGCATGCACCTTTGTGCCAGATTATTGAACAGTAGAGGCTTTGAGGGTTTTCAAGCAGCTCGTGGATGTCGACTGGCAGCGGGCTTATGTGGATATACCATGTAAGGGCCGGAGCACACCTTGTCAGCCGCGCCACCGAGGTTCGGCAGGCCGCCCACGTTGACCTGCAGGCCGTCAGCCCGGCCGCTGAAGGCCACCGGCTTCTCAGCAATGTCCTTGCTGCCGCCCTGCACAACACAACAGGTTTCTCTGTTTGCGACGGCGATGTGTTAGCAGTTTGCAAGGGCGACCAGCAATGGCCTGTGAGCACACTTTCTGACACGAACATGCGGCGCATGCATACACTCAACATGACTGACTGCTTCCCAGCAGGCGCACCCCAGTGATCTTGCCCGCAGTGTTTTTGGCCTGGTCCAGGAAGCTCTTGGTGTCGCTGCCGGCGCCCTGCAGCGGGTTGGAGCCGCCCTTGGCAGCGCCCTTTGCCTGCTCGGCAGCACCCTTGGCCTGCAAAGTATGCATGTGACTTCGTGCCAGATTGTCAGACAGTAAAGGCGTTGAAGCTGCTTGCGAATGTCGACTGGCAGCGGGCTTGTGTGATCACACCACCTGGATGAAGGAGCACACCTTGTCAGCCGCGCCGCCTAGGTTCGGCAGGCCGCCCACATTGATCTGCAGGCCGTCAGCCCGGCCGCTGAAGGCCACTGGCTTCTCAGCAATGTCCTTGCTACCCTGCACAACACGGCAGTTTCATACACTCGGCGCATTGCATGCAGAAGCAAGACAGCCGCATTCGCATGCGACCAGCTGCATGTGCAATGCAGCACTGCAAAGTGGACTGCATAGAGACCACAGCGCCGGCTTTTCGCCATGATATTCTGCTCCGCACAGGACGCACCCCGGTGATCTTGCCCGCAGTGTTTTTGGCCTGGTCCAGGAAGCTCTTGGTGTCGCTGCCGGCGCCCTGCAGCGGGTTGGAGCCGCCCTGTGCGGCGCCCTTTGCCTGCTCGGCAGCGCCCTTGGCCTGCAGCCAACACCAACGTGCGAGTCAGGCACCCCGCAGGTCGCAACTCGCACCGGCGACCAGAGCACTGATGCAACCCTCGTTGATGCTCGTTGACGTTGCTGACAGGCCTTCACAAAGTGCAGGTTTCAGGAGGAGTGCATCACCTTGTCAGCCGCGCCGCCCAGGTTCGGCAGGCCGCCCACGTTGACCTGCAGGCCCTTGGCGTTGCCGCTGAAGCCCACGTTGGGCTGGTTCTGCAGGTCCTTGGCACCCTGCAGTGCGACATGTAAGGCGGTCAGCACGCACCGCCGCCTGTGCTGCGTGTCACTGATGCACATCACTTGGTTCTTGTGCACGCATGTGGCTGCAATATGGCATGGGCAACCTGTGAAGCGCACCTGGCGAGCGCTGCCTGCCACCCGCTCTGAATCGGGGTTGATGTTGCCAGCTGCCTGCAATGGGGCACAGCAGCCAGGTCACGCAAAGCGATGCAGCAGCAGGGACAATGACAGCAGGCGACACTGGCTGTATTAAACAAGGTTGCGCACGTTATGTCAAACAAGGCAGTTCTGGTCGAATACTTTGACGGCAAAACAGCAACACTCACATTCTGAACAGCCTCGCCAATGCTGGGGGCAGACTTCACACCCTGCACCAGCACACTTACCCATGACAACCATGCTGCTTAGCAGCAGCACGCCGGCATGCTGCCGTTGTAGCAGCTGCCCATGGTGTGACCATCCAAGTTGATGAGGCGGAGGAGTGACGATATGCAACACGCAAAGCACCAGCATGCCACCTGGGGCACAACAGCAGGTCAGGCCGCATGCTCCGGGCCCTGGCATCACCTTGTCAGCGCCGGCCTTGGCCTCATCGATGAAGCTGCCGACTGGGTTGCCGCCGGCACCCTTGGCGGCGCCCGCAGCCTTGTCCTTCGCTGCGCCAGCCTGCACCCTCGAGCATGGAGCTCACTAGGCATTTCCACACATGCATCAAATGGCACGCAAGGCGTCAGCCGCCTGATGACATGGGGGGGCTGAAGTATGCATCCGTTATGTTGCCACTCAGCAACAGCATTCCGCTCCAAAGCAGGCATCACAGACTGTGTATCGCTTATATGTGTGGGCATGGTGACTTGCACTGATGCGTGCCTGGCCCAGGACGCTGTCCAGGGGGCCCGCGTTGGCCGCCAGCGGCGAGAGCGCGAGTGTGGCAGCCGCGACGGCGGCGATTGCCTTCTTGGCCACATCGCCGACCGGGTCCTGCGCAGCAGCGGGCGTCAGATGTCAGAAGCGGCGCTCCATCTGCACATATTGGGCGCTGAGTCGAACCGGACACCAATGCATGTCGTCTCCAGTTGGAGGCTACTTATCTGGATCCATGCCCGCTCTGCATGGTGTTGCAATCCGCAGAGGACACACATTCAGACTGTGGATACACATGCAAACACGATACATTGGCCTGTTCTGGGTGAAACACCTCAACGGCGGGTCATGCGATGTGCATTTCTCCCGATCCGAATATATGCCGTAGCACATCAAGATGCCGGAGCAGTCTCTAAACCTCGTGCTAGATGATCAAAGCACTGTAGAGAGTACGAGGCCTATTGGCTGATGTTTCCGACAGCGTTTGGCCGTGCTGCACATCAATTGCAGCTGCCGAGCAGCCGAGTAGTCGGACCATTTGAGACCGCCGACCGCCATCAGTCCAACGAACAACCAACCGCCAGTCTGAATGTGCACCTGTGAAGCCTGTGTGACGACCGCCACGCGCCGGCGCGGCGGTGCAGGGCCTGCCCTGAAGGGCGCGGTGCGGCTGGACTGCACCGAAGTCCGGAAGCCCGTCTGCTGCGTTGCGTACGCCATGTTTGCTGTGATGACACTGTATAGGAGATCAAAAGGAAGGGGTTGTAAACCAAATCAGAGCGTTGTAAATGATCAATCACAGGCGCGCTGCACCCGCTGCGATAAGGCGGCACTGGACACGTTGATCGGCACGTGCGTTCTAGAATCTCCAGTGGCAGGCCGTCGGGGCGGCTTCACAGCGCCTCCTGCCTGTCAGACAGCCCCAGCTGACACCAGACAGTCAGCACTTCCTGCATGTCAGCGGCCAAGGACTCTGCTGAACGCGTCAGAGTGCAGTGCGGATGTAAAGCTTGTGCGTGACGGCGGCGGCACCGTGAATATCGGGAAGCCACACATGCAGACCCCAAGGTTTGAATGCAGCAGTTAAAACCCAGTATATCGCAGACTCATGAGTCTTACAGGTACCCAGCACTGACATGGCTGCAACAGTCTTAACGTCACCGAATCACAGCATGATCCAATGCAAGACGATTATCCAAGTGTCCTGAATGCCCATGTGCGGCGACTGAAGGCAACCCGCTCAGGGCGCCCCTAAAAATGGATTGGCTTGCACAATCCAAGCCAATACCGCGTGTCCCAGTTTCCAAGCATGCAATGCCTACGTCAAGCCGTCAGCGGCACCCCCAGACTTCGTCACACGCGAAAGCCCTCGTTGCCGCTCTTCTTTGGGGTCTGCCCCGCGGCCGAATCCGCTTCGAAGCGCGCCTCCGCCCGGTCCGCGGCCCCCCCTGGACCGGTGCGGCCGCTGCTGGCGCCCGGGCCCTGGCTGGGCGCCGAATCGGATGCCGCACGGGCCTTCACGCCGCTGGTCGACTGCACGACAGCGGCGACAGCGTGTCGGTTGGATGCACTTCCCATGCACTTCCCATGTCATCAAGCACGTTCGACCAGCCGCAAACACAGCTGTTACCGGGTGCCGCACAGGCACGAGCTGCACACGCCCGCAGGCTGTCTAGGGTTCGACAGGCTCACAAGCCACCATGCAGGCGATGTGAATAGAGGTGCAGCAAGCACCGTATCAGCCAGCAGCACCAGAAGACAAGCGCGGCACAGTCCAAGAAGGGCCCTGGAAGCCTGGCAGCAACGCACCCCTCACACCTTGTCCACGGTGGTCTGCGCGTCGCCGGTGGCGGTGTCGCTGGCGGTGACCGCCTGGCTGGGGTCCGCCTTCTTGGACTGCAGGTATCGGAGCAGGTTGGTGGTACATGCATAGCCAGTATAGCCTTGCTATGCTCAAAAGCACAATGACCAAGGTGCAATGCTGACAGGGACGGTAAGCCGGATGGCATCCACCCTGCAAGCAGCTGGCAGAATGGGTTATCCGATCATTCACCTGGGCGCCGGTGATGCTCTGCAGGTCGCCAAAGCGCACGTTGTGCTGCAGCGACGCGGTGTCAAAGCTGAAGGATGCGCCCGTGACAGCGTCCTTCACCTGCAAGCAGTTGTTGTACATGTCGTGGGTTACCTGCGGCACAACACCATGAGGTGCTGCCATGCATCTCGCCCAGAAACGCCCTGGTGCCACTCTCACACGTTTGCAGCGAGGCCCATGCAGCCTTTTCCACATGCTCCTGCGTCATGACGGCTGCCGGGCTGCATACCTAACCAAGGCAACATTCCATCGTCGACATCAACACAGGCAGATGCGGCCCACCTTCTGGGCGCCGCCCTGAATGGCGTTGGGGACCGCCGAGTTGGCGTCGGCCAGCTGCTGCGCGGCGCGCTTGGACTGCTCCGCCCCGCCCGTTGGGTTGCTCAGCACCCGGCCCGCCTCCTGCCCCACGCGGCTGGCCGCCTGCGGGGGGGGGGGGGGGGGGGGGGGGGGGGGGGCACACACACAGGAGCTCGGGCGCTGTCCAGGGTTTAGGGTGAGTCGTCATGCATGCGGGGGAGCCCGCCTGCTGCGCGGGGCCGTGCACCGGGTGCACATCATCGGCTGGCGGGTACAGCAAGGTACAGCAGCCCGCACATGTCAGCAGGGCATGGGGGGCACAGAGGATCGCTGCGGGCTCACGTTGGACGCGCTCTGGCCGGGGTTGGTCAGGTTGTCCTTCAGGTCCTGCAGGCCCGCGTTGGCCTGCGGGGACAAGGCAGCACGGCGATCAGCGGCGGTTGCACTGGGGCGCAGCATCTCCTTGATACATCCGACGTCAGCCTGCACAAACGCCTAAAAAGAGATGGGCTGCGCACTGCGACAGCAGCGCACCTGGTCGGTCGTGGTGCCGGTCTCGCCGCGGCCGAAGGTCTTCTGGTCCACATTGACCTGCGGAAGGTGGCATATTGCTGGAGTCAGACGCCTCCGGCCTTGCTGCAGGCTGATGTGCCTGCCCAAGACGGCAGACGTGCAGCACTGGCTGCTGGGCCAGGAGGCGGCGGGGTTTGGCAGCTTGTGAAGTGCGGACCTGCAGGGAGGCGCCGTCCCAGGACACCGGCTTGCTGCGGTCGCTGGCGGAGCCCAGGGCGCCCGCCTTGTCCATCTTGTCCAGCGCCTGTAAGGTTTTGACATCCTTAGGGTTGTGGAGATGTCGAGACAGACACAGCCCAACCGTCACTGCTCCCATGTCAGATGCACCAGCAGACTTAAAAGTGCTGCGGCCATCGACAGGGCACAGCACAGCATGCACAGCCACGTGTCCACAGGCCAGAGCAGTGACCGGCGCTCTGGCGGCCGCAGCCGGCTGTGGAACATTAGAAACGCCAACAGGTTGATGTAATGATGTGAACGAGAACATCCGCACACCTGGTTGCCGCCGGCGCCGCCGGGGCCCTTGGTCGCCTGCCCGGCCAGGTCCGCCAGCTTCTGGCCGATGCCGACGGAGCCCTTGCCGGGGCCCTCCTGGTCGCCGCGCTGCCCGGCCGCCTGCCGCTGCAGGGTGGGCAGGACAGTGCTGGTGAGTGCGGCAACCTCTTCTCTAGTGGGCATTGTGACTGCCCGAAACCCAGAGCACTCAATCGTGAGCATGCGTCAGGGCATTTGGAACCGTATGCGAAGTCCAGCAGGCAGGCAAACACTGCTGCTTGGCACATGGCTCGACTGTGCAGTATACAGCTGCAGCACTAGCAACCTCCTGACCCCTGCTCCCACTGCTCACCATGTCAGCCTGCGCCGCGCCGCCCGCCTGGAAGAAGTTGCCGGTCTTGCCGCTGTTGGGGTCCTCCTGGCCGCGTCCCGGCGTGATCTCGCCCTTCTTCTCTGCAGGCCGCACCACGACAGCACTTCAGCAGGCAAGGCATTCGTGCAGCAAAAGCACAGCCGCGGGCAATGTCAGCCCTCCTGGAAGCAGCACAGGCAAGGCAACCTCATCAGGATGGCAGACCGCAGGCCATAAAGCTGTTGGACACAGACTGGCGCCGCCAGCTGCCGGCCTCACCGTGCACAAGCTGCATCTCTGGCAGCAGGCGGGCAGCAGTCTAACACCCTCGTCTGATACCATTCTAATCACCACTCAAAGCACTACCGCACCCTGGGAGTCCATGAAGGCGCGGGCGGCCTTGTCCTCCTCGCGGTTGCGGCTGGGCATGATGCCGGACTCGGTGGCGCCCGCCGCCAGCGGCGTCAGCGCCACGGCCGCCGCCGCGAAGGCCGCCACCGCCTTCTTGGCGGCATCGGCCAGCGGCTCCTGCGCATGGGCGCGACACACGGTTGAGGCTGGTGCAGATTGGCGAAAAGTGAACGACATGGTTTGCGTCCATATGCCGCCATGCGGTCCAGCAGGCATAACGCTTCATGCTACTGAAACGAAACAGGTCATGATGCATCTGACCAGGCCACCCAAAGGATCGACGCTGCAAGCAGCGTGAACCACATGCAAGTGGTGATCTGCGGACCGTGCGGAGCAGACACCACGTAAGAGCTGGCCCACAGCTTTCAGGTGCACTTCAAAGCATATTACAGGCGCATGGAATGTCTCAATTCTGATAAAGGCATTCAGTGCGGCGGCTGTTGTAGGATCGCGACCGGAGCAGCTGCCGTGAACCCGGCCCGATCCACCTCAGCGAAACACGATCGGCGCAGGTTACACCGTGCGACACCCTACCTGAGCTGCCTTGGTCACAGTCGTGCGCCTGCTGCGGGGCACTGCTGCGCTCGCCGACCGGAACGGCGCAGGCGATCGGCTCTGCGCTCCGATCCGGGCGCTGCACTTCGAGGTCTGCATTGCTGCGGCCATTGCTGCGACTTAGTAACTGGACTATAGCGTTTCAGGCTGCTTTCCGGCTTGTTTGAAGGCTTGACCTGATGAAAGTAACGGATAGAATGCGATCTGCAGTGCGGCACGCTGCCACGAAGCCGGCATATAGGATCGGGCCACAAACCCTACTTGCCGCGACGCTCCCGGCAGACCAGGATGAAAGGCTGGAACCCTTGTGGTCCACGGGGGCTGCCTTCTGTTGGCATCCTGCCTTTCCAGGGCAGCTGTGCAGTGGCCTGAAGTGGGTGCTGCGGACCCCAAGCAGATTGTTCATTCCGTTCAGGATTGCTTGAGGTGACAGGTGACGTGTAGCTACAGTTCGGCAGGCCCTTTTGCTCATGCAGCGGATGGGGCTCTCATGTGATCTCCGATGGGTGTGAACCGTTCTGACTGATCAGTGCCTGCACGCCGGGCCTGCCTTGGATCGACGCCTGATGTGAGCGTCAACCCTTATACTGCCCGTTCTGGGCCATGACGGCAATGGCGTCCCCTGGTGCGCTGATCAGATGGTGCAGTGGTATACCGCTGCCATGTTAAAGATTAGCCACCAGGACTATGATTGCATACAAGATAACTGTGTAAGATCAAATGGCACAAGATATTGCAGAAACGACAGACGACGATGTCGTGCCATTCTCATTCTGCGCCATGCACGTGCAGTGGGGACTTGGGAGCTGTGCGGCGAGCGCTTCTACTCGCGGCATGAACTGTATGTGATGGCGTGGAGCGACGTGCACCTGCAGTACCTCAGGTCTCTGCAGGCTTCGCACGATTGCGTCAATCTCTGCAGCATGCCGCAGAATCTGCACCGCTGCATGCGCTGCACAGATGGCGCCCGAGCTGTGTCACGGCCAGCAACGCAGCAGGGCGGATCAGCGTTGCTGTGACAGCAACGCATGGGCGGGGCGATGAACGCGCTGGTCGAGACTGTGCTGCAGGGTGGCCGCGGCGCCCTTCGGCGGACCCATCGCCACCATTCGGGACGACAGCAAGCCGGTGCCGCTGGGCCCCGCCGGCAGCGTCTCGACGGCAGCGCCAGCCCTGCGCACCTACAGCGCCGCAGGCACGCTGAGCGGCACCCTGGTGCAGTGCGGCCGAGTCACTCGGAAACAGCACGGCAGCCTGCCGCAGCAAAGGGCGCCGGCCTCCACATTGCGCGACGCAGGCTTGCAGCCCCATCAGATCGGCACCGCGTCGCACTTCAGCATGCTGCGCTGCAGGGAGGCCGCTGGCGGCGGTGGCGTGGGACCGCGGCCGCATCGCCGCCATGGGCTGGTCCGCGGCGCACGAGCTGCTGGTGCTGCAGGACAGTGGCGAGGTGTGCCCTTCAGGCAGATGAGCAGACTGCTCGCTTGCTGCTGTGCTGCCGGGCATGGGTGACAGCCACCGCATGTGCTGCTGGTTGCTTTTTTTCTCTTCAAGGGCGGCTGCCGCGGCACAGCAGTCAGTTCTGTGACCAAACTGGCAGCAATTGCAACGTGTGGAGAGCGTTTCGCTGCTTTCTTCCGCCGCCTGATGGTCGGCTGCGTCTGTGCAGGTGCTCGCGTACAGCATGTTTGGGCAGCAGCTGCCGCGCCACTTCTCGCTGGGCGGCGCCGTGAAGCGCGAGGGCATTGCCAGCGCAGTCGTCGCCGGCAATGTGCTGGTAGCGCACACGGTGGGTGGCAGACACTGCGCTGCCATCTGCTGCTTGATCGAACGCACGACTCTGCCGTGTGGCAACCTCCCCGCAAGCGTCTTCAGGTACTGCAGCGTGGTGCTGTCTCACGTTTCATGTGAGCTTCAACTGTAGGCTGCCGGGGCTTTCTGGGCTGTGGACGACCTGGCGGCGGAGGCGCCGCAGCCGCAGCGCCTGGCGTCGGGCGCGTGGCAGGGCGGCGTGCATTGCTGGACGCTGCTGCCGCCGTCGCAGTCGCCCTCCGGCTGCCTGGAGGTGTATTCTGCCTGTTTGTGAAGGCTGCAACTGTCAGCTGCTCGTGAGTGTCAGGTTATAAGTGGGTGTGCTCAGCGCTTCGGCGGCCGTTCGAGTTGCCGTCTGGCGTTGGCCAGAAGTGGCTGTTCAGTTGGACGGCCACCTCCACTGCATTGCATACGAATGCTGCCTCCCACCGGATGGTGACCATGAACTGCTGAACCTGTTGGACATGGGGATATGTCACCGCTGTGAAATCACAGTGCTCAACAGCGGCGGTGTTCCCTGTTCCCCAAGGTGCTGGTGGCGGCCGGCGACAGCGTGTGGGTGGTGGACGCAGATGCTGCCGTCGACCAGGGCCTGACGGCGGGGCCCCTGGTGCGGCTGGCCGCTTCGCCCGACGGCCGCTTCGTCGCCGGCTTTGGCGCCGCAGGTGGAGCCCGCACAAACCCTGCAGCAGCTTTTCGCGAAACAGCTTGCGAACATGCTGGCATTGCACCTGCTTCTGCACATCAGTCTACCGTGTGTGCTGCATGCCAACAGCCAGCAGCATGATGCACAGCCATGACGGGATTACCGCTGTACAGCATGGCTCACTCGATTTGTGCCGTCGCAACGCAGGGCGCCTATCGGTGTGGACAGCCGACTTCTCGCGCGCGCTCAGCGAATTCGACTCAGGCAGACCAGGCACGATCACGTCAGCGTCTTTGCACATGTTGGAGCAGTTGTGAGGCGATGTAACACAGCACATGCACATACCAACTGCGTGAACTTGGCCACCTGCTGTGTGGCTGCGCCTCCTTTCACTGCTGCGTATCGCCTGCGTACCTCCTGGATTGACGGCTGGGACCTGACCTGGTGTCAGGTGCTGATGTGCAGGCGCCACCCTGGAGCACCTCGCATGGTGCGGGGCAGACGCCCTGCTCCTCATGTGGGAGGTGCGCCACTGGCTCGGACCTCTGCCACTGAAGAGACGCACCATGCAGTGGGGTGCTCCGTGTGCGTCCCCTGCAGCAGGACCTTCTGACACACCACCTTTGTAAAAACATGCGATGCTGCCCTAAACCCTAAACCCTGATCGCCGCAGGGGGACGACACGCTGCTCATGGTGGGGCCGCTGGGGGACACTGTTGAGTTTCCGGTGAGCCCGCCCGTGGTGCTGGTGCCGGAGCGCGACGGCGTGCGCATCCTCGGCGACGAGGCCCACGAGCTGCTGCGGCGGGTGCCCGTGCCGCTGGCGGACGTCTTCAGGGTGGGGTCCACCACTCCGGGTGAGCGTCCCGTGCGCCAGTCCCCGACATGACTGTTGTTCACGCCGCAGCCACACACGTTGCACATGTTGTGTCAGATGCGCATGTGGAGGGTATAGGCACTGCGCCTTGTATGCATATATGGCGTCAACAGTTCTGCTACGGCTGAGCTGATGCGGGCACCAACCTGTGCCTACAGCAATTCCTGTATACCTGCTGCTGTATTCCGCGCTGGCATGGGCTGGAGAATTTATCAGTGGCTTTGGCGGCTTGGTGGCGAGCCATGTGATAGCCTGACGTATACGCACCTTAATGGCATCGTTGAGATGTGCTTCACATGTGCAGGCGCCATCCTGCACGACGCCCGGGAGCTGTTCGACGCCCAGAACCCGCGCGCCGATGGCCTGCTGCGCTCCATAGCAGGCGAGCTGCCGGCGGCGGTGGCGACATGCGTGGCGGCGGCGGCGGCGGAGCTGGACGTCCTCCGGCAGGCGGCCCTGCTGAAGGCAAGCGGCCACTGCAGTGCTCGGTCAATCCAGTGAAGCTGCGTCCTCTTTCCTCTGTGAAGAGATGTGTGCACGACCTTCGCCGGCAGCATCGTTCCGCCAAAACAGCGCCTCCAGGGCTGTGCATGCCCAGCACTCCTTGGTGGATCTGCACGGCAGCAACGGAATTTACAGGCGGGGTGCACACCAACACTGCAGGCGGCCTGCTACGGGCGGGCCTTCGTCCCGGCGGGCGGCTTCCCCCGCGACGGCATCGTCGGCGTTGTGCGGCGGCTGCGGCTGCTGAATGCGATGCGGGAGCCCTCGGTACGTGGCTGCAAGTTGAACACTGTACCGATGTATGCTCAGTGGTGGTCACCGGCTGCCGTTTACGTACCGTGTCACAATGACGTGGGTTCACTTGACATGGAGGTCCAGCTACAGCTGGGTGCCCATGTGTGGTGAAGCATGCTTCGGCACCTCGCGACGGCCGGCGGCAACCCATCTGGAAGCCCACAACACGTCTGCTTCCTGTGTACGCCATTCCGAACAAGCGCCGGCTGGCGAGCGCAGGTGGGCATCCCGCTGACGATGGCGCAGCTGGAGGCGGCGTCGCTGCAGGGTGCGGTGGCGGCGCTGGTCGCGGCGCGGCAGCACCTGCTGGCGGCCCGCGCCTGCCGCCAGCTGGGCCTCGACGTCTCCCAGGCACGGACACCCCCCTAACACCCACTGCCATGCACTTATGGTGCGACCAGCCGAAGACGTGCAGTCGACACTGGTCGAGGCTGTGCTTGTGGCGGCTGCCAGAGCCGTCTGTCACCAGCACCGCCGCCACATGTTACGGCGGAACAAGGCAGAACAGGTGGTGCTGGCACCAGCGGCCCGCAGCGCCTGCCCAGCAATAGTGCGCCGTTGCATGACTGCTGGTGCCTGAAGTCCCCTTGCTGCGCTGTCTCCTGGCAGTCCGGGTGTGCACGCGGGCGGCTGCAGCACCCTCAGCTGCACCGCGCTGCCTGATCCACATCCGAGTGAGGAGACATTTCCCGTCACTGTCGTGCCCTACAAGCGTGCGCTGGGTGTTCAGCGCAGTGCGGGACCCTTGTGCGGCCGCACTTGCACAGGGGCTCCTGTGAGATGCACCAGTCAGGCTGCCCGCTGACATGCCCTGCTCAGCCCCAGCAATGCGCAGCCGTCACCGCTGTGCACCCTGCCGCGAGCGCCAACCCTACGCAGCTGCCAAGCTGCGACCTGGCAGTCGGCACCACCAGCACTGTGTTTGCTCCGACGCCTGCTCAAGCGGCAGGACCCTGACTCCTCGTGGCCGATCAGGTGCTGGTGGACTGGGCGTGCGCGAAGGTCAGCGCCAATGGCGGGGTGCCAGACGGCGAGCTGCGGGATGCGCTGCACGCCAAGCTCGCCGCCGAGGGTGGGGTCGACACCCGGCACACACAGTCGCTGGAATGGCGTCTTGTGGCGTGCGTCTAAGTCACAGGAGGACAGACACAGGGCCTTGTCCCTGTGCCTGGATGCTGTGTCTACGAGGAACATGCCGCACGACGTGGTGCTCCTGAAGCGCCCTCCGACCGTCACGCTGCACGGCGGCACCAAATTCATATTGTATCCGTAAAATTAAACATTTTTCTTTTTCAAACGCAGGCGCGAGGGTGCGGTACGCGCGCATCGCCGCGCACGCGCAGTCGCTGGGGCGGCCCCGTCTGGCGACGCTGCTGCTGGAGCACGAGGCCCGCGCGGGGGAGCAGGTGCCACTGGTTCACACCGCTGATGCTGCCATTCGTGCTGACAGTATCAGACTGATACTTTGAGAGGGCCAATGACACTTTGTTTGGCGCATGCTGGGATGCCAGCCTGCACAGTGGTGCGGATGCCCTGCTGCTGTTCCCGAGAATGCACAGGCGCCACTGTTGCCGGCGCTGCGGTGCTGGCCGAAACCCTGGATCATACACCCTCGACCGAAAGCCACCACCCCACACACCCTCAAACGTGCCCGCAGGTGCCGCTGCTGCTGGCGCTCGGCGAGCAGGAGCGGGCGCTGGACGCGGCGCTGGCGGCGGGGGACCCTGACCTGATCCACGTCGCGCTGGCGGCGGCCTTCAGGTGCTGCACGTCCCTGAGCAGCTCTACCATTTGCAGCATTGCTCGCACAGCAGCGGCAGTCTGGTGCGCTAGCACTTGGAAGGGTAAACCCCTGACGTCGGCGAGGGAGCACCACACTAGTGCTGCTTGTCCATCCAGCTACAGCTTTCGGGACGCATGCTTTGCAGCTTCAGCGGTACATGGTGTTCTGGCTGTATAAGCTTCAGACTCCACGTCTGTTGCATGCAGAGCCAAGCCGCTGTCGGAGTTCCTGGCGGTGCTGGCGGCGCGGCCGGCGGCGCGCACGCTGTTCGAGTCCTACTGCGCCGCTCAGGTCTGCGATCCAGCCCCACACTTTCCTCATAACTGACAACACAGCTGCCTGCAGCACACTGTGCCTCTGCCTGCAGCTCTACATATGTTGCCGGGAGCAGGCTGCAGCACCAAACGCATCTTCAAGAGACCCAGACTGCATCTTGAGGATGATGGTTTGTGCACATCCAGCTCCCAGCTGCGATACAAGCGTGACTCAGTAGGTTGTCATCATATACAGCAGACGTTCAGAATGTCATTTGATTTCTTGGCAAGATGCGCAGGGCTTTCCCACTGCATGCGGCCTGTGCTGTGATGTGCGTGTGCATGTATTGTACATGGTCATCCTGGAAGCTGGTCTCCGGATGACAGTGCAGTTGCCCGCAGGAGCCGGAGCTGCTGGAGCAGATGCTGACTGCCACCAGCAGGACCGCGGCCATCGGCGACCTGCGGCTGCGGGAGGCGGTCGCGCTGCAGGTGTCCGGGTGCGTGCAGGGTTTAGGGTTTGGGGCAGGGCCCCTGGCGCCCCGCCCTGACCTTGACGAGCAGGACGCGCGTGTTCTCGTGACATGTGCGTCGGCGCAGAGCAGCGCCGGCAGGGTTGGCCACTATCAATAGCACCTGCAGTGTATGGTGCGCACCCTGCACCCGGCCGCGGGGCGGCGAACCCTGTGCTGACGCTCGCGTGTGCTGCCTGCTGCAGGCCCGCCAGCCCCACGGCAGCCTCGCCGGGCGGCTCCGGCGGCCAGCCCAGCGTCGCGGCCACCGTGAAGCTGCTCGAGCGCGTGGCAGAACTGTACAGCCAGGTCAGTCGCTTCTCGAGACCTTAGCCAGAGATGCACCGGCCGTGTCTTTGAACAGGAGCCGCACATCGGACATGCCCGGCCGCTGATGCGCACCCTGCTTCTGCCGCCGTGTTGTGGATGCCTCCGCCGTTTGGCTGCAGAGCAAGGAGCACGTGTTCCAGGCGAAGGCGACGGCGGAGTTTGCCAAGCTGCGGCGGTGTCAGGCGGAGCTGGAAGTCGAGACCGGGCAGCTCGCCTTCGTGGGCCTGAGCGTCGTCGGCAGCCTGCGGCAGGTGGGGGGCAGGGTCCTCGAGCGTGACATCTGGTCATGTTTTGCGGCCGTGTTGAATACGGCAGACACAGGGCAGAGAAGCGCATGCCGGGTGTGCTTGCTTGACTGCGGAACACCCTGCCCAGCGCCTACACTACACCTTCATCCGTTCTGGTGGTTCCAGGCGGTGCGGCTGGGAAACGACAGGGCGGCGGCGCGGCTGCGCTCGGAGTTCCGCGTCAGCGACCGCCGCTTCTGGGGCATCAAGGTGACTTGCGTTCGCTCTTTGCAGCCCCCAAGCCTGCGTGGCTGCCTGCTCCGATGAGCCCAGGAGAGAAGAGAGGTGGTCAGGTGCTGCGGACAAGTCGTCCATCAGGATCGATAGCTGGCGCTGTGCCTCAAATGGCCAGCCTACTGCTGAGGTACCCTGACGTAGGTCAGCCGACTCGACTCATGTCGAACAACAGCAAGATCGCCTGCACCCTCCGCAGATCCGGGCGCTGGCGGAGAAGCAGCAGTGGGAGGCGCTGGACGCGTTTTCGCACGAGCGCAAGGCGCCGGTCGGCCTGGAGGCCTTCATCGCCGCCGCCCGCGCGCACGGCGCCCCCACCGGCGTCCTGGCCAGGTGAGCTTTACTGAGAGCAGAGTACCGGAAGCAGCTATGCGTAATGCCCCCTGCTGCCAGGTGGTGTACCCCGCAGTCATATCCCTTGCAACCTGCTGATGGGCTGCGATGCTGGCATGAGCACCGCGGCGGCAGCCGAGTCGCGGGGTGCGCCATCAGCGGCTGGCGCGCCCAGACTCGTGTGCCAGCTGCTGAGCTTGGGCATCAGGGTTCGCCTGGTTGCTCTGGGCACCCTGACCCTATGCCGTATGCAGGGCCATTTGCGCCGCTGACGAGCCCTGCCGAGCAAGTTGCAGCTCAGTCCCTGTTTCACCATTTCTGCACTGTCCAGGATCATCACGTGGGTGCCGGGCAGCATGTGCGAGCCGGAGGGACAGCCGAAATTGTTACACCGAAACTGCAAGCTCTGCACTCTGCCCGCCCCCAGGTTCATCGCGCGGCTGCCGAGCGGCAAGCGCAAGGCGGAGGAGTACGAGGCGGCCGGCATGCTGGCGGAGGCGGCGGAGGCGGCAGCCGTCGCGAGGGACGGTGAGCTGCTGAACCGCATCCAGGCCGCCGTTGGCGCCGGCAGCCCCCTGGGCGGCGCCATCTCCCAGGTGAACCTCACATGCGCCGGCGCTGTAGTCGACCCCCTCCCCCCGTGCTGCTGAGCCAGGTGGCCGCCGGCGGCACAAGGCGCCCGGTGGGCGGCGCCGTGTGCATAGGGTGCAGGCGTCTGGACCCTGGCCGATTGCTGGGCCCTGAAGCCGACCTCGGGCAGTCACCCGCTGACGCCCCGGCGGCTGAGCCGCAGGCCCTAGACGCCCAAGTCCGTATGTGAATAGGCTGCACCTCCCTTGGTGGAGGGCCCCACGAATCTGATCATTTGAGTAGCTTGAGACCGCTCATGGTGCCAACGCAGATCCGTGATCGGCTGCAGCTGCCCAGCATGCCCAGCATTGGCGGCAGCAGCAGCGGCGCGCGATAGGACGAGTAGGCTGCTGGCTGTGGACGGGCCAGCTGCTGTTGTTGCCTCACACCCATCGCCTGTATGCGGCTGGTTGCTGCGAGACAACTGTGGCGCAACTGTAGAATATTGGGGGTCCATGCTGTTTGCATGTGCATGTGGCTGGCAGTGTAGGCTGGTTTGTGATTTGCCCCTAAGCAGTATGCCAAGCACATGAGAGCCCAACATCACGGCATTCACGGTACCAACTACACTGCAATGCGGGCCTGCAAGGGCCCTGACCACTTCCGCGTTCAACCCCACATCGTGCCACCCTCTTACAGTACACCTAGAAGCACCACTCCTCCACACGGATCGTGGATCACAACAGATTTTCAACCCAGGTGTTGCGCCATGTCACAGCAGCTCTGCACAGACGACTTGAGCTGCCTCCTTTTGGGGTGGCCGCCGCCTGGCGTGCCGCAACGCTGCTGACGCCCCCGTCCCCAGCCTCCGTCAGCGGAAAAACTCGTTCCGGATGCGCTGCGCAGTGTTGGCGAAGTTGATGACGCTGTTCTGCGACGACACTGCCGAGTTGTACAGCCCCTGCGTGCCTGTGGCCTCCAGCACCTGGAACGAGCACGCCACCGTCACGGCACAGCTCAGCTGTCAGTGCGAGCTGCAGGCAAGTAGTGTCTGGTGTCTGAGTCCAGGTGCAGAAGCGGAGGCACGCAATGCACCACGCACGTGCATGTCGGTACAGCAACCGGGTTCCATCAGACTCTCTGGATTCTTCCCCTTGGCCACGGCCAACCTGGCAGCGCACCTGATCCTGCACTTTGTTGCCCAGCGGGTTCACCACGAAGCTGCTGAAGGCGTCCTTCGCAAAGTGCGCCCCCACCTGCGGCAGCACTTACACTGCTGAGGAGAAGCGCCAAGTCGAACAGAACACTGATGCCAGCCAGGTCGTGTGTCGTACAACCCTGGGGTGCGCAACCGCACAACCACGCTGCTGGGCAGACTGCCATGTTGCCGCGCAAGCTGCTGGCAGCCCAGCGCAGCCCATGCAGATGGCTGCGGACCTGCTGGATGCCCAGCACGATCGCCACGGCGGCGGTCCAGTCCACCCCGGGCGCCACATCGATCAGCAGCTCCGAGCCGGCGCCCAGCGCGGCGTTCATGATGAGCGTCTTGGTCGACTTCTCTGCAGCGCACACCAGCAGCTGGTCGTTTGGCGGGGTCCTCTGCCTGCCTGGTCAACCCTGCATTGACGGTGGTGGCCGCACGGGCTGTGAGCCCCGCAGCCGAACATGCAACGCACGGGCGGCAGAACAGCCACCAGCAGTCCCGATCGTCACAGGGACGTGCAGGGAGGTTGGGGTCCTCACGGATGAAGATGCACGTCTGCTCTTGCTGCAGCGCAACGAAACATACACATGTCAGCCTCACAGCACACGGTCGCGCCGATTCAAGCTCACGCACGCCATCTGCCTTGCTGGCCAGCTGCTCATGGCAGGCATGTGTGCACCCAGGGTATGCGGTGAGCAGGCATGCAGGCAGGTGTGGCAACCGGCCCCGGGATTCGGGGTTCAGGCACACATACCTCGTTGACGATGTTCATCGTGCGGCCCACCAGGTCGCACAGCACGGCGTACAGCGGCTCGTCTCCCTCGCCCTTGTTGATCTGCAGCGCCCGGCAGCAGCCCAGTCTCAGCACACAGCGTGCGGCATGGCCCTTACCCGCCCAGGGCTGGTGCAGCACAGCAGCTGCCACCCCTTGTGCTGCACCCACCTCAAGGTTGTGCCGGATGCTCATCGTCTTGATGCGCGACTGCATGACACCAACAGCAGGTCTGTTGGCGATTTCCACAACATACCGCACATGAGCTTTGAGATCGTGGGTCAACGGTACACACATACACTGCGGCACCCAGCACGCTGCACATACACCTGCTTGCACCAGCAGCGCTGCCACGCACCTGCTTCTTGACGTTGAAGAGCGTGTGCCGGCCTGCACACGCAGACACCAGAAATGCTACAAGGAAGCAGAGATCTGGCCATGGTGTGCGTGCCTCCTGCAGTAGTCTTCTCGCGAGTTCGCATGCTGGCAGGCGGCACGCGCACCTCCGTACTCCTGGATGAACTGTGTGCCGTGACGTGACAGCGCCTTTGGCCGCACCTGCACACCGCAGGCGCCCCTTGTGACCATTCCCGCTTGGCAGGCATCCCACTGCACCGCGCTGTGCAACGAGGCCGGCCACACCGGACATGGCGTCGTGAAATAGCGTCAGCAGCCGGGGATGCTGCCGCATCACCACCAAGTCCCGCAGGCTGAGCGTGGAGACACGGCGGCAGCAGTGGCAGCGTGCCCAGCAGGCCGACCTTGAAGCTGGGCATGCCGTGGTAGCCGGACACGTTCATCATGGACTCCCACTCCCCCAGCTGACTCTGCGGCATCGCGCTCAGCACGTCCAGCTCGCCGTACGGGTTCTTGCCTGCGCCACCACCGCCGCCACTGGGAGGCTGGCCAGTGCTGCTTGGGTGTGTCGTCCCAAGCGCGGCTCACAGCTGGCAGTGATGTCAGCGGCCAACACACGGCATGCATGCTTGTGGCGTACCCAGGTGGTGCGACACGGCCACCAGGCGGCCAGCGCTGTCGAAGATCCTGCATCATGAGCCACCCTGGAGTCAGTCAGATCCGCCCAAGCGCACATGGACACATACTGGTGACGCTGACAATGGGGCGCAGGTGGCATTTGAGAGCAGCTGGCTCCGGGCTCGCCTGAAGTCGTCGGCGGAGACGTGCGCCTTCTTGAAGACGAAACGCGCCGGCTGCTGCACAAACTGGCCTGGGGGTGGAAGACCGCACACGAGTCAGCTGCTGAAAAACAAGCACATCCAGGCCAGGCTGTCGCTTGCAGCATCGTGTGCACAGCGCAGCACTAAGGGTTTGCGTGCGCTGCTGCAGCTGACGGTAAGCTGTCATGAGCAGCAAGCCGCATGCCCGCTTGAAGCTCACCTGCGAGGACTGCGCCGGTGCCGGGCTGCTGCGGCACCAGATTTGGGACCGGCGGCCCGACGCCCAGCTCTAGGATGTAGTTCGGGTTGTTGACATCGATGCGGCCCAGCTCGCCCTGCATGTTTACAGCCTGAACCACCAGCACAGAGCGGGATTGCCACCCTTAAAAAGTGGGAAGGCGCCCCTGCAACTTGCGTGACTGCCAGCCACACGGCCCAACATGCGTCCAATGGCATATTCAGCACATCACGGCAGCTGCGTTGCGGAATCCAGCTGAGGGGTGGCATCAGATCGCAGACCCAGCGGAGTCAGTTTCCTCACCTCAAGGTGAGCTGTGTAGATGCGGGAGAGCAGCTATATGTCAGTGCACAGATCCGCGCGGAGGAAGCGACTATGTGTCTCACACAGAATGCGCACAGCTCCAGAAACCGTGCACGTGCGATATTTGTCTGTGTGCAAGGGCCAGGCTGTCAGCCGCGCAACAGGCAGAAATGGAAACTTTGGCGGTACAGATGCCGAGCAGAGGTGCCGTGGGGCAACGTGGAGCGGGAGTAAGCAAGTCGATGACAGGCCTGCACCTGCACTGTGTGCAATCTCAAGGGTGCTCAGCAGGAGCTTCCTGCTGCCCTGCCAGCTTCCACCCTTTCCAACAGGACGGCGGGGGATGTCACTGGTTCCTCATCCTGCACCAGTACGGGTCACCGACCCTGGCCTGCCTTCCGCCGCTTGCTGACCACACGGCGCGTGCGTGTCAGGCTGCGGCGTATTACCTGCTTGCAGAAGTAAACGCGTTGGTTTTGCCGTTTGATTTGCTGCAGAGAGGCAAACAGGCCTGCGGTGCTTTTACGGAACCCGCAGACCAGCCTGTGTGCGGCTGTCTCGACCTTGTGTCTCACCAGCCCTTTGCGATGGCCACAGATTTGATTCTGCTGGCGTCAAAGCGGAGTCGCTACTGCTGATCGCGGCGGCAGCGGTCGCGGTAGTAGTGCTCAGTCGCAACAGTGCGCCAAGGCCCAGGGCAGGCGGCAGCGCAGACATGAGGCCGCCAGGAGGGCGGCGGCGGCTGTTGCCCATCATCTCGCTCATGCTGCAGCTGGGCCTGGCGGCGGCTGCGACAGCGGCGAAGCCCATCATCATCGCCTCCGGGTAGGCGTAATCACAAAGCGTCATGGTGACGACCAAAGGCGAGGCTTGAGCCTGTGCAGTCGAATGATGTCGACCAGACGGCGGCGTGTCAGCTGTACATGCGCCGCAACCGTCGCTGGACAGCCAGCGCGCCCTCCGGGCCGCTGCGGATGGCAGGAGGGCTTGGCATGGCAGCAGCACCCCGCCCGCTGCGCACTCAGAAACGCTGTGCTTCGCTGACATCATGGGATGTTGGGCAGTACACGCGCCGCTCAACAGGCGCCAGCTGCCCTGGGGCAGCGTTGATGGGACATTGAGCATGCCGCAGCAGGGCGTCGGGCGCTTTCGGTGACAGCCGGTGTGCCGTTCCTTCGCTGCAGGGGCTCCTCGTGTACGCTGCCCGTCGCCACGCTGGAGGCCTTCCAGACGGCGGTGGACGAGGGCGCCGACTTCCTGGTGCTCACAGTGGTGCGCAGCGCCCGCACCTGTGCAACGAAATGAAACACCAGCTGGACCTCCCCGATGCGTCCCAATGATATAACAGCTTCAGCAGCGGCCTGCCAGCATTGCCGTAGCCCGCAGCATGCACGGCAGCGAAGCAGGCGCATGGCTGAGGCATTGTGTGACGGTGGCGAGGGGGCATAATGCGCAGGCGAGCACCAAGGACGGGGAGCTGGTGGTGCGGCCCAAGCTGACGCTGGGCGACTCCACCAACGTGGGCGACCTGCGCGAGTTCAACAGCTACCGCCGCAGCATCGTGCGTGCTGCCTGCGCGGAGTGAACTGGTGGCAGCTCATGGTCACTGATGGCAGCTGTCGAGTGGGGGAGGCGGCGGTGGCCGATCCCAGATGCAGCATCAGCGCATCGGCATCCCTCCGGCGCAGGCGCTGGGCGGCGGCCGCAAGACGTCCGGCTACTTCGCGTCGGACCTGACGCTGAAGCAGATCAAGATGCTGTGGGCGACGCAGTCGTTCCCGGAGCGCGACCAGTCGGTCGACGGCAAGTACCGGTGCGCGCCACCTGCAAGCTGCCTGATGGCTGCGTGCCTTTAGGGCCCCACCGGCATTCAGCCAGCGCACGTGAGCGTGACGGACGGCCGCACCACGGTGAGGTTTCAGCAAGCTGGACAGCTGCTACAGGGTGCCAACCCTGGGCGAGGCGCTGGAACTGGTCAACAAGGCCAACGCCAATGGCAAGAGCGTCGGCGTGTTTGTGCAGGTGCTCCCTGGGCAAACGCTCAACTGTGGTGCTTTGCATGGCATACAGCATGTTCCCAGGGTGCCACCAGCTTTGCTGCATGCATCTGGCAGCCTGGGACGAAGCACGCATCCAGACATCCGTTGCTGAGCAGCTGCTGTATGCGTCGTGCAGATGCTTGATCCGGTGTACCACATGAACGCGGGGCTGTCGGGTTACACCCAGGTGCTGCACTAGTCAGGGCTGGCCAAACCACACCCTACACTGCCTGAATATGTCACAATATTCATCTGTCATGTACTGTTGTGCCGGCTGTGGGAACGGCTCGTGCGGTGCTGTCGTCATGTTGCGGGCCTGACATGACAAGCAGCGCACTGAGGGGCGCAGCGCACGGGTGCCCAGGTGCTGTCGGCGCTGCTGGGCGCCGGCTTCAAGGAGGACTTCCAGCGCCGCGTGCGCATCCAGTCCTACGACGAGAAGGTGGGCTGGCGCCTCACGGGAGTGACACAGTCTCAGTGGGAACTGTGGGCCACAGGCCTGGATCAAGGCAGCGCTGCAGGAAGCAGGGCAGCGCCCGCATGTTCAGGACGTCACCAGCAAATCGTGTGCCGCGCACCTCCGACTCGGTGCACTCGCGGCTGTTCACACCGGCTCGCAGCCAGGTGGCAGGGCTGTTTCGTCACATCATGGTCCCTCCTCGCAAATTCGGCAAACTTGAACCTCTGCAGGTGCTCAGGGAGGTGGCGGACCAGATGCAGAGCCTGGGGCTGGAGCAGTACCGCTCCACCCTGGTGTGGATGCTGCACTGCTCCCAGACGCGCATCAGCGAGGCGCAGCTGCGCGACTTCGCTCAGTATGGCGGCGCCGTCGCGCCTGAGAAGGTCAGTCATCGCCATGCCAGCGGCGACCGGCAGCCGACTGAAGCCTCTGCCACACTCTGTCTGTGTGCGAGCCTGCTGTGCGGTGAACTCTGAAGAGGTTGACACAGGGGCGGGAATGGACACAACAGCTGGCATTCTGAAAAGTAGGATGCCAAAGCCATGCATTTGCTGGGATGAGCTGCACTCTTCCTGCTTGGAGCAGACGATGTGCGCCGCTCGGCAAAGACCGGCTGCGCTGCCCCCCCTGCAGGAGCTGCTGCAGGACCTGGTGTACGCGGAGGAGTGCGGGCGGCTCATCTCCCCGCCCTGCTGGAAGACGGGCCGCTACTGCAGCGGCCGCCTGCGCACGCCGCCCAAGGAGGTGAGAACACCGCTAATCTTGGAGTATGAATTGTGGTCCTTGCTCTCCACATGGTACCTGGGTACATTTCTCAGATCGGTGGTTGGACTATGCATGGGGTCCGCTGTGCTGTGTGTATGGTGTCTGATGTGATGCACCCTGCTGTGCGACGCCTCTAAAGTGGTGCCTGCTGTTGTTCTCACCCTTTCCGTCCTCTACTCTGAAGGGCGTCACCCCGCCCCAGATGCCGCTGCTGCAGCGCGCGCATGCCGCCGGCCTCAAAGTCTACCCCTTTGCCTTCCGGAACGAGGTGCGTCGCTAAATCCCCTGCCAGTGCGCCGTGCTGCCACCAATTTGTGCAGGCCATGCTCTGCGTGCCACCTGCCACACACTGCAAAGGACACCCGCCCAGTGTCATGAGGGCCGAAAATGACAGCGAGAACTGCCAAGTTGACCAGGATGACGATCTGCTCCCGTGTCTGCGCTGCAGGGCCGCTTCATGGCGGTCAACTTCGCGTCGGACCTGCAGATGGAGATGGACTACTTTGCGGGGCCCCAGGGCATGGGCGTCGATGGCATATACACCGACTGCACCCGCACCTCCTCCGAGTGGCTGCAGCTCATGTGCGCCTGCTTCCAGCTTACACCCTCATGCCTGTGTTATGCCAGCTCTGCACGCCAGTGCCCTGCCTGAGGCTGTCTGCTCAGCTCGTGTGCGCCTGCCTGCATTCATGTCAGCTGCTGCCATGTGCATTCCCCGCATCTGCTCGTACCGGTCCGAATGCAAGATCATGTCCTGAAAAAGTTGTTGCACCCCACCCTGAGTCGCCGCATGTGCCACGACCGGCCTGTTCATCCATCAGGATCAGCTGCGCATAGGCGTCGTGACGACCAGCAGGGCGAGCGCGAGGTCTGATCACGCTGCTTTTCGATGCAGGGCTGCCGAGGCGCTGCTTGCAAATGGTGCAGGCAATGCGGCCACGGCCGCCGCCGCGGCCGCCAGCTCCTCAGCCTCCAACGCCGCCGCTGCCGTCACCGCAGCAGCAAGTGCGCCAGTTATCTACTAGCCGCACATGTGGCCGGGAGCCGTGCTGTCTCAGCTGGCACACCTGCCGGCTGCCCTCAGCACGGACTTGCATCTTCATGAACACTGCCTCGAAGCGTAGCCAGCGCCCTGCAAGCATCACGTGTCAGCTGGCCGCCTGGCTGATCTGGTGTGATGAAATGTATGTGCAGGCAAGGCAGCCAGCAGCGTGCAGGCAGCCAGCGTGAAGACGTGGGCGTTTGGCATCGTGGCCGGCGCCCTGCTGGCCGTCCTGCTGCTGGTCGGGCTGCTCACGCTGCGCTCCCACCGCCGCCGCGCCAACCAGTGCGTGCCGTGCACGCCACTGCGTTGTGAAACCCCTGGTCTGGATGCTTGGTTGTCAAAGGTCCCAAGCGGCAGTACGCCTTGGCGTGCCACCATGAATGAGGATGCAGCACCCCGGTGCTGCAGGCGCTGCTGCTGTTTCGACATGCGGGCCCGCACTCGAGCATCCCATCGGCAGCTGATGCCGCCTGGTCACCTGCTGTGCGCAGGTACAAGGCGTGGAAGGAGGCGGGGCTCAGCCAGGCGCTGGACGCGGATCTGCCGGTGTCGACCGGCGCGGTGTGGGGCCTGCAGAAGAACACCTGGTCCTCCCAGTGCGCCTCCGCTTTCCATGCTGCGTCTCACTGGTGAAAACACTCCAGCGGCTGCTGACAGCCGCTTGGCGGCATAGTCGCCACATGTCATTTGTATGCCTGCATCAGTGGCACGTGGCCGTACCTTTGTGTACGTCTGGTGCAGCAGCTGCTCTGCTGCAGAGTACGCATGGCACATGGTCAGTTGGACAATGAGGTCGGGGCAGCTGTCGCCAACATGGCGCTGATCCTGCTGCAGGGCTGGGTCAGAGGCGGGTGACCCGCCGGCGCAGCCATCCCGGGCGTCGTCGGTCATGTCCAAGGACAGCGGCAGCAGGAAGCTGAAGACCTATTCTGGCATGCTGGACAGCTATGCGCAGAGCTCCCGGCGGTGACGGCAGGGTTCACAACATCGAAGGGACTACCATGCTGCCAGCCGGATGCAGCATGCCGGCGGTGGCAATTTCATCGAATCCGTTAGCAGCTTGGCATAGCGACATGTGCGCCAACAGCAGCACCAAGGCGGCCATGCAGCCATCCCACGACCCGCACCCCTCACCACGTGTTGCACCCGCCATAGACGTAGGGAAGACTATTTCATCTGCTTGTAGCCCGCTGTGAAGTGGCCGTGTGGGCAGACGCTCTCCTGTGACAGGGCTATGAAGCTGCTGTTGGACACTGCGATGCTTGTTGTTTGTTGATGAACGCTATGTGTGATACCGTACTGTTGACTGTGGCTTTGGGCTGTGGGCTGCCAGCCTTACACGATGCTGCTCATTGCACATGTGCGGCCTTGCAGAGGTTTGTGCCGATGGTTGTGGCGGTGACGGAAGTGCGTCGGCTCCCCGCAACCGCTAAGTGGTGGAAGCACCTCCCGAGATATGTACCCCACTTGACACTTGGCTGGCCGAAGGTGCCCTTGTAGGGAAGTCTTCAAGCGGTCGTCAGCACTCCCACGATTACGCGCGATGGTACTGCACTCTGCAGGCCACCCTGCACGGCGCAGCTCACATACCCAACGGCTCTGCTGACTTTGCTCCTGGCAACGTCCTGTGTGTGTACGGAGATACGAGCCCGCTTTGCCTAGCTGTTCAGCTGCATGAGCGAGGGAGCCAAAAGTGCCTGCTCCGACAACAACAACCCAACACCAGCGGTCGCATTGCAACAGACAAGTGGGCGACATCAGTCGTGTCGTCTCTCAAACGCTGGCATGCGGTAGTTCAGGCAGTGAATGATCGCCATGCGGCGCGGCGGCGGTCTCCTGCTGTTGCTGGGGATTGCAACAGCGAGTGCAGCAGCGCCGGAGGCGAGCAAACTCAACCCGGTCGTCATTGCTGCCGGGTGCGTCGAGTCCGTGTGCTGTGCTCAGCCGTGAGGCTCCCTGCATGCAGCCCTGGTTCGTGGTGCGGGGTCTCGTCAGTTCCTGCACAGTCCAGCTGAAGGCCCTGCCTTGCCGTAACCGGACCGTGATCACAATCACTCTGCGCTGCAGGGGCTCCACATGCACATTACCAGGTGCAGGGCTGCTCTGCTTCCGCGCTGCCCTGCGATTCTGCTGGAAGCAAGATCAGCCCGGCATGCCGCCACCGCTTCGAAGCTGAATTCACCAGGCACAAGCACCCTGCTTCCGCATGCTGTTCCGTTAAAGGCTTTGGCATCTTGCCGCACAGATGAGACGTTGGAGGCCTTTCAGGCGGCGATCGACGATGGCGCGAACTTCATCAGCATGCACGTGGTGCGTCTGTATGCGCTGGCACACCGCAGGCGGTGGTCCTTCCAGGCCTGGGGCGACACATCAGCCACTGATATGACGGCGACCTGTGCACAGGTTGCCACCAAGGACAAGGTCCTCATTGTGCGGCCCTCCGTGACGCTGGACCTGAACACCAACGCCCGCAACCTGCGGGACTTCAACAAGTTCAAGACCGCCAAGGTGAGCGCTGCCGCTGCCATCCAGCGGTCCACGGATGTTCTACCGAAGGCGCATGGTGTTGTGATGGACTGTGCGACTTCGCGTCGAGGCCACAGCATGGAGACTGGCGCAGCGTCAGTGCGTGCGGCAGCTCAGCGGCAGCGCCCCGGGCCTGGATGCATGCCAGTCGGCCGGTCACCAAGTTCCAGCGAGCGCTCACACGGCGCGCTGTTGGCGCCGCAGACGCTGGACGGCGGGCGCAAGCGGTCGGGCGTGTTCGCCATCGACCTGACGCTGGCGGAGCTCAAGGAGCTGTACGCGGTGCAGACGTTCCGGTTCCGGGACCACTCGTACGACGCCCGCTACAGGTGATTGAAACCATTTCAGTGCTGCTGTCCATGACCTGGCAGGACGCTGAGCTGTAGTCCGATGCAGCATGATACCACCAATTAAAGATGTCAACCTTTTTGCAGCTTTCGTGTGTGCTTTGGGGCCCATCCCAAGCAGCAGGCTTTGTCAGGGCACCTGCGCTTCTACTGCTACCATTTCATCAAAGCTGGGCCTGATGCTTGTCATATTATTTGCAGGGTGCCGACGCTGAAGGAGGTGCTGGCGCTGGTGAACGCGGCGCAGGGCGCCGGCAAGACTGTGGGCGTCGCGATCCACACGCTGGTGCGCAGCGCAGCATGGCTTGCGTCATGTGTGATCCAGGGCTGTGCCCACACACGCATCATGGCAGGCTGAGCAGGAGAGCAGAGTGGCAGGAGGGGGCAGGCGCGGCAATGCATGCCGGGGCCATATTGGTCTGCACGAAGCGGCCTGCCGTCAGCTGCAGCCGCTGGCACGATGACCAGCGCCGTGCCCAGATGACGAGCACCACTCGCCTTGTGCTGCTCGCCCCCATCGCGCATGCTCAAACCCTCAACCCCGGGCAGGAGCCGGGGTTCCACGGGGCGGAGGGCGTGGACCTGGTGCCCTGTGGTGCGAATTCGAGAAGTCGAATTCATTTGCATTTTCCCGCGCAGGAGCCGGGGTTTCACAGGGCGGAGGGCGTGGACCTGGTGCCCCGCATCATGGAGGAGCTGGCGGCCGCGGGCTTCGGCGCCGCGGCCTTCCGGGAGCGCGTCATCCTGCAGTCCTTCCAGCTGTCGGTGAGCGGCGCTTCGGACGCCTCCGCTGCCTCCGCCGCAGCGCTGCAGCTGTTGACTCCCAACGGCACTGTGCCGACTCTGTGCTGAGGCTGAGGCGGGCCAAGTGCTCAAGGGCTTCTGCTGGTCAGCGGATGCAGCCCGGCGCTGCTGGGCGCACAGCTGCACTCCAGTGTGACCCTTAACATCTGGCAGGGCAACACTGAATCTCATCACGGCTTCCGCAGGTGCTGCAGGACTTCCGGCGGGCGATGGACGCGGCGCAGGTGCCGCCGCGCGCGAGCCTGGTGCTCCTGGTCGCCTGCACGGGGGAGGTGCCCATCATCTCGGACGGGGAGCTGGACGCGTTTGCGCAGATCGGGCACGCGCTCGCGCCCGAGAAGGTGCACCGCAGTGTTTCATTTATCCCAATGCACTGAGCTCTGCGCTGCCTACACGCCACCTTGGTTGAGATGGCAGCGGCATCGGGATGGGCTTGGGGAGCGCACTGAGATGGGACATCAGGACCCAGATCGGTGGACATAGGGGTGTTTGAAGGACCCCTAGTTCTTCAACTACCCCTAGTGCACAGCAGGGCGCAGCAGGGGTCAGCAGCGCGGCACGCACACAGCTGTGTGCGCGCAGCAGGAGAGAGGACCTGAAAGCCCGCGCTCGTGCCGGCAGGACGCAAGAGCCGACTTCAACCACCAGCGCTGTCCACCTGAGCCCCCAGAGCCCGCTCCCTCACCCGCTGCGATGCAACCCCCCCTGCAGGAGCTGCTGGAGACGCTGACGTTCGCCGCCGAGTGCGGCAGCCTGATCAGCCCGCCCTGCTGGAAGACGGGCGGCTTCTGCACCGGCAAGCTCGCCGAGCCGTACACGCCCGCGCTGCAGGTGGGCGAAGGTTCGGATGTCAGAGTTCCGACAGTCCAACATGTGCGCGGTTGCTGTCACTGCGCCAGCGTCTGGCTTCTGCGGGCAGCCACATGTCTTCCCCAGAGCTGCGCCCTCTGCAGAGGCCAACGCCTGCCTCTGAGCCAAACCTTTCTGGATGCTGACCCGGTGAATCGCAACCACAACTGCTGCTCTTACGTCTTGGTGATGGCCTGCAGGCCAAGCCGACGCCGCTGCTGGAGCGCGCGCACAACCGCAGCCTGGCAGTCTACCCCTTCACCTTCCGCAACGAGGTATGCCACCTCCTGCCACACCAGTCCACAGCCACCTGGCCGATCACCTGGCAGTTCCAACTACCGGCAACCGAGCGCGAGCTCACACGCCACAGCGCATCGGAGGCGCTGTGGCCCATCCTCCTGTCGAGACGCCAGAGCTCAGGATTCTGCAACCTGCCCATCAACGCGCCGCAGGGCCGCTACATGGCGGTGGACTTTGCGGCGGACCTGCAGCAGGAGCTGGACTACTTCGCGGGCCCCCTGGGCATGGGCGTCGACGGCTTCTACATCGACTGCACCCGCACCTCCGCCGAGTGGCTGCTCGCCAGGTGCGTGGCGACATGCTGCTCACAGTGGAATTGATGGCGGTACCCGAGAGGCAGGCGTGTGCTGCTTTGCTACCATCGCGATATACCCAAGCGCGGGCTCTGGTTGCCTGGTGGTAGCACAGGCTGCGCACCTGCATACGGTCCCAAGCTGAGCTGAGCACTCATTGCACATGTGCGGAGGCCGACCGTGACCTGACCGCTTGGTGTGGATTTTCGTGACCCAACGCCCGCGCCGGCAACCCCGGCTGGCTTCTCACTGACGTGCCCCTGCTGTCGTGGGGCAGGAATGTGCAGGTTCGGACGCCGACCGGCAAGATCGCGGCGGCGGGCGCCGCTGCGGTGGCGGCGGGCAAGGCCGCCGCCGCCCGCGCCACCGACGCAGCCCGCATCCGGACGCGCAAGGCCGCCGCCGACGGCGGCGACGCCAAGGTGAGCAGACGGCCTGCAGTCCTGCCGGCGTCCTTCACGATACCTGTCTGTCCGGCGTCTGCAAGCCCATCGTTGACGCTGCACTGGCACACCCTCCGCCTGCGCATGGCGTGGGCGGCTGGTCTCCGGCAGGCTGGGGGCTGAGAAGCGCTCCTCCGCACACCTGCTGGGGTGCAGAGCAGCAGCTGCAGCAAGGGTGCAACCGGTCTTCACCACCCTTGAACCGCCGCTGCAGGTTCCTGCGTGGTCCTTTGCGCTGGTGGTGGTCGTGGTGGCCCTCATCTCCGTCGTCGCCGCGCTGCTGGCGCTGCGCTCCAACCGCCGCGGCTCCCACATGTGAGCTCTGCGCCTCTGCTTTTGAACACTCCCTGCGCCTGTCTCAGGCTATGCCCTTCTCTGCTGTATGGAAGCGCGTGAAGGGCGCAGTCTACTCCTGGATACGCTGGCCTGCTGCCGCCTGCTGCCGGTCGCAGCTGCCTGCTACTGTATGACCTTGCACCGACTGCTGTTGCTGCTGCTGTGACGCGCTCCCTGTGACCTGTGTATCACCCGCGCTGCAGGCAGTACAAGGCGTGGAAGGACGACAGCCCGCGCTTCGCTGCCGGCGTCTTTGGCAGCAGCAGCAGCGGCGCCAGTAGCGGCACTGCATCCCGGCCGGGGCCCAGTCTGCGCTCGGAGACGGTGCTGCCGGTGTCTACCGGCGCGCAGTGGGGCCTCCAGCGGTGATGAAGATTGCATGCAGTCAGGGCAAGTAGTCCGCCAACGTCGCCGGAAAACATCCAACAATGGCGGTGGACATATGCGTACGTTGGCAAGCTCATGTCTTGCTGGCAAGGCAAGGGCTTGCAGCCCTGAATTCTGGGGGGACCGTCCTTCGCATATATGATAAGCATCCACACAGCTAGCATGGTGCTAGGCAGTAACTCAGAGAATTTGTGCAGAGGACGCTGTGGTTTGCAATCTGGGACACAAAATGAAACACTTGTTTTCTGTCTAGGACTTTCAGTCACATGGCCTTTCGTGGTGTTGGCACCTCATCAACTCTTGACACAGTTTGCACTAGCAAGCGATGGTCGTGAAAAAGGGCTGATTGCACGTCAGTTGCAATTGCAAGCTGGATCTCAGGGGTGTCAAAAGCACATTGGTCATCTTACTCCGCAGCAGGCATGCATGTGCTATCTGGGAGTGGGTTCGCTACCCAGTCCGCCGCTCAGGCTGCCGCGCTCTCTTTCAGGCAGTCGCGGAAGCTCGCATTCAACTCATCGGCATCCAGGTTCGTCCGATGAAGACCAGTCTGTCAACCGGAGCCTTTTTGTTGCGTCAGCACATGTCTTGCCCGATCAATATATTGGACATATTTCATGTCTGTTCGTAATGAGGAGCATCCACGCACGTCTTCAGTGCCAACGTAGCATCTGTTAATGCGCGGCTCTTCGGGGGGCCAGCCCAGCTCGATCCCGGCGGTACCGGTGTAGCCCATCATCATGTTCTGGTGCACGGCCTGGAAAACCACCCTGCAATGGAGCAATGCAGTGCCACCATCCGCCACCACATGCAAGATGGCTGTGCACCAGAGACAGCACATTGTTGAGCAGATGCAGCACACAGCTTGACCACACATTCGATCGTCGTCAATCAGTAGATAGCTTCGAGTGAATGGCACACTTGTCATCAGTGCCGGCAATGGACAGGATGCCCTTCGACCGGAAGATGTCGTTGCCGCGCTCTGACATGAGGTCCTGCAACAGTGTACAACACACAGACATACTCAGCCACCACTACGAGACCCTGCATGACATATATATAAGGCACATGAAAACAACGCGCTGCTAGTCTTCCTTCTTCCTCTGTGCGGAACCGCCCTGGCAGATATCAGTTGTGGCCTGCGCTGATGCAATGGTCAGGCTTGAGGGTCACACATATGCGCACTGCAGGTGCGCCCCTGCCACTGGAAGCACACTCGAGGCAGCTTCAGCGCTGCCAGCTGGGCAGGTTGCAGCTGGGAGGAGCCCTGCAGGGGGGCTGGCTGGCGTGCGACGCACCCCCAGCCACTCGTCGATGGCCTCGGCGTCGAGGGCCCTCCGCCTCGATGCTGACGGATGTCACGCGGTCGTCGTGCTTGTGGTCCAGGCCGTCCTCCTGGTGCAGTGGGATGCACAACAGCCGTTACCCGCTGGGAGGCAAGCGCCTGCTGCGGCTCATGCCGGCGCGTCTGGCATTGATAAAAGGGCTGGCAACCTGCTGACCACGGCAGGACTTGCCGCCAATGCCCCCACTCGCTTCTGGCGGCCGTCAGTCAACAAACACCAATCGCACTCATATCCAGGAAGCCCGCGTCCATCTCCAGGGCGCGGTCCAGGCTGAAAGCACGCACGCCGATGACGCGGTCAATTGACACCTGCGCCTTGGTGGTCTCCAGGATGTCCACCACCTTGTTGAAGCCCTGCAGCACAGGTCCGCCGGTCGATTTTGGTGCCGCAGGACCTCAGCTGCGTGGTACGCACTGCCGCAGCAGCAGGCAGCAGGCTGTAAGTTTGCAGTGCCAGTGTGCGGTGCCAGCCATACGATGTCGCCGGAGGCGTGCCGGCACAAGACCATGGGCCACAGCTATTTCACTTGAGGGAACCGCACCCTGATGCGCTTGATGACCGCCGCCTTCTGCTTGGGCGTCACCAGGTCCACCTTGTTCAGCAGCACGATGTCGGCAAAAGCCAGCTGCTCGATCGTCTGCAGCAACCCACAGGCACCCACTCGCACAAACATGTCGAGGTATCGACCTGTTATACTCCTTGCAGATGTACGGGCAACGAAACACATAGCGCAGATGCATGAGAGCAGCTTTCAGCAAGCTACTTGACAAAGAGACCAGAGTCGATCATGTTGAAAGATACGCTGTGCCGCACTGCCGTGTCCACACCCACAGCAGGTACCGGACGCCCACGCACGCGAGTGCAGCAGGCCTTGCGCCTCATTTTCGACGCCCTCCGGCTTCTGCTCGTCCAGGTGCAGCGTCACGTGCTTTGCGTCCACAACCGTCACAATCGCGTCCAGGTTCAGACGCCTGCAGCAGCGCACACACAGGACATGAACTGCTGTTCCCGCTGCATCCGCTGTGTGCTGTCCCTCGGCAAGCGCAGCTGGCTGCCTACCAATGGTCTTGCCTGCAGCCTGCTGTCGCTGCTGTTGCAGCACTACTAAAGTAGGTCAGCATTAAGACGGCTGGTGTGCAGATGTGCTGCAGACGCTTCTGCAACATGGGCCCATCAACCAGCAGCCATCGGCGCACTTCTGCAGGAGGTGGTCCATGAAGAACGTCTGTGCCACTGGTGCGGGGTCCGCCAGCCCTGCACACAGTACGCTGTTCGATGAGGCAAATACCCGGACAGCTGCAGCTGCTCATAGGCGGCTGCTTGTGCACAAAGAGATCACAACAAAGCCGGGCAGTGCATCATCAGCACCCACCACTTCTGTGCTGAGCATCGACAAACCATCGACAGTGCCCCGGGCAATACAGTGGCCTCAACAACACATGCGCAGTGCCGTCTCACCAGTAGTCTCGATGATGATGCCGTCAAAGGGGATTTTGCGCCCCAGCAGCTCTTTCAGCACCCACAATCAGGTCGCCGCGCACTGCAGACAGTGTGAGCAGCTTTACTCCGAGCAGCCGGCCGCGAGAGCGCAACGCAAGTGTCGACGACATGCCTTCCTGTGCACAAGCTGCACGCTGGGCTTTGGTGCACAGCCAGTGACGTCAACAGCTGGCGCAAATCATATGAGGCGAGGCATGCGAAACATTGGGCGCACGCAAAAAGCGCACCGGTGCAGCACACGCAGCCGTTCAGCATCTCGACGATCTGCGTCTCGGAGTGCAGCTTGATGAGTGCATCGTCCACCCCGACGTCACCTGCAGCATGACGGCACGGTTGTCATCAGCGCACAGGCGCTGAGGTTCCTGCGCTTGCTTGAGCTGTCTGCATGTTGCCGCCCTGCTGTCAGGCAAGATGGGGATGGTCGACCCCGGCAGGCGTAGCAGCCAGGAAGATGTCAGCACATTGCAAACCTATGGCTGCTCACCAAACTCGTTCTCAATGACTGCGTACTTCTTCCTGCAGGACAGCAGCGTTGAGCGTCAGCTGTTGCGGCGGCATGATGTCTCACTCAAGACTCATCCTCCAAGCGACAGCAGTCTCAGCCGGCCGGTCATCTCAGTTGCAGGGAGTATGTCACCAGTTTCGCGCAAATCAGCGAGAGGCTTACCCGTGGTGCTCATGGAGGATGCGGTTGATGAGCGTCGTCTTGCCCGCGCCCAGAAACCCTGCCGCAGCACAGGCACTCTGTCATACCCGGATGCTATGTCGTGTTTATATGTAAGCCAGTTGCACACGACAGCATGCATACATCCACAGCAGACTAGACGCGCTGTCAGCATGCGCACCAGTGACGATTGTGACGGGCACCTTGAGCGCTTCGTGGCGACGCTTCGCCGCGGCTGCCATCGCGACCTGCGCTTCAGAGGACACTTGAATGAGTTTCAGCACACTAAAGGTCTAGTAAGGCGCGCCAATCGCTTTCTTCGGCAGCCTGGTGTGACATGCAGTGCGGCATTGCACCAAGGCTCGGCTGACAGCGGTCACTGCCTGCAGAGCGGCATGTGGCGGCATGTCAGCCCTGCTGCGCGGATGCAGCACCCTAGAACCTGTATCGGGTGTGTTTGACACAGGCAGGCGCTGCCGGAGCAGCAGCTTTATGTTTCTGCTCACCCAACTGCTGGCTGCATCCCCCAATGGCACGACTGCTACGGCAGCCATGCAAGGCTCCAGCCCTGGATGTGATCATCCTCATGCATATGGAGCCTTATGACACACTGAGGAGCCCTGGCGGTGGGTGTCGCAGCAGCAGCGGCTCCCTTGTGAAATGCATGCATGGATGCGGTGCTTGGGGGACAGCAAAGGTTTGGGCTGCTGGAAGGGACCGCGTCGGGAAGAGCCTGACGTCAGAACGCTTGTTGGAGCATGGGCAGTGCAAAGCGACGCTGCGAAAGCATGATGAAGTGCACTGCACCTGCTCAGACTGCCTGGGGTGCCGTTCCGGGGACCACCACTTGCGAAAAAGCAGGCGAGACCCACTGCAGGCGCTTGCGGCACTTCCACGGCTCACCAGATGGTGTGAACCACTCTGAGTCTATGTGGGGGCAAGAAACAAGTGGATGGCGCATACGAAAGAGCCGCCATCCAACCTGTGTGCCCTGCCACGACAGGGGTCGATACGGGATCGGAAACCCAGAAATCCTATCATCAAAACGCGCCCCCAGTTGCCACATTGCAGCCCAGCCCAGCCGTCCCAAGCCAGTCCAGGTGAGCCCGCCACGGCGCAGCACCACTGCTGCGCAGTATCTGGACCGTTGCCATGTCCTGTGCATGACAGCGCTGAAGCCGCCGCGTGAGCTGCAGTGGTGAGCAGCGTGCACAGGGTTTTGTCAACTCTGGCCTTGGCTGCGCATGCAGGGATCCCGGAACGTCCTGCTGCATCGCTGGTCTGCAGCCAGGCGACAGGTCACAGGCCTGCGGCACGATGGCGGACGTGAACCCAGCATCGCCGAGCGATGCTTGCAACTCCGCCAACACCGATCAGGTTGGCTTGCTGCTGCGGTTTGCCAGACCGTGCAGCGCCAGCTGTGGCTGGGCAGGGCATGCACAGCCGGAAGGCAGCTGTGCCGAGGTCATGTGCGCTACATGCATGCATGAGTGAAGTCCCAGGCGCAACTCAGCGACAGTGAAGCTGCCCTGTGCTGGTGCATGAAGAGCTCGGGCCTAGGCCTGCGTGTCGGAGGCCTGTTCATCATCATGGCAGGTTAGCCCGCCGCTGCACCACCGCCACACGCTCCTGCGCCCACACGATCCCGTTTGCTACATGTGGGCTGCATGGGGACTGCGTTGCGTAACCTGCGGAAGCTACGGTTGCTGTTTCACATGTAGTTTCCAGCACCGGCGTCGTGCTGCCGCTCATTCTGGGACGCCGCCTGCCATCAGCCTTCTTCCTAGCCCGCGCATTTGGGGTGCGATCATCTGCGATCTGGGTGTAGCGCTGTCAGCCGGCCCATCTGCAAGTGCTGCACCCACCCTGGGAAACCCTCCCTGGACTGTCACAGCTAGTTCAATATGTACGGCATGTCGATCTGCTGCAGGCAGGTGTCATCATTGCCACAGCCTTTGTGCACGTCCTGTCCGACGCCTCGGGCGACCTGTCGGACCCGTGCCTGGGCCTTTCGGGAGGTGCGGCGGTTGCAACTTGACGCATGCTGCATGACATTGGGCGGCGTTGTTTCTTGCAATGGGGCTGCTGCATGTACCCTGCTGACCTCTGGTGCAGAGTACCCATGGGCGGAGGCCATCGCCACGGCCATGGTGCTGGTAACGTTTTCGATGGAGTACTGCGTTGGCGCCCTCATCAAGTCCCGCCTGGGCGGCTCGGGCGGCGTCAAGCACCCCGCCGCTGCCGCGCCGGTGCGCGCAGGCCGCGCACCGCATAACCCGCCTGTCGCTGCGCCTGCCTTCTGCCGGTCCTGGTACCAGCCGAAATTTGGTGACAACAACACCCTCACGACGGCAACGATGCAGCATTGCAATGCACCGCAGGTTGGTGCCGCCCTGTACGACCACGAAGCGGGTGCAGATGTTGACCCGGCCAAGGAAAAGGAGCTGGCTCTGGCGCGCCTGGACGCGACTGTGACCTCCTACTCCCTGGTGCGCCGCGAAATCCCCACGGAATTAAGGGCATGTGCGATTGTTGACAAGCTGTTTTGAGCGCCTTTACATCGGTCGGTGTGCCCGCCTGCCAGAAGCATTAACTTTTGCAATCAGCGTCATGCTGCGTGAAAAGCCTGCCAGCGCTCGTGTACAGCCTCATGCATGGGGTGTTGCGGCTGCGCAGGAGACGGGCATCCTCATCCACTCCATCTTCGTCGGCATCGCATACGGCGCCGAGACCGACTTCAACACCATCCGCGCACTGACCATCGCGCTGGGCTTCCACCAGGTGCGGAGCCAGGTTGCGGTGGAGCAGCTCCAAAAGCTTCGAGTGTCAGGCAGCCAGCGTATGCAACTGTACACACCCTGGCCACGCTGCTGCCATGCCGCTGCAGACACCCTGCGCTGCGCACTGCTGCTGCAGGCGCCCGCGCGCCCTGCCTAAAAGCCTATGCACTGCATTGCACCCTGCTGCCTTGGAGCCTGCCACGCTACTACCGGGAGCGGTCCACACACCGCGTGCAACCTGCTTCCCGATGGTCTGGTCAAAACCTTGATCTGCACAGGGCATTGAGGGCATCTCGCTGGCGTGCACCTTCATGGATGCCGGGTACAGCAGGATCAAGTACGCACTGTTCGCGCTGGCCTTCGTCCTCATTACGCCCATCGGCATCGGTGCGGCTGCGGCCCCCCTGCAGCGTGTTAAACCCGCAGCGCGGGGTCTCGGAAAGCAGCAGCAGGCGGCACTGCTCTCCATGTCGCTGTCGTGTTTGCAAGCTGCATGTTCTTGATCGTTTCTTGCAAGCTCCTGCTGCCCTGCAGCCTTTGGCCTGGGCCTGGGGGCCTCCTACAACCCGGGGTCCAAGAGAGCTCTAGGGACGCAGGTACACTCGCTTTGCTGCCTGCCGGTGCCTGACTCCACATTGCACATGTGCTGAACCGTTGCACCGTTGCTTCTTAGCACTCGGCATGAGCATGAGTGCTTTCTTCCTGGTGCTCCACTGCCCAGCACCAGCGTCAGCATGTGTTTGCTGCGCACTCGATCTGTCATCTGCTGGAGAGTCTACTCGGTGTCTATAACCACACCGACCGTCCTGCTGCAGGGCACCCTGAACGCAGTCGCCTCCGGCATTCTGGTCTACAACGGCATCGTGGACCTGCTGCTGCCGTCGTTTGGGTGCGCTGCTACTTGGTCATCGGCATGACTTGGCCATGGGCCACCCTGCAGGAAGCGCCTTTGCATACCATGTGAAATGTTTGATCAGTTGGCTTATGTCGGAAACTGCACGCCGGCCTTCATAGCTCTGTGCCGCAGGTTGTGACAAACAGCAAGAATGTGCGCTGCACAGGTATGGCGGGCACACGCACGGCCTCGCGCCGCCGCGCAGCACGCTGCTGACGTTCCTTGGGTTTGTGAGCCTGTACTGCGGCGCCGCGCTTCAGGCTCTCATCGGGAAATGGGCTTGATGAGCGAGGCACATGCACGAGCCTGACGCCTGAACTCTGGCAGCGGCAGAGCCGCTTGAGTTGATGCAACCCTTTTCTGATCCAGCCAGTAGCTGCTGCTGGCCGCACGTTCAGACTTGCCATTGCCTTATGGTTGCCAGGGTATATATGTAGAGACGGGACAGGGTATAGTCTGTTGTGTCAGCAAGGGAATCCCTGGATGCTATATGATATGAGCCAGCTGGAATCGTGCCATGGCAACCTTTGATACATATGCAGTGGCAGTTGAGCATCACGGGCACCATGTGCCGACATGATATGCAGTCTGTCTTGTCGTGGCGTGTGAGCAAGCGCTGTTCCTTCGTATGCAGCGGCGCCTGTTCATGGCGAATTCCATTCTGCCCGTGGACTCCAATTGGATTGCAAGTTTGGGACCTCATTTGATGACCGCTGCACATCCTTGCATCCTTCACTGCGTAGCAACGTATCCTGTGCCATCTGGATGTCACACATGTCACTTGCAAATAGAAGCATACCAGCCGGTCAAGCAGCAAGCTGTCAGCCGCTGATCACCAGGTTGTCGACCAGGCAGTCGCGGAAGCTGGCGTTCAGCTCACCAGCATCCAGGTTGCGCCCGATGAACACCAGCCTGCACGACATGATGTGGTGCGTCACACTCAGCATGCCAACCACACGACCAGCTCTGTCTGCGCGCACACCGGCTGTGGCGTGAGCGGACCGTAGCATGCCATTGCAATTACCTGTTGATGCGCTTCTCGTCGGGCGCCCAGCCCTTCTCGATACCGTTGGTGCCCGTGAAGCCCATCATCATCAGCATGTGGACAGCCTGAAAGACCACCCTGCAGCCAGGCACAGGCCATAGGCGATGTCCTCCGCCCCTAGATGTATGTCTGCAAGCACCAACCATGTGGCTGCTGAAGCCCATTCAGCACGGGCAGTATGCTTGTCTTGACAAAGAACCCGCATGCAGAATGCTGCAAGGTTGTGGCACACTACAGGACAGCGCACTTGTCGTCGGTGCCGGCAAGGGATAGGACGCCCTTGGAGCGGAAGATGTCGGTGCCGCGCTCCATCATCAGGTCCTGCAGCCACACGTTGATGGCCTCGGGGTGCAGCCGCCCCTCCGCCTCGATGCTGACCGATGTCACGCGCTCATCGTGCTGGTGGTCCCCACCGTCCCCCTGCCAGGCAGCACAAGCTGCCCTGAGCACGACTGGTCGTGGTGCGGAAGTGCAGCTGTGATGGCATGGCAGCTGCTGTCAGAGTTGCACTGGCCTGGTTTCACTGGCCTAACGAGACGCCTTCCTGCATGCGACAGCACCACACACAGCCGACAACTGCTGTCTGCACCGGGCAGAAGGAGTCACCTCCAGGAAGGCGGGCTCCATCTCGAGGACGCGGTCCAGGCTGAAGGCGCGCACGCCGATGAGGCGGTCAATTGACACCTGCGCCTGGGTCATCTCCAGGATCTCCACCGCCTTGTTGATGCCCTGCAGCAGGCGGCAGCACAGTCTGACGGGTGCAATCCCACAGCAGCCTCGACAGATCGCGCAGCAGATGCGACGCTGTAAAACAGCGCCACACTGGCAGCCTCAGCCGAGGCCAACGCACCCGTCTGTGGATGATATGCATCCACTGCGTGGTACAGCGGCAGTTTTTGACCATGTGCTGTGCGGGCCGAAGCCCAGGCAATAGCGGCGCAGCAAGCACTGAGACGGCGGACCATGGGCAGAGCACACGTGCGCCGCACCCTGATGCGCTTGATGACGGCCGCCTTTTCCTTGTCGTCCACCAGGTCCACCTTATTCAGCAGCACGATGTCGGCGAACGCCAGCTGCTCAACAGCCTGCGCAGCAATGCGTGTACACGCCTGATCATGCATTGCTCGCTCTGGGCATGCCGTGCTTGACACTCAGGCAAATGCACTTGGCCAGAGCATGGTAGTTTCGTGTTGCCTGCACTATCAAGAAACGAAACATGGCGCCATCCCAGCAGAATCTTGCACCTCATTCTCGACTCCCTCCGGCTTCTCATCGTCCAGGTGCTGCGTCACATGCTTTGCGTCCACGACCGTCAGGATTGCGTCCAGGTACAGGCGCCTGCAGCCACGTCGGCAGAGTCTGATGATCAGAACGTTTGCCCCCTACCAAGCGTCTGCAATACTGGTAGCCCGGACTGACGACCTGGCCGCACAGGTGCATGCGTGGCTTGCAGTGCAGGCGAATAACAAATGCCTCATGCCGGGGCATGTAGCAGGTGACAGGTGTCACCTGCGCAGGTTCTCGTCTATGAAGAACGTTTGCGCCACTGGTGCGGGGTCTGCCAGCCCTGCGCACAGCAGGCGGTGGGGTCAGCCAATCTAGGTGGCGACACCACCCAGCCCGCCAGGGTGCTCGCTGTGGTGTGTACGCAACATGCCAGCAACGTCGCACAAGCATGCGGCAGGCGGCGTGCTGTTGTACCAGTGGTCTCGATGATGATGCCGTCAAAGTGAATCTTGCGCTCCAGCAGCTCGTTCAGCGCCTTGACGAGATCGCCCCGCACTGCAGGAAGTGAAGCACCGGCAGTTGGCTGCCAAACTCGCAAGTTCTTACAACAGCTTCATGAAGCGGTCTGTTTAGTGTGCGTCACCAGGCTATGTCAGGTGCGTCTGACTCACCGGTGCAGCACACGCAGCCGTTCAGCATCTCGATGATCTGCGTCTCGGAGTGCAGCTTGATGAGCGCGTCGTCAACGCCGACATCACCTGCGAATCCGTTGCACAACTGCTGTCGTATCATACAGCAACAAGCATGTAACGCTGCAGCTGCTGCCCGCATGTGTTGGTGATCTACCCATGCATGCGCACGCGCTGCACAGGCAAAGGGCATCAGGAGACGTGCAGGCAGCAGCGCACCAAACTCGTTCTCGATGACGGCATACTTCTTCCTGCACAAAGCACATCAAAGGCTGCACACTCTTCGCTTGGCGGCGGAGCGCATGTGGCATGAGTCCAGCTGCGCTTGCCGCAATACACTTCGATTCACAACTGCCCCTCTGGATTGTATGCATGCGATCACAGACCCTTTTGTTTCAGGTCAGCAGCTATGGTCACCCGTGATGCTCTGTGAGGATGCGGTTGATTAGCGTCGTCTTGCCAGCGCCCAGAAACCCTGCGGCGGCAGGCATGACCAATGGCCATATAGAGCAGCTGTGCTGCCGGAGCACGTCACATCTTGACCCTTTGCAGTACATCTCAAGCAAGGGTAGTTACCATCAGCACGCGCTTGCAGCTTCACTAGCATGCGCACCCGTGATGACGGTGACAGGAACCTTGGCCGCATCCTGGCGGCGATTTGCGGCGGGTGCCATCGCGACCTGCGTCACGGACAGCGTCCACAGTTTTGAATCAGTTCGTTATATCCAGATGTTTGCTCACCAAGAGACCAGGCCGGATAAAGGCAGTATGATGTGCGCGCATACATAACATGCGATTCAGATTGCAAACACTGGGCGTGCACGCCATGCGTGAGACTGTCTGGCGAGAGAAATTGTTCAATCAAGTCGATTGACAGTGGCAGGCATTGATGCAACGATACCGCGTGCCATACATTGCTCATCCTCACTCGGTTGCTGCTGGTGCCCTACATCGTGAGCGCTAGCGGCGAACGCTGCACGCTGAAACATGATCAGACATGCAGTAGCATGCGAATAGAGTGCACAGTCAACGCTGTTCACGCAGTTTCGGCGACGACTGCCGTAGCGATCTCATGTGGACCTTTGCGAGGACCAGCAACAGTCGCTCGGACTGCTGAGCTCTCCAAGTGAAGCCGCAACGGATGAGATTCGACGCTTTCTAGTGTGCGTGTGGTGCCAGAAACTGCTGGTATGCGGAAGGATGCACCGCACCTGGTCGGGGGTGTTTCGGTCGCCTCTCCGGGGACCAGGCAAATGCGAAAAGTGCGGCCCAGCAGCGAGCTACCGACTTGATCTGAACTGCAGAACTGTGAACAAGAAGGCCAGGCTGCCCTTCAACACCAGCAATGCTGCCGTCATACCAGTGCCGCCGGGTGGCCTCTTGGCTCCGGCACGACTGGGGTCGATGCAGGGGTTAAGTCACAAATCCGTGGCTGAGCGCGTCCCCGCCGTCATTTCCAGGATCCCCCGGCCGATCCCGACCGGTCCTCAGGCAGGCCCCGCCGCTCACATCTGCCTGCAAACCTGCACAGCAGCGCTCAATCGCATGCAGACACGAGCAGCATCGCTGCTGGAGCCCGCTGTGAGACGTGTCAGGACTCCAGACGCACTTGACGTGCGGACTGCCTGGCTCTGCAGGTGCCGACCAAGCTGCGCCTGTGCACCCTGGCTCCCTTGCTGTCAACAGCGCTATACGTCGGCGCCATGGACGTCAGCGCAGCAGCAGATGCGTGCAACGCGGCCGGGGCCGATCAGGCAAGCTACCACCGACCCGATGCTTTCATGCCACTGTGCCTGCTGCTTCGACCTGGAGCGCAGGTGCACTCCTTTCCCGCAACCACCGAGAATGCATCAAACGTGAAATACTTTCCCTTGAATCACAGAACGTGGGGCGCGGACTTCGAATCGGCGGCCTGTTTATCATCTTGGCAGGTGCGGCATGCATGACTACTGGCTTGAGAGTCGACATACTCAGTGCTAGCCCCATTTCACCTGTTTGTATCATGCCTCTTGTAGTGTCCAGCTTTGGAGTCGTGCTGCCGCTGGTGCTGGGCCGCCGCTTTACGTCCGCCTTCTTCCTTGCACGCACATTTGGGGTGCGCACCTGATGACCGCTGCTATTGACCATTGAATGTTCGAGGCTTCACGCGGAAGCCATGATTCGTTCTAGGCTGATGGTGTTGCACTGGCGCCTCGCTGTGTAGGCGGGCGTCATCATCGCGACGGCCTTTGTCCACGTGCTAGCCGATGCATCCGCTGACCTGTTCAACCCCTGCCTGGGCCTGTCAGGAGGTGCGCCCTGCCTGCAAGACACAGCACTCACTGCTCGCAACAGGACACCATGAGACGCTGACGGGCAGCACTGCGCGCAGACATGTGCACAGCGCGCAGACTGACCGCTAGCACTGTGCACCTGCTGCTGCAGAGTACCCATGGGCAAACACCATCGCCACCGTGGCGGTGCTGCTGACGTTTGCAATGGAGTACACCCTGGGCATCGTCTTCAAACACCAGATGGGCGGCTCAGGCGGCACGCCGTCCTCTCTGACCACCCCCATGCAGGTTTGCTGAGCGGCAACCAAAAGACGGTCACAGCAGCTCAAGCTTGTCATGCGTAATGCTGCAGTGTCACAGGTTTTCGTGCCAGTCTGACATGGTGCCTGCTTGCAGGGTGACGTCTGCCCAATCGACCCCGAAGCAGCGGAGGGCGCCGACGGGATCAACGAGAAGGCGCTCGCCCTGAAGCGCCTGGACGCCACTGTGGCATCCTACTCCCTGGTGCGTGCTGCTTTTCCCTTGTGACTCACCCCTGCGTAGTCTGGAGGTGTACTTCTGTCGTGCGCATGCCAAGGTGTGGCTTGTGGATCTGTCCAACCACATGTGAAAGGCACACCCAGCATGCCGACAGCAGCGATTTGCACTTGCTCGATCCTTAGCATGTCTGCGTTGGGCCTGCGCAGGAGGCGGGCATCATCATCCACTCCATCTTCATCGGGCTGTCGTACGGCGCCGAGACGGACTACGACACCATTCGCGCGCTGACCATCGCGCTTGGCTTCCACCAGGCACAAGCCGCCGCCGCTTGCCATCGCGGCGCCCTTCTGCCGCCGGGCACCTCTTTAGTTGTCAGCTGCATGCCCTCGCCAGTTTCTGCAGTCCACACCACCCCAGGGCGCGCAGCCGCCTGTGCAGTTGGCGGCCCTGGCTGCGTCACAAAGCTCCCGTCAGCCTGGTCCAGCAGCGAGCCGCACGACCCTGCATTCAACTTAACTTTCTGATCAATCGGTGTCGCGGCTGCGCAGGGTATTGAGGGTATGTCCTTGGCGTGCACGTTCCTGGATGCCGGGTACGGCCGCCTGAAGTACACGCTCTTCTCCCTGGTGTTCATCCTCATCACCCCTGTCGGCATAGGTGCGGTGGCTTGCAGGCTCACAGTGCCGAACGGCAGTCATGAATTGCCTGGTCCGACGATTGACACACGTGCAATGGTGGCGCTGTCGACCCAGCGCTGCAGACGGCTTCCCTACTCTGTGCGGTATGGAAATGCCGTGTTTCCTGTGCAGCAATTGGCCTGGCCCTGGGGACGGCCTACAACCCGGGCTCGAAGGCAGCCTTGGGGACCCAGGTGCGCTGCCGCCTTGCAGTACTGCTGCAACAGCCTGAGCCTTGCTGATTGCATAGAACGGAGTGCGCCTGCATGCATGAGCAAACCCAGCGCTACTTCCGCTACTGTGCAATGAATCGCAACACTGCACATGGCAGTTGCGCAAGGCACCTGTGACGGCACCGCTTTGTAGCTGACTGCTCTGTGTATGTTGTTAGGGCGCCCTGAACTCTATCTCGGCGGGCATCCTAGTCTACAACGGCATTGTGGACCTCCTGCTGCCAGCCTTTGGGTGAGCTGCTGCTGGTGCTCTGCATCAGCCATGCATGGCTCTCGAAAACAACCGCAACTGCTCTTAGTTGCTTCTGCCCAGGATGCTGGTGTGGGTCCTCTTTAGTTCCAAACCGCAGTGATATTCAAGGACCACTGCTTACATATGTTGCAGGTATGGTGGTCACTCGCATTGGGTGACCCCACAGCGCAGCTCGATGCTGACGGTGGCCGGGTTTGCCACATTGTTCTGCGGATGCGCGCTCCAGTCGCTTATTGGCAAGTGGGCGTGACAACGTGCACCACAAACGCGGTCAAGGCTTCTACGAATACAAGACTGTTTTACTGGCTGTCCTCCTGAGTCGGGATTTCACTTTGGCTGCACCTGAAGCGTTTGCAGAGCCCTGTTGAGCATATCTGCAATGGCTCGGGGGCTTATTTACTACCAGCTGCAATTGGTAGGTGGCTTGCATATGCACCGGCATAGTGCTACCCTTGCATGAGTGTCGTTTACTTTTTAAGGTTTGACCCGTGCACCAACGTTCAGCTGTTTGATTGCTGAGCTGGATGGTGCACTGCTGAAGATACTTGGCGGCGATCATTCAGCTGGTGCACTTCCATGAAAGACTTGCAACACACATTGTCAAAATGCGAAACCAACATGTCTAGAGTACAGACCCACAGAGCCCCGTCAACACCTGGCTTCTGATCGGACCACACTTCGATGAAATCAGCTTCAGCGACAGCAGTCTGCCGTGTGCGCATGCTTCACCAGCAATTCCCAATCTGGCACGACGTTTTCAATGCAAACCAGCAAACAGCACAGTGCGCCACTAGCTGCCCACACCTGCTGCAACAGCCCTCCGCGCTGCCACGCAGAGGCTTCGCGGCTTCAAGATGCCGCGGCCCAGGCGTGGTCAGGGCCGCCGGATACGCACATCTCAGGCCCACTTGGCCACCACACACATCGAGGCGCAGCCCAGCAGCAGGCTGATGTAGCCGACCGTCTTCAGCGTGGCGCTGCGCTCCTTGCCACCTGGGCGCTCCTGCAGCGCAGGGAGCTTGGCATGAGCCCGGCTGCGGCCGGGACCGCGGACAGCCACTGGCTGGGCTGGCACTTTGGCCCAGCCAGGAGCCGCAGGGAGCACCGCAGACGTGGGCATGCAGAAGCAGGGTATGCGTGAGCGCCATCGATGCTGATGCCATGCTGTGCCGGCACGCTTCAGTGCGCGTCGAGCGCACGTTGAACGCCGGGAGCATGAGGTCCACGAGGCCGTTGTACACCAGGATGCCTGCAGGGCAGGACAGACGTTCTACAGCGCGGCGCAGTTTGCACAGGGTCAAAACCATGTACTCACAGACTGCGGTCGTGGATGCGCAGCCCTTGCACAGGCTCACCTGCAGAGATGGCGTTCAGGACCCCCTGCACCGCCAGCACCTGCATGAAGGCCGCAGCGGGCGGTCAGCTCATGACGCCGCCCACTGATCAGCAGCCGGCAGCATGTGCGGCGTGCGCACGGCATGTGGCAGCGGCTGAGCTGGCGGACAACATCGAGGTCTGCACTGGGATGCTGCAAACAGCGCCATCCTTTTGAGGGTTCAGGGAGCTCCAAAGTGTGGGGCACCCACCATGCTGGAGTTGGCGTTGTAGGAGCTGCCCAGCCCGAGGCCCACTGCGCAGCCCGCCGGCGTCACCTGCGCACCGGCAAAAGCTCACCTCACTGCGTCCAGCTGTCATGTGGCTGTGGGGTTGATGAATGAGCAGCGGCATGAGGCGACGTACGTAGCGGCGCGCTGGCAAGATGGCAGCAACACGGCGCTGCTGCTGCTGCTGCTGCTGTGTTTGGACCAGTCAACATCATGTCAACAGCAGCAGATGCAGCATCAGCGTGCGCATGGCCTCCAACCATGCTGCGGTTCGCTCACATGCAGCCGCAAGGAGGCTCGATGCGCAGCCACAAATTCGAGCGCCATGGTCAGGCGTGGTGATGGGGCACCACACAGAGAGAAGCAGAAGCCGAAAGGGCGCGCACCAACACAAAGGCGGCCGCAAACCAGAAGTACTTTCGGGTCGAGTAGGCGGCCTTTGCGAAGGTGGCGCCCAGCGCCACGCCATCCAGCGCTTGCTGCAGGGTGGGCAGGGCGGAGCCTCAGGGAAGGCGCCGCGTGGGAGTGGCAGCCAGGAGCGGCTGCTATGGGCGCAGCACTCGGCAGCAGCACGCCGCGTCCGAGCCTGGCCAGCTGGGGCAGGGTGTCACCGCAGGCGTGTGGCTCGTCGGTAGTCGAAGTGGCAGTCGGAAATGCAGCAGAGTGCAACTCGACCACAGGGTGGGCCACGGCTACCCACATGGAAGCACAGCGCGATGATGAGCGCCACAATCGTGCTCTCATCCGTGTTGGCGCCGAACGCGATGCCTGCAGTGCGCGTGAGCAAGCGCGTCACAATCCGAGCTGTGCTTCCGGAGCTGGTATGCTGCATGGCAGCGTGCCTGGAGTCGCTGCGGTATGACCTGCAAGCGCATGCCCTGTGCGCACAGCAGCATCTTGCTGGTGCATAGCGCTTTACGCACCTATTGTGAAGGAGTGCACCAGCATGCCAGCCTCCTGCAGCATTGCACCATCCCAATGCTCACGACATGCCGTGCAGCCATGCAGTGGTATTTATTGAGGAGTGACGCACAGCATAGCACAGCGTAGCATAGCGCAACACAGCACAGGATTGCGTGTGCCTTGTGCACACCAGCACATAGGAGATGACGGTGGCATCCAGGTGGTCCAGCGCCGCCTGCTTCAGCTCCCCCTCGTCTGCCGAGCTGGCGACCTCCACCCGCTCCGCGTCTGCATCCATCTGCGCGACCTGCGGCGTCACGCAGCGGCACGAGGTGAGGCCAGCGCACACGCAGCCACGCTGCACAGCCCCCAGCGCTGTACACTCAGCAAGCCTCGTCGGGAACTGTCTGGGTGCAGGGAGGGCCGCAGCAGTGAGACACCACGCCTGCACATGTTGGCCGGCACGCTGGGTCGTGCCTACCTGCGATGGCGTGGGGCACGCTGCACGCGTCTTCGTACCCATCCGCCGCTTGAAGAACGCCGTGATCAGCATCTCTGCAGGCGCGTCAGCAGGGATTCATGGAAAGTCACATGCAGATGGGCTTTGCTATATGAACAGCCAAATGCGATCCGTGTAACGATGAGTAGCTCGGCAGAGGGTGGCGCCAGCGCAGCAGCACACACCAAGAGCGAAGGTGCCCAGGGCACTGTAGGCGGCGATGACCATGGCAAACGGGTAACCCCGGTTCCACCCCAGGCACGGGTTTTGGAAGTCCGACATCGAGTCGAACAGCACCTGCGACCAGCATGCGCTCCTTGATAAGCATGCCAGGAACCCAGCGCCGCCGCAGCATACATGGGCGGTGAAGAGATCTGCTGGCACTGCGCATGACCCCACATGCCGTGTGTGGTGGACCAGAAGCTCACGTGTGCAAAGCCGGTGGCGAGCACAATGCCGGCGCCGAAGCAGCGGGCAATGAACAGGAGGCTGGGGTACCGCCCCCGGCTCAGCAGCGGCAGCGACACGCCGATCGCCGACGTCGCCAGGATCGCAAACAGCCCCGCGATGCGCAGCTCCTGCCCCTCCGTGCTGTCTGCGGCGGCGTTTCCGGCGCAGCCCTGCTGCAGCGAGTTCAGCGCCGACATTGCTGCTGCTGCTGCTGCGCCCGCTGCTGCTGCTGCTGCTGCTGCTGCGGCCGCTGCTGCTGCTGCTGCTGCGGCCGCTGCTGCTGCTGCTGCTGCGGCCGCTGCTGCTGCTGCTGCTGCGGCCGCTACTGCTGCTGCTGCTGCGCTGCCGCACGAGCTGGCTGCTCAGCGGGCGTCAGGGCTCAGAGGCTGGAAGCTGCAGGGTGCTGTTCACTTGTGCCAGCGGCTGGCGCCGCAGCAGCTGTGCTCCAGATCCCGACGAGCCTTGTAGCCGTGCTGGTTCACATGTCAGCGGCTGCCTGCCGGCTGAATATGTCAGACGGGCTGCAGATCACGCAGCAGGTGCGGCTTTGCCGCGAGCCGGCTGCTGCTGCTGCAGCTGCACCCAGCTTCGCTGTTGCTCCTGCACGTTCAACGGCAGCACCAAGCATGGTCGACACCGTCTGCAGGCGAGATCAGCATGTGACATGGCGGCAGGTGCATGTGGCCAGGCACCGATGTTTCACGCGTCGTTTCGACGCCCCGACTGATGCGAATACCCTAGCAGTTGCTGAACCATGGGTACGCTTGATCGCTTACTCAGTGTGTTGCATGTAGCTTACAGGTTGCGTCGCACCAAATTTGCGTATAATTATTGAACACGCTGGAGCAACCCAGGAGCAAAGGAGCTGATGTTGCTTGAGCGCCGAAAGAGTCCTGAGGCGAGAGACCAGGCGGCAATCGCGCGGCCTTGAGGCCAAGTGCAGTTGTTGCAGATGTGCATCGGCAGGAAGGCACACCTTGCAACGGTGCGCACCAACCCACACGCAACGTACGCCAGGGAGCTTCACAAGCTGCAAGCACTGCCAGTGGCAGTGTGCGGCTCGCCGATCCGGGCGATGCACTCCGTGCGCCAGGCTGCACAAGGCGTCACCAGCACTCCCTGTGACGCTGGTTGCTACGGCTGCCGGAAACTCTGCACGGCTTGTACGCCAGGCGAGCGTGCCTGAGCTACACCAAGTGCTGTCAGCTGTCCGTGCACGCGTGATCGGTGCCACGACTGCGAGTTCAGTGCGCGAGTCGGGTGCGCTGTTGCTGCTGGGCAGCACGTGGCAGGGTTCAGCGGCTAGACGGACCAATGAGGGAGGCCGCAGGATCTTTAGACTGTCTCTGTCATGTGGCATCACATGAGGCGAGGCTGATTGTCAACGGCCTTGTCAACCTCACAGCACGTAAGCGAAACCCGGATGTACGCAGACTGATACAGCTCATGCGCTGGCAACAACAAGACCTGCTGTAGGTCGTGCGCTGCCAGAGGCCCCACTGAAGCAAGCGCCCTGGCTACCGTCCGGCGTACGCGGGGTAGCTGGGCGGCGGCGGCGGCACGCCCGCAGACGGCGGCGGCGGCACGAACCCCCGCGGCTGGCCGCCCTTCTGCCCCCCGGGCCCCAGCCCCTGCGCCACGGCCTGCGCCTGGAACTGCGCCGCCAGCGCCTGCGCCTGCGCCTGCGCCGAGGCGAAGGACGGCGCGCCGCGCTGCTGGCCGCCGGCCGCCGCCGCCGCCGGCTGCTGCACGGCCCCCGCAGGCGCGTACGCCTGCTGCGAGCCGTACCCCGGCTGCTGCGGCGGGCCGGGCGGCTGCCCGTAGCCCTGCTGGCTGTAGGCGTCTGCCGGGGGCGCGGGTGGCTGGTAGGGGGCGTAGCCATAGGGCTGCTGCCCGTACGCTGCCTGCTGCTGGTAGCCTGCGGCTGCCGCCGCCGGCGGCGGCGGCATCGCGCCGGCGCCCGAGCGGTCGTAGCCGCCGGCTGCCGCACTCGCGTCTGTCTGGGCCCACGGCGGCAGCTCTGCGCAGATACATGAATCTCTTGGTACATGGGCCTCGGGCTCATGTCCCGAATGTGAACAGCCACAGCATTGTGGCAGCTGAGTCCTGGCAGCAATGACGAAGCCTGCGGCCAGCCTGGTGCTCGTGTATTGCTGAGGATTCAAATACGGCACCCCACCTGGATGGGCAGCGTAGCCGTTGGAGCCCCCGTATTGGGGCGGCTCCTGCTGCTGCCGCCGGGAGGGCGGCGCAGCTTCCGGCTGCCGCGCTTCCAGCGCCGGAGCCTGCAACACAGGGACGGCAGGGGTTGCGGGATGCTGGGTGAAGGACGCAGCGCAGCTGCACTAATCACAACAGTATGCCTGCTGATATGTAAGATGCTTGCAATCATGAGTAACAATCCGCTGGAAATGGCAAGCTGCATGCATCAAGCGCGTCGCATCAACACTAAGACTTCTTAGTCTTACCTCGGCCAGCTGCTGGGCGAAGTCGTCCTCCGCGGCGGCGGCCCGGGCGTCGGGCTGCGGGTGGCGCTTGAAGTCGTTGATGAGCGCGTCCAGCCTGCGGAAGACCTGGCGCCGGAAGTAGTAGCCCCCCGGCACGATGCTGAACGCCTCCCGCCGCGGCGTCTCGTCTGCAGCGCACAGATGCATGTGATGAGCATTTGAGCGAGCGTCCATCCTGCAGGGTGGCAAGGACGTGTGAAAAGTTTCTAGGGGTGGCGCTTTGCTTTGCACAAGACTTCAGTCCTTGCACCAGCTTTGCAGGTGAGCGTGGCAGGTGGGAATACCCTCGATGCAGCATGCTGAGGGTGCGCAGGGTTCCAGCAGAGGCAAGTGATATGCATGCCCATGTAATGCACCGCGAGCAGCAGGTTGGCAGAGGGTTTGAGCGTGCGTCAGGTTTTCAGCTGGGGTACGGCCGAAAGACACTTACGCAGGACGTGGCCCAGGAAGTACATGCCGGGTGCGTCGTACCGGATGCCCAGGCAGTACACCGCTCGCCCCTGCGACACCTGCTTCTGCACCCGCAGCTGGTCCTGCAGTTTCCATCAGCAGGGTGAGCAGGCCGCCTCTTGAGGCTGCAGAAAGCCACCGGATACACGACTGAAGGCGCCACGGACCTTTTGCAGGGATCCCAACAGTGCTGCCTCATGTAGCCATCAGCTGCACGTGCGGAGGTGTGCGGTAACTATAAACTTGAAGTTTCATGCTTTGCTGTACCTGCACGGGCTGGCCGGGGCGCCCCGCGGTGGGCGTCCAGTCGCCGTCGATGAACTTGGGGTGCGCCAGCAGCGCCCGGAAGTGCTTGAAGTACGGCTCCACGTAGCTGGCCACCACCTGTTGAAATGTGTCAGAATTTCAATTCTTGAATGGAGTGAATTCCGTGTTACCGATCACGATCTGAACAGCATAGCCGATGCAAACAGACACACGTCCAGCAATTCGCTGCCTGTACGCCATGCTCCTCGTCGGAGGTGGACAGCAGGACGCTGCATACAGGGCGTCCGGCAAGGACTGGACGACTGGTGATGCAGGCGCCGCAACCGTGCGCAGCTGCTCCAGGGCATCGGACTTGGAATTGCGCAGTGTAGGAGGCCGTGCAAGCTGTGCTGCATGTTTGCGCTGCATGAGGGGGGCTGACAGCCAGCACACCTCGTCGAGGTCGTCGAACTTGAGGGGTTCGTCGCTGCCGTGCACCTCGACCATCAGCGGCCGCCCCAGCTTGAGGTGCGCGCCCATGCCGCCCGACCCCTCCTGCAGCACATCAGACACACCATATCAGATGCAACGCCAGTGCATGCACATCAGCGCTGTGCGCAAGGCTTCTTGTCAGATCGGTGCCACACTGCAACACCCTTGGAAGTCCAGCAGCAGGGCATGTGCAGCGTGACTCTGCCGCCGCAGCTTCCTGCCCTGATATACAGACATCCTGCTGCAGCAGGCGGGTTGGGTTCATGGCCCACGGGTCCACACAGGGGATGGAGCGGGGGCCGGCCGATGCTGGCAACCAGTCACCTTGGCGCCCTCCCGGATCTCGGTGCTGATGTACAGGCGGTCCCGCAGCCGCATGGTCACCTGCAGCGCGCTTGTGCCCTGCAAAACACAAGCAATGCCTCGCCAAAGCACAAGTCCAAGTACTCTGCACCCTTCAAGCCGCATTAGGTGTGTTTGCCAGAACACCAGCGGCCGGTTGTTTTCGCCCAGGCGCGCACCCGGGGCGAGGGGCGGAAGATGAAGTCGAAGTCGTCTTTCGTCTCCAGCGCCGTCACCGCCTGCTGCCCCGTCATGTTCTTGAACAGCGGGTGCTTAATGGGCCGGGGGACAAACGTCTGCGGATTGCAGGACGTAGGACGTAGGACGTAATTATTGTAGATTTTCATACATGAAACAGCGCTGCGTTTCACGGCATGGCCACCTGGGAGACCGTCACGAAGTCAGGGTGTGACCCACCTTCTTGCGGCGGTCCTTGGCCGCCTTGGCCTCCGCCTCTCGCGCCTGCTGCTTGTTCTGCACGATGTAGTACCTGTCCTCGCGACCCTCCCTGCAGCAGCAGAAGCACGGGGCTTGAAACGCGTCGCAGCAACACAGTTCATGTTGCTGCCCATGAGATATGATCACAACCCGCCGTGCTGTGTCACAAGTCATTGTGCTGTGCTGCAAAGGGTGAACATAACCGAATTATCGTGTGAGGTGAAAGATGCAGTGACTACGCACTCGTCCGCCGCGCAGTACAGGCGCTCCCAGCGCGAGTCCTCGTCCCGCAGCGCGTCGGACGCCGTCGTGAGCTTCACCGTGAAGCTCTGCACCTCCACCTCCATTATGCGCCCCTTGATGACGTCGCCGACCTTCACACGGTCCCGCGGGTCGGTGGGGCCCGCGGACGAGATGTCCTCGGAACGCACGATGGCGTCCAGCCCCGCCAGGTCGGGCAGCACGCAGAACGCCGCCGTGCCCTGGCCGCATCGCACGGCGTCGGGGTGTCAGGGCGCAGCTCTGGTCCATCAAAGGCAGCGTGCGGGGCACGCCCCAGGCATGCCGCTGTGTAGGCAGGAGGCCGTGCACAGCTGGCAGCTGCTCAGCACATGGTGGGGTGCCTGCTGCCGCAGCACGGCGCGGTGCACAGCACACGGTGTCCAGCCACAGGGACGCTAAGCACGGCCAGCAGGACAGCGGCCCGCATCGCCAGTCTGATGGAAGTCTTCGTTGAGGTCTGCGCACCGTGACGCCGCGCACGCGCGCCTCCACCATGCGCCCCACCTTGAGCGCGTCCCTGTCGCCTGACATCAGCATCCAGAAGATGTCCTCCTCCTGTGGTGACACGATGCACCGGGAAGCCTCAGATGGGCGTTGCAACGGACAGCACGGTGGCCCACAGACCGAGTGGGCCACGGCGGTGCATGCCCGAACTCCGAGCCCAGCACAACGTGTCCAGCGGCAGGCCGACACCACACAGAGGCTGACGGCAGACGTGGGATGGGTTCTGTGCGCACCCGCGGCGGGTCGCGCTCGGGGCGCAGCTCGGCGTACGGCGCCAGCAGCTCCATGCGCAGGTCCACCATCACGCTCTGGCTCAGGCCCTGCAGCGCATCACCGGCATTCGCATCCGAAACACCACAGTCCACCGCGACACTGTGGCTCATGTTCTGCGGCGCGCTAGCCAGCCGCCACGCGTCACCGCAGCTCAGCAAGCCTCAGCGATACTGAGCTTGCACGCGCCGCGGCTGACGCGGGTAGGTGATGGTGCTCAGGTGGTGTGCCACAGTCCCACTTGTGAAAGCTTAAGGTGTATGTGTGAGATGCTGGCGGTCTATGAGTATTAACAGCAATAACATTTAACTTTTACTGTTCGATGGCTTGCTGTTCATGCTTTATTTTTTACCTTTTCGGCGGTGAAGTCGCCGCGGTCCACCAGGTGGCGCGTGTACACCCCCAGGTCCAGCGCCTCCAGGGCTGCGGGAGCGTTCATGGCGGCCTCCACGATCGTGTTGGCCTCGCCAGCATCCACGCTGTCTGTTGGGTGTCACGCAGACCAGTATTAGCCGGAAGACACAACCCCGGATTCTGGGGCTTGTGCCAGGTTTGCAACATGCTGATGCTGCCGAGTGGCGAGGCGCTGCGCCGAGCTGTTGACGGGACAAGGGCATGCGGCAGGAGCTGACACGGCAGCTGGGACGTGCCGGGCACCTGCAGCTGCCTGGGGCGAGCAGCACACCCTGCAGCGGCGCAGAGGCTGCGATCTGGGGACCGCACCTGGGTCGGCCTGGTTCATGGCCGAGGCAGCGATGTCGATGGCGAACTTGTAGTGCCGCGGCTGCACGCGCGTGTCATCGAGCACCATGAGGTCGGCGTTGGTGAGTTCCGCGCTGGAGCGGCGCACGCGCAGGAAGGGGCCCGCATTCAGGAACACGCCCGGCCCCAGCACGCCCAGCTCCTGGAACAGCGCGTGGCGCGTCTCCACCCCGGCCACCCGCATCACCGCCTGCAGTCAGACAAATATTCGTGAGTGCGACCTGCTCAGTCGTTGGTGCAGCACTCTTGACACTGCCGCCGTCGTGCACAGCCTTGCATCGGGCAAGACCTCAACGCAATGCTGTGCTGCGAGACACTCGTTTCCCAGCGACCGGGGACAGCTTCGATTGAGCTTTAGACAGCGTCATGGTGTCACACACATAGAGCTCAGCTGCTGCCAGGGAGTGCATCAGCAGGCACGGGCGCAGCGGTGCTGTGCCTGCATGTGCCTGTGCGGTGAGCAAGCAGGTTGTTTGACATACAGCGGGAGTTGTTTGACGCGCACCTGCAGCAGAGCGCGGGCTTTGCGGGGGCCCAGGCCGGCGACGAACTGCAGGGGGGGCGCCATCCACTGGTTGCTGGCCGCCTGGTTGATGTCCACGCCCACCTGCAGCGGCGGTGCCCTGGGGTTTAGGGTTTAGGGTTTTAGGGACAAGAGCACTGCTCCGGTCGACAGGGAGCTGGATGGGCACGCAGAACATGGGCAAGCGTGGACACTGAGCTTTTCCGTGCAGAGCAGCCTGCTGCCGCATCGGCGATTGCACCCCGCCGGACACGTTCGAGCCGGCACTGCTCAGCACGAGGCAGCCCCGCTGGCACGTGCCAAGCTGGGTGCGAACGCCAATGCGGCAGCCAATCAATACCGCATGTGCCATGTCTGTAGTTTGACCACGAAGTTTGACCATGCAAATGCCATCCTGCCACCAGACTGCAATGCAAACACGGCAGGCTGAGTCGACGCCTGCAGCTCATGGTTGTGGGGCACGCACCTGGTTGACGACCGTCACCAGGGTCTGCTCCACCACCTGCAGCAGCTCCTCCTGTGGCAGGGCGCCCTGCAGCGGGTCCAGCGCCAGCGCCAGCACCTCCCGCCCCGCGCCTGCAGCGCGGCAGCAGCACGCACCGTCAACAAGTGCCGCTGGATATCCGGGGCAAAGCCAGCCTGACTGGAGCAGCCTCTTGCCACATGGTCACACCAGCAGACAAGCTGCATGCCAGTTTGCTGCGTCTCCCCCGCTTGCCCGCGGCCACAGCAGGCAGCGCCAGACAGCACCCGCCTGCCTTTCTGCTGACACCGGCTCGGCCACCACTGCTGGCTTCTTGGGCCAACGTGAGACCCGCGACGCACCGCACAGCGACGCCAGCACCGGCAGCGGCTCCAACAGGCAGCGACCCAGGGCCACCGCCCGCCGCACGGACGGCGGCTGGTCCCCCATCTCCTCACGCGCCGCCGCGCCGTCCGCCCACACCGCCGCGACGCCCTCGTCCACGTACTGCACGTCGATGTTGCCTGTCTCCTGGGCTGTCATGACGCGTGCATGGTGCTCCAGAATAGCGTCTCGGATAGCATCCAGATCAGCCTGCACCAATGTCACAATACATCATGGCATCTACACCAGCATCTGGTGCTCTGCTGTTACAGCATCTTCCTGCAGGGATACGCAGCTGTCCGCAAACAGTGTGCTCTGGGTGATCGGTGCCTGGCAAGGCGAAGCCTGCAACGATGGGCACCTTCAGCTGGCGGGCCTCCAGCCCTGTAGCGCCCACAGCCACGACGTGCGGCCGGTGCTCCATCAGGAACTCCCGGATGCGCTCCGCATCCTTGCCCTGTAGCATTGCAAGCACACCTGATGAAATCAGCGTCTCAGCAGGGCAACAGTCAAGTGAACGGCTGCACGCTGCTGCTGGCAACTTATCCTCTTATGAGGACATGCATCATCAGGACATGCGCCCAGCACAGTTCCTGTGTCAACATCATCACAAACTGTGCAATCACCAATGCAAGTGAACAATCAGCAAATCAGATAACACACCTTGCGGGGGTCGGTGAAGATGGAGTAGAAGCCCTCGGTGGCCTCCGCCGCCGCGCCGCCCTTGGGCGGCCGCGGGATGTGGCCGCTCAGCTGGCTGCAGAGCAGCAGGTCCACCAGGCCACCCTGCAGTGCATTTGGGGCCTCCAGCCTCAGGCCGCACCCTGGAAGGTCTGCCACCAGACGGCCAGCGCTGCAGTTTCTGGACCTCTGGTGGAACTGAACCATGCCTGCAGACCCCCGATGCTGAGCAACATCCTGTAGTGAGGAAACAGGAGGAGAAGTGCTACCCACAGCTGCACGCAGATCCTGGTGCTTGAGTGCTTGAGCCTGAGGGGCGCGCACCTGAGGGTCCAGCATGACGAGGGAGGTGGCGGGCTGCGCGGGGCCGCCGGGGCCCCACACCGCCGCCATCACCCGCCGGTCCACCACGTCCTCCTCCTCCCCCGTCGCGCTCTCGCGCACCTGCGCACGCCGGCGGCGAGGGGCTGTCGGCACAGGACGGACCGCAGCATGGCTGTACCTGATGCCGTGCGGTGTGCCCCTGCATCGCTGCCCGCCGCTCAGGCCTAACACGCACGCCACGCCGCCCGCCCGCAACTTGGATTGCTGACTACCAGCACTGCCACAGTGGCAATGCTTCTTCACTGCGTGATATCTAGCCAGGCCCACACAGCTGCACAGTGGGCACGCACCCTGAGCGGCGGCGCTGACGCGAGTTTCCAGAGCGCCTCCCCGGCGCGGCTGGCGACCACCTCGCGCGCCTCCGCCACCAGCCGCGCCCGCAGCTCCGCCTTCAGCGCCGGCAGCAGCGCCCGGCCGAGCGCCTCGTCCAGCACCAGCTGCCGCTGCGCGTTCCAGGCCTGCGACACAGGTGTGCGCACACTGCGTCCACTGTCGTTGAGCCCACGTTTGTGCTCGACTGCAAGGGTGCTTCTCTGTTGCAGTTCGACGAAAGGGCCGAGGATGCGGACGACTTGTCAAACTGCAGAAGGGCAGCACGTCGAACTGCCCGCCGCAGAGGTCCCCTGCCCATGCGGCTGGCAACAAGCAGCAACTCTTGGCTTTGACAGGTGTGCACAGCCGACCGCATGAGTCGGGTCACCTGGGAGACGATGGAGACGGAGTCGGACTTGTAGTAGTCGCTGAGCTTGCGCATCGCCTGCTCCACCAGCTCCGCCTCCTCCCACCCCAGCTGCAGCCAGTGCAGGGTTCCAGGCTTGGCGCATTTGGTGTGTTACGGCAGCACCAGCACAGGCGGGTGGCACACAGTGCAGCACAGCGACATCTGCAAGGGCGCTCTGCAGCTCCTGGCTCCTGGACCTCTGGGCTCCTGGAACAGTGGGTCCATGCACAGGACCCGGCAGTCGAGCGCATCAGGCAGTTTGGCCATCTCATGCATCACGCACAGGTCGTAAAGCCCGCGACATAGTGGATAGTGGGGTTTCAAGACAACCCAGCACCTGGACGGTCAGCAGCCCCTCCCGCTCCGCCGTGACGGCGCGCAGGAAGTGGTCGGTGCGGTCGAACTTCTCCAGCGGCTTCCTGCGCAGGCGGGCCACGCGGCCGTAGGGGTGGAACGCGTCCACCGCGCCCTCCCCCGCCGCCGTCAGCTCTGCAGGGTAGGGGCAGGGTGCAGCGCATCATTACATCAGTGCATAGCATGGAGCAAGCCTACACGGCAGATGTTCTGCGTGTGGTGTTGGGCAGCAGAGGCTGTGACACGCAAGCTGCGGCAGGCAGTTGCGGGGCGGCACCGGTGGCACAGGGGTGCGGCGCAGCTGGAGGTTCTGCAGGCGCTGGCCGACACTGGCCACGCTGTGATGCCGCGCTGGCTGCCCCCTGACTACCTTCCAGGGGGGAGCACGGCTGGTGGCAGGGCTGACCCACCGGTGGTGACCGTGGCGACGTCCGCAACGGCTTTGCGCACAAAGGCGCGCACGGCGGGCTCCACCGCCAGCTGCTGCGCCGCCATGGCGCGGGCGCGCGCCAGCACCGCGGCCGCGTCCCCGAAGCCCGCCGCCCCCTCCTGCACAGCAGCAGCGTGCCGAAGGCGCTGGTCCGCTGCGCAAGTTGCATGTCTGCAGCACTTCAGAAAGCACTTGCGCTGCGCACGCTGGAGTGCCATTGTCGGCTCGCAAATAACACACCAGCCACCTTGTTGATGGCAGTCTTGGTTTGTGATGAAGCTGTCAAGGGCACTCCAGCGTGTACTCATGCACAGGCCAGACACTGCCGGCAGATAGCACCGGACTCTGCAACCCGCACATGCATCTGGTGTGCAACGGACGAGGGAGAGGTAAACCCGGGCACTCACCGAGATGTGCTCAGCGGCCAGCTCCTCAGGGGGTACGCGCAGGTCCTCCGCCTCGTGCTTCTTGTAGTCCAGCACGATGTTCTCCGCCATCTCTGCAGACAGTGAGTGGCGCCAATCTGTAAATGGCCAGGTCACTCACTTCGCAGTGGAATGCTGTCCATGCAGCAGGTCACGTACCGTGCAAGCTGCGTTTCCCGTATGCATGGCTGGCATGCTGTGGCTGCAGCAAACATCACAAAAACATGTGCGGTTGCTGCTGCGCGAACACAGCATGCTATCAGGAGCGGCATCGGCATCGAGCCAAGGTGGGGCATACGCACGGGCGGGCGTGAGGCCGAGCGCCGCTACGAGGCTGTCCAGCCCCGCCCGGCGGCCTGCGAGGTAGGCGCCCGTCCCGCCCCCCGCCCGCCGCCGCGGCTGCGAGGCCCCCGCCTGGCTGAGGCTGAGCTCGCCGACGTCCGCCGCCGCGGCGTCGGCCGCGGCGGCCGCCAGCCGGTGCTTGGCATCCGCGTCCGCAATGGCCTGCATGCGCAAAGAGGAGAGTGAAGCCGACGGTGGATCCCTTGGGGCATGGTGCACCCAGGCACATTGTGTTGTGTGGTCGCTCCTCGGATAGCACCAGCGACCAACTGCAGTGTTTGCTGCGTAACACCACATCTCATGTCAAGCTGCGAGCTCCGCATCCACAACATCGCCTGCATCTGCAGTGTGGGGCCTTGCGCTGTGAACACCACCTCCAGGGACTGCGCGGCGAGCAGGGACTCGAGCGCCTCCTCCAGGGCGGGCTTGTCAGCTGCCGGGGCCCGCTCCAGGGTGGCCCGGTACACCGCCGCGCGCGTCTCGCGCCGCCGCTGCAGCGCGCGCCACTTCAGCGACGCCGAGTGCACGCCCCACAGCACCTCCCACCGCCGCACCCGCCGGTGCTTGGCCTGCGAAGATGTAGGGTTTGCGGCTTGGCATTCGCAGCGGGCACGCCTCACAGCACCTCCCAATGCATAGCCTGCCGGCGGGTGCCGACACTGTGGGCACCGCCAGGCAAAAGAGCGGGAACTGAGCAAAAACCCCTGCCGCACGCGCCCGCCGCCGCGTGCGCAGCTGAGACAGCGCTGCGACGCAGGCCAAAGCACCTGCATGATGCCCTCCGGCATCTCCGGCAGCTGGCGGTCGCTGCGCTTCTGGGCCTCCTCCCGGGAGGTCCACTCCGGCCGGTCCTGTAGTTCACACCAAGCATTTGACACTAAACGCATGAGGTTGCCCAAACTGCCTGCGTGATGTGCTGCAGCCTGCAGTGTGCATGTCCGGGCTCCTCCCCTGGATGCCAGCCCAGGCACCGGGGCGGCATGTCGCTCGCTGCGTGCCCATGTCGCTGATGCACACAGGCGCGCCCAACCAGGCTGGGCGGCGGCTCAGCGAGGCCATCAGTAGGTGCAGACGACTGCGCTGTGCGGCCACGAGACAAGATACTAGGGTTCAGGGCACACACCTCGCGGCGCATTGCCAGCAGCTCGCCGGCTGCGTCCTTGTGGTACGACGCGATGAGCGGCACCTCCCGGTTGTCCGCCCAAAGGAGCTGCACCACCGCCCGCACCGCGTCCTGCCAAGGGGGGGCACCAGCAAACACACCTGACCGCCCTTGTTGTCTGTGGACGATCCAGGCCGCAGCAGTGATGCGCCAGGTGCAGGCTGGCTCTGGATGCTGCACAGCAGGCGCCGGCACGCAGCCCTGCGACCCACCTTCAGGCGCTGCTGGGCTGCGCGGTTGCCGCGCCACTCGCGGCGCTCGTCGGCCGTGCGCCGGCGCCGCAGGCCCCTGCAGGGGTGCGGAGTGAAGTTGAGAAGCTTGTGGATATGAGGTGACCTGTAGCGAAAGTTCGCATGCACTTCTGACGGCAAATTTCTTTTCTTGGTGTGCCGCAGCGGCCGCATGGGCCCCTGCAACTATTGTGGCCTCCTTCGTCTGCAGCCTGTTGCCATGACATCAAGGGCATAAACATGCGGCAGCCCTCAAGCGCCGCCTGTGCCCATGCAAGTCCTCCAGATTCCCCCTTTGGCTCGCCATGCCACCAGGCGCTGTAACTTTCCGGCTGGACGCTCTCCGGCTGGACACTGTGATAGGGGATCTTGCAAGGGCACGGCCAACGCCCGCCTGTGCCCGTGCAGCTCCTCCAGGTCCCCCTCCAGCTCGTCGCGCCGCCGGGCAACGTGCCTTTCCATATCGGGAAGTTGATGGGGGGCAGCTTGACAGGCGCTGCCAACGCCCACCTGTGCCCGTGCAGCTCCTCCAGGTCCCCCTCCAGCTCGCCGCGCCGCCAGCGGTCGCGCCCGCCGGGCTCCGCCGGCGGCGGCCCGTCCACCTCCAGGACCCCGTCCTCCACCAGCTCCCGCTCCCGGCGGTAGGAAGCCGCGGCGTCCAGCCCGAACATCTGGTCGTAGATCCACCTGGATCACGGGCGTATGCAGGTCGTCGGTCACACAGCATCAATGTGCAGGCGTGAGTCACACCACAGCAGCGGGTGTGACAGCAGACGGACCAGTAGCCCCGGCGTCGCTGCATCAGACACCTATGACCCAAGCAGTGCATGCACAACGTATTTCCAGCTCCCGTCGCGTCGGCAGCTCACTCGGCGGCCTCCGCGGGGTCGGCGGCGGCGGGCTCGCGGCCGCGCTGCAGCTGCAGGCGCTCCGGGGCGTCCGTCGCGCGCAGCCGCTCGTCCTGGGGCAGCATGTGGTGCGCCTCCATCAGCGCCGGCTCCACCTGCGGCGGGGGTTCACAGGGTCCGGAGTGCTGACTTCGTCGGTTTGCCTCCAACAGGAGGCTGACAAGCCTCTCGGCGGCGATCGTCCTGCTGCGCCAGGGGCCAGGGGCCAGGGGCCGGGCGCCAGCCACTGGGCGGAGCGCTGCGGTGCGACCTGCGGGGTGCTGCCGTGAGGTGGCCCGAGGCCCGCATCACCATCACCTTTGTCAGCCATGCTGCTTTACACGCGGCTCACACAAACATGCCTGTTGCAGTGGCACGCCAACATGACCGACCCCAGATGTGCAGGCAGCACTGCGCAGCTGTGGACAGCATCATGTCACTGTGGCCTGCAATGGGATTGCAGTCGCCGATGCAACAGGCGCCGAAAGCACATACATTGCCGCTGTTATGCAGCCCTGCCCTCAAGCCCCACCCCAGCTGCAGGCAGGCACTCACGCCAAGCATCCCCGCAGCAGCAATGTACAGTTGTGACGCTGTGCAACCTGCTGCTGGTGTCATCCATGAGGTTCGAGCGTGCACAACTGCTGTTTTGCACAGAGGTGTGGTCTTGAAATCAGACACATGAAAGGCACCTGCGAACGAGCATCGGCGCCCTGAACTGCTCCTCCCGCTCCGCGCGCCAGCGCTCGGTAAGTTCAACATCACGAGAGGGTTCAGCTGCGGTAAAGGTCACCTGGGCGCGGGCGCGGGCGTCGGCGCGCGCCCTCTCCCGCTCCTCCCGCTCCGTGCGCCACTGCTCCGCTGCCTCCTCGTCGTCGCCAAAGTCCTCCTCGTCCAGGTCCTGCTCGTCCCCCTGGTCGCCCCCCGCCGGCCGCCGCCGCGCGTTGTACAGGTCCATCAGGCTGGACACGTCGCCGAAGATCTCCTGCGCCTCCTGCAGGGTGCGATCGGCAAGATGTCCCACAGTGCAGTAGCAGCACATCGAAAGGATGGGGAACACTCCTTTTTTTGTTGATGGAGCTCGCCTCATCACAATCGCTGCGCCCTGCTCGGTGGTGGGAGGAGTGCGATCTGCTCGGGGTGGGAGCCGGTTCCCCTATGGATCAAGGGATGCACGGGTGCAGCGTCAGGCCAGCAGCAGGCGTCCCTGCGCCTTGGACCCTAGACCCTGACCGCACCCGCAGCGCGGCGTTGGAGATGTGGCCCAGGTGGGGGTCCTTGCGCGCCAGGCGCCGCCGCGGCGCGCGCTGCTGCCCGTCGGGCACCTCATCGTCCACGATGAAGTCCCGGAACTCGTCGTCCTAGTGCCGAAACAGGCATGTTAGTCGCTGCCCATCGGCACACAGGAGCGCGGGCCACCGACTGGCACGTGGAAGGCTTGGCGCTTGGGGCAAGTCGACTGCAGGAGGCTGGCAGCAGGATGCAGTGCTGGGACCTGCCCTCAGCAAAAGGTACATGTACTGGGTATACACAGGTACAGGTCAGCTGTATCACTGGGCACCTCGTCGTCCTCGTCAAAGTATTCCTCCGCCTCCTGCTGTGGTGCGGGCGCCGGCGCCTCGTCCTCCAGGACGTCCTCCAGCCCTACAGGGCAGCCAAAGAACACAGCTTGGCATGCAACATGTATGCGCAGCCGGCTGCAGTGCATGCACCCCTGCCCACTGAATGCAATGCGGGGGGCGACAGGCAACACATCAAGCAGGGCGATGCAGCGGAGCCAGCATTATGTGCGACCGGCCACAATGATTGCAGAGGGGTTGCTGCAATCACAGATACACTCCAGATTGTTAAAACCTAAACGGAGTCCGCACACCTTCGCCCTCGTTTGCAAAGCCCAGCTGCTCCTGCACCCGCTCCAGGGCTGTGCGCTGCTTGCCGTCCGCCTCGCCGCCGCCGCCGTCCATCTGCTTGCGGATGCGCTTGCGCTCCGCCTTGCGCGGCCGCCGGATGCCCTGCAGCAGGGATGCACCGAGGGTGTGCCCTGCTGCTGCACAGCCAGATGCAAACTGCTCCAACCAGTCCCGAGGATGCTGGCGCGACAACCTATGAATGACACCCCACCGCCAGAGCAGCAAAGTGATTCAACAGCCATCAATCAGTTGTCAATACACTCTGTGTTTGCAAGCTCTGAATTACGCTGCTTCTATACAGCAGGCTCACCGTGACCTGGTTCTCCTCCAGCAGGTCGTAGTCCTCATCCTCCAGCTCCAGCTTCTCCCGCCGCCGCTTCCTGCTGCCAGCGACGCAGGGGTCAGCCACTGTGCACACCCTGGGCAGCGGGCGACGTGAAGAGCGCACAGCTTCCGGCACCGAACCGCATCCCCGTGCATCCTGTCGTCGGGTGGTGAAGGCTACGAGTGCATGAAGGCGTGCATGACCCACTTCTTGCGCTTCACGGCCCCCGCCTCGTCCTCGTCATCCCCCTCGCCGCCCTCCTCCTCATCGTCAGCCAGGAACGCGTCGGTGCGGTCGTAGTCGTTCACGCCCTCCGCCTCCTCCTCTGCATTTGATGGCATTCGGCAGCATCAGTGCGCCTGCTTGCTGACCGTGACGCCTGATCACATACCAGCTCCTGCTGCCGCGCAACCGAGGGCTCTATGCATGCTGCATGCCTGCAGCCTCTGAAGGGGTGTGCTAGGTGCGGCTGAGCCTCAAGCTTGGACCACTGGTGCTTGGACACCAAGACCATTTCAACATAACGTGAGAGACTTGCACTACATGTCCCAGTGCCGTGGGGGTGAGTCTGCAGGTGCTGCAGTACAGCGTGGCGCAGTGTGCGGCCAACCTGAGGAGTCTTCGAGGTCGTCGCCTTCGCCCTCGGGGGAGCCGGGTGGGCTGCCGCCCTCCTCGCCGTCGGCTGCTTCCTCCGCCTGATCGGCCGCGGCGGCGTCTGGGTCATAATCCTCGCCATCGTCCGACTCGTCCGCCGCATCATCGAACAGGTCCTCCACGCCCGGCATGGCTGCCTACTGACCTCAGTGTGATGCGGTGACTGGTCCTGCTGCTGGCATTGCGTAGCACTGCTGCATGGCTGTGCCCCTGCCGCAGCGCCTGGTTGGTGGGCGCAGCAGCGGCCTGGCCCTTCTGGCAAAGGGGCAGATTCACTGCCAGTCCACGCAGGACCCTCGCGAAGTACAGCAGCTCGGCTGTGCGGGTTACATCCAGGCCAGCCACAGCCCAATCATCGCCAATAAGCAAGTTCGCTCACTGCATCAGACTGCTTGTTGCACCCCAATGGAATGCAGCCGCGCTTGCTGATCGTGGACAAGCGCGTCCTCTTTCTTGTGCTTTGACGCTTCCGGACGGCTGTCGATATGCAATAGACCAGCCATGCACGCGTACCGTGAAAGCAGCAAGACATCAGCATGCGGAAGCACCTTGTGAGGTAGCAGGACGCGGAAGACTGTCACCGCCCCGCCAGTGTCTAAGTTTCCTAGGCCCCTCCCTGATCGCAGCAGTGGATAGCCGTCGCGAAATAAAGTGTTATGTCAGCAAACAGCTGTGTAGCGACGGAAGTGCCATTTGTAGACAAGAAACAGCGTTGCCATAGGATCCTGACGTTGGCACAGAAGTGTGTACAGCTGGCAGCATGGCAGCAATGCTGCTGCACAGCACGGTGAGTTGCAAACATATGTTTGCTGTGATTTGCATGCTCCCATTACTGTTAGGTAGACACCTTGCAGTGTTGATCCATGCTGGGCGGTGAAGCAAACTTTGTAGCATTCCAACCTCAGCACAGCTACAGCCCTGATGAGGATCCAACGTCCCAACGAGCAACCCGGGTTTCAACTTTCTGGCTCTTCGGGTTTACAGCTTGTCAGGCTTTGGCCAGGGCTCTTGCCTCCTATGTAGGTGACAGGCGCCGGGCTACGGCCGTGCAACCGCCAGCATGCATGCGCACACCATGGCGCCGTGCAGTGCGCGCCACGGTGCCTCCCAGCACAGCCTCTGGCAGCCAACAGGTAGGAAACAGGATGGCGGCAATGCGCACAGCGCTGGATGTTGTGCCCAAAGTGGCGCATTCCGAGATCTTTGCATGTGCACCTGCATCGCAATGCGCTGCTGCGGACTCTGCACATGTGCGTCTGCTAACGGTGCGCTCCCGCCCGCCTTACAGGTGGGCAGCCGCAGCGCTCAGGCAAAGAGCCGGCCATGCATGCAGCGCAGTCGCGACAGAGGAGGCGCCCGCCTCCACCAACTCCTCCTCGCCGCCAGGTACACAAACATGCGGCTCTGATGCAGGTTTGCTGCGCGTTGCAAGTTGGCTGTGCATGCAGCTGCATGCAGCCCAGGACACAGCATGCGGGTCTCTAACATCACGACTCGCTGGACCTCAGCTCTGAGGCTGGCACGGCGTGCTTGCTCAGCGCACCTGGCAGCATCAGCGCAACTGCGCAGCCCAGCCTGTCGGACGAAAGGCATCTTCACCTCCTCACAGGCGCCGAGGAGGAGGAGGAGGAGGTGCAGGCGCGGCCGGTGTTCCCCTTCACCGCGATCGTGGGGCAGGAGCAGATGAAGCTGGCGCTCATGCTCAACATCATCGACCCCAAGATCGGCGGCGTCATGGTCATGGGGGACCGCGGCACCGGCAAGTCCACCACCGTGCGCGCGCTGACCGACCTGCTGCCCCAGATCCGGGTGAGTGCCTGAGGCGGGCATGCGACTGCAGCGTGGGCACCGTAGCAGCGCCCTGCTGGGCAGCGCTCCTGGTGAGGGGCACCTCTACAGCTGCCCGGCGCTGCTCTTGTGGAGTACAGGGCCTTGCGCTCTGCCAGCAAGTTTGTGTCTGTGCAAGCTCGGCCACTGCCAACCAGTCCAGTGCCCATTCTCATGCCCACTGTGTCAGGCAGCCCAGCACTGGCACTTCGTGTTGGCCCAAGAGGATAATGACCGCCTCTCCTACAATTCCCAGGTGGTGACGGGGGACACCTTCAACAGCGACCCCGATGATCCGGAGGTGCAGAGCGACGAAGTGCGGCAGCGGCGGCAGCGCGGCGAGGAGCTGCCGGTGCGCGCCCCACAACTCTGAACCTTGCGAACCTCCGCTGCGTTTGCGGAGGCGCTGGCAGCATCTGAGCCTGACCGGGTCAGCGGCGGCCGCATGGCCAGCCGCTGGTGGCCGTAGCTTCCACCAGCTCAGCTGGATCGCACGGGACATCTCGGGGTTGTAGCGTTGCTGTGCTGCTGCACTCCGTGTGGCATCGTGATTTGTTGCACTTCCGAGATGGGTTTGGCCGTCGACAGTGTTGCGCTGGATCCTGCAGACCCGGTCGACGCGCATCAACATGGTGGACCTGCCGTTGGGCGCCACCGAGGATCGGGTGTGCGGCACCATCGACATCGAGAAGGCGCTGACCGAGGGCGTCAAGGCCTTCGAGCCCGGCCTGCTGGTGGGCGCCTCCCTCGTTCACACGGCGCACAAGCTGCCGTGAGTGTGACCGTGTACGGCATTGCGCGCTGATGCCCCTGCTGGGGGGCGTCAAGAGCTTCCAGCCCGGCCTGCTGGTGGGCGCCCAGGCCCTGATCTGCCGGCGGACTGTCAAATGAAGCCGTGCAAGCTGTTGTGTACTTGGCGCCTGTCCCCCAAGCCGCTGCAGCACGAACTGGGCGGGCACTGTGTGACGCGCACCGTGTGACGCACATTACGACCACGAACAACCGCCGCAGCTGCCAGCAGTCAGGTTATGGTCCAGCAGCGGGTGCCGTGGCGCAGGCCGAGGCCAACCATGGCATCCTGCGCATGGACGACAGCACTGGACCTTTCCAGAGGCTCCCGTCTCAGGAGGGTCCTGCACCGTGGCGCAGGCCAAGGCGAACCGCGGCATCCTGTACGTGGACGAGGTGAACCTCCTGGACGACCACCTGGTGGACGTGCTGCTGGACTCCGCCGCCTCGGGGTGGAACACCGTGGAGCGGGAGGGCATCTCCATCAGCCACCCCGCGCGCTTCATCCTGGTTGGCTCGGGTGGGCGTTCACGACTGTGAGCGCGAGCTTGCGCATGGCAATGGCGGCAGCAGAGCCAGCAGTGCGGGACAGGTGGGCAGGAGCTGGTCAGCAGCTGCGGAGGACGCGGCGGCGGCGGCGCCTGTGGTGGCAGCAGCCAGCCCGCGGCGCTGATCCATGACGTCCATGGGAATGGCTCGGGCAGGATGGCCGGGCGCCTTGGACATGCGTGCGCTGCATGCAGACCTGCACGCCGTCATGCGCAGACGCACAGCCCCCGCAGCTGCAGCCGCCACAAGGTGCGCGGGTCCGTTAGTGGGTGATCACCCGGTGCGCGCCTCAGTGTACTACGATTTCCCTTGACAACAGGCAACCCCGAGGAGGGCGAGCTGCGGCCGCAGCTGCTGGACCGCTTCGGCATGCACGCGGAGATCCGCACCGTGAAGGACGCCAACCTGCGTGTGCAGATCGTGGAGCAGGTGGGCGCAGGCACAGCAGCCTGCCCCTGCATGGCGCATGCTGACCAGGACTTGATCGCATAGCAGCTCTGGGTATGGCACCCTCGCGGGCTGAGTCGCAGCTGCTGTGTAAACGCCCAGCGGACCATGCCAGCTTGCTGGGGTGCGCAGCCAGCATCCCATGCAAGTGTCACTGAGCCAGAATGTCGGTCTTGCATGCAGCGGGCAGAGTTCGACAGCAACCCCGCAGCGTTCCGGACATCCTACGCCGGCAAGCAGAAGGAGCTGACCGACAAGATCGTCGCGGCGCGCGCGCTGCTCAAGGACGTGAGCGCTTCCTGCTTTTCCATGCCCAGTGCATGCCCTGTGGGGTTGCCATCAGCCTGCCTGATCTGACAAGAAGCACTGTCAAGAGACTGGGGCTTGGCCTCCGATTTGTTTGGGGTCCGGAATTGTGGAGTTGCTGCCCGCTGTGCTGCACTGCAAAGCTGTCTCCCGTACTTGCAGGTGAAGGTGGAGTATGATGACCGCGTCAAGATCTCGGAGATCTGCAGCGAGCTGGACGTGGACGGCCTGCGCGGCGACATGGTGCGCAGCCGCATCCAGTTGCTCGGTCCCGGACCGCAGGTGCTACATATGTGCAGCATCTGCGTGCTCATCTGCCTCAGGGTGGGTGATGAGCCGCCGATCTACCTCATCTGCAGGTCACAAACCGCGCGGCGCGGGCAATCGCAGCATTTGAGGGCCGCACACAGGTAGGCCATACCGGGAATTTCTCAGGACTTCCGAACACACCACATACCAACATGAAGTTACTGTCTCTTCGCTGTCCGGTGCAACATGTCAAGACGAGACTGAGTGGTAATGGGCCGGGCGCAGGTGACGCCGGAGGACATCTACCGGGTGATGCCGCTGTGCCTGCGGCACCGGCTGCGGAAGGACCCGCTGGAGACCATCGACAGCGGCGAGAAGGTGCAGGAGACCTTCAAGGTGGGCACATGGTTCTGATTATCAATCTATACGTTGCTGGACTGTAACTGCTGGATGCTCCTACCCGAGATGTGATGGCGAAGCATGTGAGAAGCGGTCTTGTGCCGCGCCGTGTTCACGCCTTGTTGTGGTGCTGAGGCTGACGAGTGGTATTGTCTGCAGAGGGTGTTTGGGTACTGATCGGTGTGGTCAAGCAAACAGCACGGCAAGTCGAACAGCGCTGGGTGCAGCGTTATCATGCAAGTGCACCGCCCTACCCTTTATACCCTGTCGGCCACTCTGCAGCTGGCATTGTTCAGCCTTAGCAGGACATGCAGTCCTTAGGACATGCAGTTCTTCACTTCAGCAGCTTTCGGAGCAGTTCTTGAGGCCAGAAAACCATGACACTCGTACACATGCCTCCCAACTGAGCAGACAACAGGGATGCTCGGGTACTTTGCTGCCTGGTCAGGTGGAATCGCCCCGTAGAGTCCATATTGTACACTCACCACCACATACGTCACACTCGTGCAACATGCACCGCAGCCCAGCTCAGCTGCGCATGGCATACACCAGCGCGTCGCGTTCCGTGCCAGCGCCACTAGCAGGATTCCACATGTCGTGCGCCAGGCTGAACGGGGACTCTGGCGGCAGCGCTGTCAGCTGCAGGGACCCTGCAAACGCATAGCATTCTATGTGAGGTCTTACACTGGTGATGAAGGGTAGCCATCCTTCAACAGCTTTGGTGGGAGACAATCAAACACACATTGTTCACTCTGACACACATGAGATGAGTGTGTCAGGCACCTGAGCGCAGCATGGGGCTGGGTGGCACATGCACGCCGCTGAGCTGTTGGCGTCCAAAATCGGCGTAATCAGCCGCCGGCACGATGTCCGGAAACACATCGTACCTGCGGTCCACAGGCACTGCAGATCAGGGTTGTTGCTGATTGCATGCATCGCAGCACTGGTGAGATCAGAGTGTGCTGTGCAATGACACATGTGACACAAGGACAGAGCAGTGCCGAGACCTACCGCTTGGCGCTGTGCCGCCGCCGCAGCCACAGCCAGACCGCAAGGGCGCCTGCAGCTGTCAGCAGGCAGGCTGCAAGGGCAGCCGCGAGCGCGGCGTGCCACCCTGGCAGCCCGAACCGGCTGCGGCTGCTGTTATCACTGCCGGCTGTCTGTCCTGTGGCGGCCCCCACTGCCCCCGCTGCCGCCTGCAGCATGGGAACAGTGCCCTCCCTGCAAGCACACGGCCATTCCTGGGTCTGTGATGCACAGCGGGAGAAGAACAGCCAGTCAAACTAGCACACTGCATGTCATCTGCTGTTCACTGCAGGACATGGTTCCTATAGCCCGTGCATCCTGATGCTGACTTGAAACAACACTATGCGCCCCTGACCCCTGCTGATTCTGAGATTCGCACACCAGTGGTGGGATCGCAGCCAGGCGGCGCCGACGGCGGGGCAGTCCAGGATGACGCCCTGCACCCCGACGCCCGCCGGACCCGCCAGGTAGTCCAGCTCTGCAGCGGCGTCCGTCAGCTCGCGCGGCAGGAACTGCTTCTGCAGGAAGGCAGGGGCTGCATGTCAGCAGGGGCGCGCTTGGGGATGCCCGGATCAGTGCACCCTGATGCCCGCCACATGCTCGGAGCGCAAGCGTTGGGTGGAAGATTAAAGAGGGTCGGCGGAACAGACAGTCGAAAAAGAGGGCGGACTGGAAGGACAGGCAAGCAGGACTCACACCTCCTGCCGAACTGTCCAGGGGTGGACGTACAGCCCCCGCGCCGCCGCTCGCCTCACCAGCTCTGAAGCTGCTGCATTGCTGCCGTTGCTGCCGGGCGGCACCGCCATGGCCCCCGCACAGTGGGGGCCGGCGGCGCTGCAGCTGTCTGCAGGCGGCTTGCCGCAGGCTGCTGCTGGTCGCAGCCCCTCCAGCATGCCCTGTGGCGAATGCTCCTCATGACTCAGCTGCGAAAGTCTTGCGCGGGCGCCATTGGGGACGGAACTTGCAGCTGGGATCGTCCACAGAGTACACACACTGTGCAGCAGCCCCCTCGGCAGTGCAGGAACATGAAGATTGCTTACAACTGAACATCTGCAGCTTGGACGTGTAAATTGAGCGTGTTTGCCAAGAACAATCAACATGCCTGGGGATAGACAGCACCCTGCTGAGAACGGTCAGCATACACACCTTCTCAGGGGCGATGCCCTGGCCGTAGGCCGCAAAGGCGTCCAGCTGCGCGTCGGTGGGGGCGCCGCCGCAGTCAAACAGCCACGTCAGCGGCGGAGCAGCTTCCGCACCCACCGCGCCCATGCGCCGCAGCTCCGCATGCAGCTTCCGCAGCGACTGCGGGGCATGGCATCCGGGCGTGTCCCGGCACATGAAGTGCTTCACGTGCATCAAGACGGGAGGCAGGCGACACACACATGGCGGGCAACCCACCTCAGCAGCATCCCTTCTGCTAAAGCCAAGTCGTCGTTCAGGTCGCATCTGTGGCATGCCCTGCCACAACACGCTTGCTGCCTTGATTCAACAGGGACGCCTACCTGCTCCTCGAAGGACTGCAGCACGATGCGCCGCGCCAGCAGCTGCCCCGTCAGCCCGGCTGCCATGAGCGCTGCAACCACGGGCGCCTCCAGCGAGAGCCCTTTAGCGTCGTGAAAGGCGGGCTCCTTCGTCTCCAGGTAGGCGCCGCCGCTGAGCCCCGCCGCCGCCCGCTCGCTGATGAGGCGCAGGACCTCCGCCAGCGTCGGAATCCTGCCATTTGTGGGTAAACCCTGAGCTCAGTGTGCCGGAAGCGAAGTGCTCTGAAGTGGTGCTCATGATTCACAGCGCCTGTGCCGCAGACGGTGATCAGACTGTTCTTAGGTCGACTGGGATGCACACGGCTGCCATGTGCAGCCTATCACCGTGTGCCGAACGCGGTCTTTGTTAGCATGGTGCTGCGAGAGATGCTGACGGTTCAACTGTCCCTCTTGGTGCTTGAGAACCGTCCGCACCGGTACTTGCCGTCGTGCTCGTGGCTCCTGAACGCCAGCGCCTGCCGCGCGCGCAGCCGCCCCACCTCCGCCAGCGTGAAGTCCGAGGTGAAGCAGCCCGTGACGTTGCGCCCGCCCGGCAGCACCTGGCGGGTTGAGGCGTCGCAGGACTTGGCCGTAGTTCTTGTTGAAAGCGGCAGCGGCCGGCTGCGTCGTGCCCCTGCTGCTGGCAGACATGCGCTGCACAATGCTGAACATTGCATGTACTTGCGCTCAGAGAAAGCCGTACAAAACCCTCAACCCTACCTGGCTGCGGCGACGCCTGGCGAATGCGGGGTGCTGCAGCACGTCGGTGCTGTCATCCAGGGTGGGCCCGTGGCGGCACACCAGGTGCCCATCCTTCGTGGCCACCTGCATCGATCGCACAGCTGCGCTGCATCAGGCGCCGGACGCTCCACATCAAGGCCTCTTACCATGCACGGGTAGCAGCGATGCAGATCCAGATGGCTGTGTGCCATTGCTGATGGTGCCGCACCGCGTCAAGCTCAATGAAGTCCACGCCATGGTCCAGCGCCGCCCGATAGCCCTCCAGGGTCTCCTCAGGCAGCTCGCAAGGGGAGCCCCTGGGGAGAGGTGTGCCACGAACGGAAGGTTGAAAGCGTCATACATAACCCCCTTTGCAATTGCTGCTGTGCGTACCGCCACACAGGTTGACGACTGCAGGTTGGAGGGCCGACCGTCACAGCGCGTGCAGGCGACTGGCAGACCTATGCACTGCTGCTGCTGGGCGGCTGTGAACCGCAAAGGGCTCCCACCTGTGCGCAATCAGCAGGGGCCGCATGCGGCTGTGAACCGCAGCCACGCGCCCGCACCACACGAGCACAGCAGCAAGCACCGCAGCCCCTGACGCCGATGCGCGCATCCACGCCATCAGCGGCCTGTTGCGGCTGTGCTCATATGCAACGCCAGCATGATTTGCCGCATGCTGGCGCTTGCACCACTGCAGTCCTAGTTGTATCCCAGTGCTGTACCGTATATAGTTCGCGCGACTCTGTAGTAAGTTTGAATTCTTCCTGGCGTCGGATTGTTTGGGTGAATGCTGTCCGGCTTGTGATCCTATGGTACGTAAACTAGTGTCGAGGCACAGCACTGGGACCTCTGCATCACTTGGAACATGTACGCGGCAAGGTATACTGTTGCGTGCCAGCGTAGGACAGGTCGCAGATGTTGCATGTCACATTGGAATTTGGTGTGTCGTCCGCATCGCTTGCTCTGCGTTACAAGCAGGGTGGCCCTGTGCCCGTGCAGCAAACTGTACTGCTGACATGGATCTTGATATGAAGTCAGCAGATGCTGCAGTGTTTTCCGAAGACGAACTTTTAGAGAGCTGAAACCTGAAGTGCCAGCAGGCACGTCGCGTGGCAGACTTCATAGAGGTATCTTGTATCAACACTGTCAGACATTCTACTTCAAGATGACTTCTCCAGCTATCACAGCGTTTCAGAGAGTGTTGCGAGCCCAGCACTTCGCAGCCGCCGCAGCTTATCCCCACAACCCATGCCGAACTGTTCCGCACCTCGCCACCCGCCGCTGCTGACCGTCGTCTGAGCTGTCCGAATCCGAGGATGACGAGCCAGATGACTCCGAGGCTGGCGGCTCGGCAACAGCAGCGGCGGCCAGCGCTGGCGGCACCGCCACACCCTGCAGCTGCAGCCAGCTGGCGTCGACCGTCCAGCCGTCGATGGCAGAGCGCTCCCGCTGCAGCCGCAGCTGGTGCAGGAAGTAGGCTGTGGCCTCAGACTGTGTCCAGCTGCGTTGCACTCCGCAAAGGACCTCACTGAGGCGGTTTCATCATGCACGTGTTGACGACACATGCGCCCCGTGTGCACATGTCAGAGTGACCACACGCCCTGCGCCGCTGTAGTGATGATGCGCTGGCAGCGTGGTGCTGCCAGCAGCACCGCCAGACAGCGCACCCGTTGATGCGCTGCAGGGTGGCTGATGCAGCGCCCGCGTCCGTCATCCGGATGTGCGTGACCATCTGCTTGGCGGCCTTCAGCTCGGGCGCCAGCACCTCGACGCCTTGCAGCTCCACCCTCTGCAGGGTCTGGGTACATGTATCAGGCACGACACTGGCCGGCAGAGGCTGGCCTGATGTCAGTGCCGGTCTGCATCTGCCAAAGCAAGCCATGGGCATGCCAAGCTATGTGCCTCGTGTCAAGTGCGACATGTGTCGCGTTCAGAATGTCAGCTGCGCACCATATTGACGCTGTCGACGTGCCAGCGGGCGACCGCCGCGAGCCTGCTGTCGCTGCCAGCGGCGCCCGACGCCTCGCACCTGCGCTCCAGCAGCAAGCTGGTCATGCGGTGGCGGGTTGTGCGCGGTGTCGGAACCCGCTGACGGACGGCAGGGCACCGTCCGTTCGCACCCGCTGCCACTCCTCTGGAGCGCCGCCCTTGACAGCCGGCGCCAGTCGTGCCGCGGCAGCAGGCGCCGCAGGCTGAGGTGGTGGTGCCGCTGCAGCAGCTGCTTCGGCAGCGCGTCCACCGTCAGCGCGTGCTGAGACGGCTGTGCTGTGAACTGCAGCCAGCAAGCGATGTGGCTGGATGCAGCGAACGGATCACATGGCGGATGTGCTGCCCCATGAACTGTTCTATGGATTGCAGAGCTGCAAAGCAGAGTCTGCAGCTGCCTGAATGATATACCTGTGCAGCAGTGTGCACTGCTGCTCATCACCTTCATGCCAAGGGCAGTGTTGGGCGACTCCCGGTTGATGCTGCTGACACGCCCAAAGCTGACTGGCTGCACAAAGTGCGATGTACCCCCCTGCGGCACACACCCAAGCTCCTCGCCTTGCAGCGTGCACACCAGCACAGCGTCTGGGTCCGAATGGTTGTGCGGCTGCCGCACCAGCATCAGCGCCTGACCTGCAGTGCCAGTGCACACTCGACTCCAGCCGTGGACTGCAATTGCTACTGAAACTGCACGGCGTTGCAGCTCCTGCTGCTTCCTGGCGCACAGAGTATGCATGCACAGCTTGCCAGACTCAGGCTGGGCAGGCTGCAGAGTACCAGCACATAATATGAATACAACAATTATTGTTACAACAAATGGACCAAAATCGGGCACCAGGGGTGAGCTTGGTCAGCGCGGCCTGGCGATCGCCCATCACCGCATCAGCCATAGTGAACTCCATTGGCGGCGCCGCTGGGGACATCAGCTCCCTTGATGCAGCTGCTGGTGGGGATAGTGGTGGGGCTAGTCACCGTTTCTGCACCGTGTGACACGATCATGTCAAGCGGCCGCAACCTCAGGTAGAGGGCATGGGCAGCGGCCGGCACATAGCCCGCTACATAAAAGTGTCTTGGTGGAGTGGGCACTGAGCCATTCACTAGCTCCAATGTCTCACCATTTCAGGACCACGAGTGTCGCCTTCTGCAGGCATCCCGTACCTCTGCCCACTTCCCTCAAAGACCACCGCTGAGCAAAGGTTGCCCCAGGCCTGCAGTGTCACAACACCGCATGCATAGATCTTATAGTGGACGTACATTGGTTCGCGCATCAACTGACGTGCGCCACGAAGGCCTCTGCACCGGCAGCTCGTTGCAGCAGTATACATGCACCAGTGTCTTGCGCCCCCATGCACCTTGAGCTGGGGGCTGCTGTTTACGAAGAGCAGCTGCTGTGCTGCAAGGCGCGGTGCTCTTCGAGATCTGTGCTTCCAGCCCGAAGTTCAAGCTGCTAGATGGCTGCGTGTGACACAGCGCGCCCTGCCTACAGGCATGACTCGCATCAGCCGGGGGATCAACAGTCGCTAGAGTGAGTGCAGACTGCGCTGGGTTCCAGCAACAGCACAGCATGACATCACATGTGTTTCGCTGACTGGTAGCATGTGCAGCCTACGTATCAACCAACAAAGCGTCTGCATCACCTGCATGTAAGCAGTTTCTGACGCTTCATCTGCAGCGGCACACCCCCAGGTTGCAAGCGGTGATCTCCCCAGAACGTGCAAATCCTCGACAGCAAGCGCACGATGAGCCTGTCAGCTGAAACTGCGAGCGTTCGGATGATCTTTGATGGCGGTGCCAGGCTGGGATGCCGGACGGGCATGTACGGGCAACGTTGTTGCTTCCTCGCAGTGCTGCCCACAAGCCGAAAAAGTTTGACAATCAGCAGAACCTCGCACTTTCGCTCCAGAAACACAATGTGAGATAGTAGCAGACCATCGCACAACTCACATCGCAGGTCAATGCTTGAAACGCTTGTGTTTGCTGCTCTTGCTGCTGCTGCCGTCCCGCTGGGTCCGCTTGCTGCCAGAGGACTTGGGACGGTCCCGGAAATCGATGCCAGGCTCCTTCCTCTTGTGCCCTGAGCTACGCTCATCCTTAGAACGGTGCCGCTGCTTTCCACGGCGGCTACCGGCTCTGTCGCCGCTGCTGCTGCTCCCGCCGTCACCGTCGCCGCCGCTGGCAACCAATGGGGGTTGGCGCTCGTTCGCAGGGGTTGCGGGCACTGCTGTGCCAATGTCGACTGACGCTGCAGCCTGGGGCTCCGGCGCATCAGGCAGTGCCCCGGAAGCTTCGCCGGCCTGAGCTGCCCGCAGGCGGGCCATGATGTTGCCCACCTGCAGTGCAGGTCGCACAGTGACAGCCTTTTTAGCCTTCGAACAACTGGACGCCACAGCCGTCACGGAGCATGACAAACATGCCAGAAGGGATGCGCATACGAGGAGGAAACCACACAAACTGGCACTCTGCTGTCACGACGCACCGACATGCCCAGCTGATGCTCTGAGATGCCTCTGCCGCCGCTTGCGCCATCACCGCCGTTTGCTCTGCTGCCAGCGGCGGTGTCAGGTGCTGGCGCTGCGCCGCCACTGGCGGCGCTGACCGGTGTCACAGCACCAGCGCTGCTGTGCCCGCTGATGGCGGACGTCGGCTGCAGGCGCGCCGACAGCTCCTCGGACGTCAGCCGTTTTCGAAGCAGTGGGGGCTGCGCCGCAGCATCAGGCTCCTCCCCTTCCTGCAGGGTGGCATCATAGGTTTGTCAGTGTCACTACAGCTGCTCGCTCGGTGTGGAGTGAGCTCTGCACAGAGTTTTGGGGGAACGTCTGGACGTCTCCCTAGACAATTTTTGGCTGCACTGTTCGCCGGACACACAGTGCTGCAGCTGGCGGCGGGAGGCACCTCTCCCATGAAGATGCGCCGCCGCTGCCGCGCCTCGGCAGCCGCCGCTTCCGCCTGCCGCCTGCACTCCTCCGCAGCTGCCGCTGCTGCCTGCGCCGCCGCTGCATGAACAACGTATAGCGGCTGTCGAACTGCACGTCTGTCGTGCTAGAGCGCCAGCAGCAGACGCTACACAATCTACCCAGTCACAGAGCGGCAGCACTTGTCCAGATACCGCGCCAACCTCCTGCCGTCCAAATGCGGACGGAACGATGCTCTCAGCAGTCACCTTCGGCTGCAGCAAGCTCTGCTGCGCGCCGCTCCTCCGCCTCGGCACGCTGCTTGGCGGCCAGCGCCTCGCGGGCAGCCCTGCAGCAGGGACACGCGCTTCTGTGGCACTCTGATGTTCTGATGTTTGAACACCAATCACTGTGCAATTGCCCAGGCCGGGAGGCCAGCCCCGGTCCTTCGGAAACTTGCCACGATGTTTCGATTGCGTTGGAAAGAGCAGTGTTCTGACAACAGGGCTGCGGAAAGCCCACGCACCTGAGACGACGGGCCTTCTTTGCAGCCGCCTGCTTGTCTGCGGACGTCTGGGCCGCAGGTTCGACAGTAGGCCCAGGGCTGTCGCTGCCGCTGCCTGGAGGGATCACATGCAGCACGTCAGCCTCTGCGGCTGCAGCCATGTTCTGGCAACATACCAACATCGACAGTACAGCCCCGTGGCGCCCAAGCTGGGCACGAACAAGAGACAAAACTTTCACCCTGTATGCAACTTGGTCAGCGGGGGGGTGATGTGCACACCTGCTGCCTCACGATGTGCCAGCCATGGTGGTGGCAACCCAGCCGCCCTGTCAGGCTCAGCGACTGCTGCCGGGTGCTGCGTCCCTGCCGCTCCTGCCGCTGAGGTGGCAGCGGCCTGCTGCGGTACCGCCGCGTCCGCCGACGGCACGTCTGTGGCGCCAAACCCGGCCAGGGCGGATGCGTAGCCCGAGGCCGGCACGGCCGCCTTGGGCTTGGGCTGCGGGAGCGGCCCCACTATGCGCCGCGCCAGCTGCGGGTTTGGACGGATGACAGCGGGCCTGGCGGCTGCTGCGGGTTTGGCTGCCGCTGCAGCTGGTGGTGCTGCTGCTCCAGAGGAGGGCGCCGGCGCAGTTGCTGCTGCCGCCACCGGGGCTAATTCCTCCTCGGGACTAGGGGCTGTGGCGGCGCAGCATACTGGGCAGGCATTGCTCCCAGCCCCGGAGACGCGGCGGCGGCTGCGGCTGCATGACTGCCGCTGCCGTCGCTTCCTGCTTCCAGCGGCTGAGCGTTGGCGACCGACCCTGCTGCTGGGGGCAGATGGTCCTCGGCTCCAACGGCACTTGCTCTTTCCCCGACTGCACCTGGCTGTGCGGGGCTTGGGTCTGCGGGCGCGACGCCTGCTGCGCCTGCTGCAGGTTCATGTGCCACCGCTGCCGGCAGCAGCTGCGCGGCGATATCAGCGCCGAGGCCTCCAGCGGCGGCGGCCCGCCAGGCAGGGTGCAGGGCGTCTGCCGGCTGCAGGAAGGAGAAGCGCGGATTTGCCGCCTCCCGCCGCTGCAGCGCCAGGCCGACCGCTAGGCCCTTGACCTGCACAGCAGTAGCGCATGCAAACACGTCAGTGCTTGCCCCGCCTGACATCGCCTTCCGTACGGGCTGCTCCCCTGCTGCAGCTGCTGCTCGCAAGTCAAGGCTCGGCCCCAAGCCCGGCGTGATATGATGTGCAGGAAAGCGGAACAGCAGGTCAAAGGGTTTTAGTCGTCTGGGTTTCATGAGTCATGCAGGCAGTGGAGCAGGCGTGCAAGTGTGTGGACGGCAGATGCAGCATGCAGAGGGTGAGGGCACATGTCATGCAGGTCAAGGGCGCAGAGTCACCGCAGGGGCGTCCTCCTCAGGGACCCTTTGCAGGCTGCCGGCTGGCAGGCCTTGCCGATCTGTCAGGCGGCGGCAGCGGCGGCAGGCGTGGCGGCGGGCGGGTGAGACAGGTGTGGAGCAGCCAGCCGCTGCAGGTTAGTAGGCTGGCAGACCTTGGGATAGCAGCAAGTGGCTTGGGTGCACTGCTGACTTCACCAGGATACAGGCACAGCAGACTCGTTGCGAGAAGGAAGGGTTCGGATGACGGGGCTGCTGCCGAAGGCGCCCTACCTTCACGAAGTTGACAAGCTTGTCCATGATGGCCTGGGCGGCGGCCGGCGGTGATGCTGGCTGCGGCGGGGTGGCGCCCGCTGCCGGCTGGCCGGCTTGCTCCAGAGGTTCCGCATCCGTGGGGCCCGGCGCGGCTGCCGCAGCTGCTGCTGCGGCGGCTGCGGCAGGGGCGCCGCCGGCCGCGTCGGCTGTTCCCGCGGCCGCGCCGTCGCTCTGTGTCGCGCTTGGCTGCGCGTCGCAGCCGCCAGCGCCCTGCGGTGTGTGCGGCACGGCGCGGGGTGTCGGCGGGTCGGACGCTTGGTCCGTGTCGTACGATTCCGCCAGCATGTCCAGCCCTGTAAGGCCTGTGCAGGCAGATGTTATTCATGTTACGAGTGTTCGGCTATGGAGCCTGCGTTGACGTGGTCATAGCCTGGGTGCCAGCATGGCAGGAGCAGCGGAGGTCTTTGGTTGGAGCATATGCAGGCACAGCCTGTACAGGACCAGCAGAGAGGCTGCAGATTTAAGGAGCCGCGAGTCGTGATGGTCGATGCCCAAGCAGATGCAGGCGGCAGCCAATGCCTACCTTGCAGGCTAGCACTGCGTGCCGCTGCGCTCTCCTGCGGGTTGGTCTGCAGCAGCCAGCGGTAGTAGGGGAACAGGCGGTCGTCCGGCCGCAGGAAGGCGAAGTTGGGGTTGCCGGCCTGCGCCACCCCGAGGCGAAACTCCGACTGACCGCCCGCCTCGCGCACAAAGCCTGCCGTCTGGGCAATCACCTGCCGCAAGCAAAGAGCATTGTGAGGGCGTTCAGTGACATGCACCGGCCAATGGGGTATATATACATCAGCAAGCCAGCTCTTGCACACCCGTGCCACCCTGTACCTGAAGCTTCGATTCATGGTAGGTGTTGCGACACAGAGCAGCAGCCTACTGCTGTAGCAGGTGTGTGTCAGAAACATGATGTGTGTGGATGTTAAACGCAACAAACAAGCGCTGTATCCACCTTGTGCTGCTGCATGGTCGCCGGCAGGTTCGTTTGCAGGGACTGCGGGATTGAGGATGGCGCTACGAATGGTTCGCCCTGCTCTGCTGCCGCCGCCGCCGAGCTTGCCTCTGCCGCCGCGGACCGGCTGCGTTCATGCTGCTCCGGCTGCTGTGCCCCGTAGTCATACCCGACCTGCTGGAAGCTGGCCGCCGACGCAGTGTCACTGCCGCCATAATTGTGAGGGATAGCTGCACCGCCTGCAGCCAGGTCGTTCGCAAGGTGGTGCGCGGCGGTGCGATGCCGACATTCATCAACAGCTTTGGCACGGGTGCGCTCTGCCATCACACCTGGTCTCGGGTGCGCGTCACCAGCGTCACTGTCGCTGGACTCGCTACCTTGCCGCCGCAGGTCTCGGTAGCGCTCTGCATCGAGCTCGGCTTCTTCCTGTGAGTTCAGCTCGGGGGCTCCAGCCCGGCTGCCGGTTGCTGCCGGCGCCGCGAGCAGGAGCAGCCGCGCATCAAAGCGGTCAACCGTGACGCCTTCATCCCCGAAGCAGGGTAACAGGTGCTGGCCCGCCTCTAGCTCCGCTGCCAAGCCGCTGTCGTCCTCAAACAGCCGACACTGCTCGCCGATCAGACTCAATGTGCCGTCTGACGAACGGGATTGCTGCGCTCTGGGCGCCTGCCGGTCAACTCCTGCAAAGATTGGCTGCAGTCCGCTGCTGCGCTGCTTGCTAGCGCTGCGGGCACGAGGCGGCATATAGGCCGCTGTGCGCTGCGTAGTGTGTTCACTGATGTTGCACAGATATCAACCAGGGAAGGTCAGGGCATCCAATTCACGGCATCTTGTCCCAAGAACAAAGGCTATTGGCACCTGAAAACGCGCTGGCTGGGACCATGGAGCAGGTGTCACATCATATGCAGATACTGTATGCACAATGATGCAAGTATATGCAGCATATCAGCCAGTGCAGGAGAAGACGCGAAAGACCTGTCCGAGCAGTCACGTGCCAGGTGTCACTGCCCAGCTTCCACTGTTGGTCGTGGCCAGAGAAACCCAGTTGCTTGGCGGTTTTACCTGTAGCATCAATGAGAACAGCGACTAGGAGCAGACTGGGCTGGTGACTGCTGGGCTTGACAGAGAAGCAAATGGCCAGGGCACTGCTGCAGGCATCCCTGCTGGTGCTGCTGGCCAGCGCTGTGCAGAGCCGCTTCATCGTGGAGCAGGGTGGCATCAAGGTTAAATTCCCTGTGTCGGCGAGGCAAAAGTACCCCAAGGGCTTCGACACGTCGCTGGCCAACTTTGGTGGGTGCTCCGATGCGAAGAGTGGGTCAGCATGACGTCCTTATCTCAACGTAGGACCTGTGCTATGATGTGCTTAGACGTCTCCTTACATTCTCTGGAATGCTCTGGCTGCAGGCTCGCCCAAATATGGCGGTTCCATTGTGTAAGTCCTCTTTTCTGGCATCCCCACTGCCCATGTCCTTGTCCACGCGATGTCTGCAAGAAGTGGTGCTTGTCGATGCGTTGAGTACGTGTTGCGTCTCGCATGAGCAGACTGCACGCACTGCTAAGAAGATGCAGCAGCTCAGGCAATGTTGTGCTTGGCGCGTCCTGCTGATGTCATCTGTGCGTCACCTGCTGCAGGGGCAGCCTCGTGTACGTGGACAAGGACTGGGGCGAGGACTTCGAGTGCAGGCCGTACCCCTGCAAATATGGCTGCTCACCGCTGTCGGTGAGCACGGCGGTGCAGAGCAGGCAGACCCGCAGTGCATCCAGCTCCTGGGGTCGATGCTGATACATCAAGCGCTGGTCTGCAGGAGGCGAGGCCGCCCTTCACGGTGGATAAGAAGACGCCGTACATCATGCTGATAGACCGTGGGCCAGGTGGGCTGTGGGGCCGCTAGTCACCATGCTGCGCAGCCCTGCCCGTGGCAACCCTTGGCAGACTCACCAGCAGACCGCACCAATGACGAGTGCATGGCAAGCCTGCTGATGCGCTGGACGGCATGATCGCAGAGGAGCCGGGCATGCGGCCGTGCAAGTTTGCGGAGAAGGTGTGGAATGCGCAGCTGGCCGGCGCTGTGGGGGTGGGGCTCTGAACAGCCACCAGCTCTCTGCAGTGTGGATGGCAGCCTTGGACTCTGCGGATGTCGTGCTGCCCATCACGATCCATCCTGCCTGCTCGTGCACCACTCTTCGCTGCTGCTTCCCTGAGATGCCGGCGTCAGACGCGTTTGACGTGCAACTGACATCGTGCACAGGCGATTGTGGTCAACTACGAGGACCGCAAGACGACAATGGAGGCGCCCAACGACGAGGACGACTCCCTCAGGTGAATCGTCTTTGTAGCAGCTGCCATGCATTGATGTTCATTTCATTAGGGTCTGGGATCTGGCACCCGTCAGCAGGCTGCATCTATGTATCGAAACGAATGGGGCCACCTGCGTATGACTCGCAATTGTCTGGTCTAGATAGCAAACTGCTGTGCCCGGGCTGTGCAGGTACTTGCGCAACATCAGCATCCCGGCAGCCTTCATCACACGCACAGATGGTGATGCGCTCAAGGTACGTACTGCTCGACAGCTGGCCGCCATGGGCGCACCCGCTTTGCCGCTGTGCTGCACTCTGATCTTGGGGGCGGGCACAGGAAGTACTCGATGTAAGCTTGTTGCAGGTCACATCGAGCTCTGCACACGTGGGTTGCGAGCATCAGTAGCAATGTGATTCAGTAGCAATGTGATTCTCGTGTATAGATCAGCTTGCTGTTGTGATGCAGGCGCTGATCAAGCCGACGCGCAGCGACAAGCACCCACGCGTGATGGTCTCCATGGACTGGACGGATCTGCTGCCCCGCTCAGAGATCGTGCGCACCACACCAAAACATCATGTCTACGTTGTTAAAAGCCCTTGTACCTGTATGCATACCTAACAGGCGTTTGCTGATGCACGCACATGCACTGCATGCCGAGTGCTGCGCACTTGCAACCACCCTGAGAATGAAGTCCTGAACACGTGCAGGTGCACTGGGAGTTCTGGTCCAATGCCAACGACATGTGCGGGCCGGTGTGTGATGTTCAGAAGTCTTTCATGAAGGTGCGGCTGGTGCTGCGCCTCATATTGATGCAGCCATGTGCACATCACGTTCGCAGCTGACGAGCGCAACGTTCATGGCTTTCACAGTCGCCGATGCTGGGCTTTTGCCGGTCGCAGGAGTTTGCGCCGGTGGCGAAGGACTTCCAGGAGCACCAGTGGGTGCGCTTCACGCCGCACTACCTGGTGTGGGTGTGCCCCGCCAGCTACCACAAGTCGGAGGAGTGCCAGAGCCAGTGCATCCGGCAGGGGCGCTACTGCACGCCCGACCCCGACGGCGACCTGGCCAAGGGCTACTCGGGTGCCGACATCGTGCAGGTGCGGCCGGGAACCGGCTCTTGCATCTCCCTCAGCTTCCTTTGTGTGAGCATGCAGTGCAGCCCATTTGCAGCGATGGTGCCCCATGGCGGCGACCGCAAGCTACGACTTGATAGCATCTGGCGACCCTCTCCTGCAGGAGAACCTGCGGCAGCTGTGCGTGTACCGGCTGGCGAATGAGAGCGGGAAGCCGTGGGTGTGGTGGGACTACATTACCCGCTTTGGCGCGGAGTGCTCCATGCACGACCGCACCTACAACCAGGCCTGCGCCGAGAAGGTATGTGTGGCACACTCTGGAACCCACCATCATCACTGCAGCGAAAGCATGTGCATCAATTGACTGCCGTTCGCCCTGACTCTAGCATGTTGAAGCCACTGCTGGTCACAGCAGAACTGTCAAGCGAGCTGTAGGGCAGTGCACCCTGAAGGCCGCAGCTGGGATATGCACCTGTCCTCACCTGCACGGAAAGGCAGCTGACCATGTCCACCTGTGCTGCTGCTGCTGCTGCTGCTGCTGCTGCTGCTGCTGCTGCTGCGGTCAACCGCTTCACAACCGAGCTGCGCACATGCCGTCCCGCAGATCTTCAAGGAGATCGGCGGCGAGGAGTGGAGCAACCTGGGGGCGCTGCGCCACTGCATGGGCGACGTCAACGAGGACAAGCCCTCCGACATCCTGGAGAACGAGATGATGGGGCAGCGCGGCGACGACAAGGTGCGCCGATGCACAACTGCTCCTGGTGCTTGCGCCTTGGTGGCCCTTGCCTTTTTGCTGCCTGTTGTGCGAGCAATATGGGCAGCGACTCTACTGCCATGGCGCTCGATGGTCTTTCGTCCGTCGCACCAACAAGGCCCGAAGCCTCACTGGCACATGCCGAATCAACCATGCTGGCTACGCCTGCACGACCGCGTGCTCCGCACCCGCACAGGAGGGCGAGGTGTACATCCTGCCGACCATCCGCATCAACGAGGGCCAGTACCGGGGGAAGCTGTCGTATGCGGAGGTGCTGCGCGCGCTGTGCGCCGGCTTCAACAAGAACGACGAGCCCGCGGCGTGCAACAAGGTCGGCGACGCCGACTGCAGGGTGGGCGCCCCTGGCGACGTGGACTGCAAGAACAGGTGCGCGTCCTCAAGTCCCGAGTCCAGGCAGCCGTCAGCCAGCAACCGCACAGCAGCTGCGGGCCGCACTTCAGGGATTTCTGGTGTGCCAGGGGCCTGTACTCTCCGGTTTCTACCTGTGCCTGCAAATGTGTATGTCCCTGAGGGTTGCATGATGACCTGTGGTTCTGTGCGTGGCTGCAGGAAGGATGGCAAGACGGTGTGCAAGGACACCTTCGCGGGGTATGTGTGCACCTGCGGCTCGGGCTTCATTTCGCACATCGACCCCAAGAACAAGACGGAGGTATCATCATCTGGCCTTCGTATGCCTGAACGCTGAGTCGGCGAACACTGATCCGTGCTCTGCATGCCTGCTTCACGCCACCATGTTCCCAGGAGTACCCCGAGGTTTCCAGGAGAACCGCTGTACGCGGGGTGCATGTGCATCAGCCTGTGCAGGCCTGTACAAGCATCAGCGGCGAGCTGGGTGGTGATCCTGTGCATCGCGCCGCAGGTGTGCCTGGACATCAACGAGTGCCTGTCGGCGGACTCGGCGTCCCTGGACAAGGACTGCACGTGCGACCGCTGCGCCTGCCAGAACGTGTTTGGCGGCTACAAGTGCGCTTCCTTCCCTCCGGCAGGGTCTTCACTGGTCTTGTTGCTCAGACGTTGCCACAGCTCCATGGCAGCGTTGCGGCAAGCAGAAGCCGCTGCGCATCCATACCGAGCTCCGACCAGGGTGCAGGGGTGTGAGGGACTGTCATGCCGGCTGCCCGCAGGTGCATCCCGGACCTCAGGGACGAGTGCGCGAAAAACAACGGCGGCTGCTGGCACGAGGACCACCGGGTGAACGGCAAGACCGTGCACTTCTCCGCGTGCCACGACAACATCAAGGCCGTCAAGGTACGTAAACCGCTGACCAGCACAGCCTGTGCTGGCAGCCTGCCGTCTGGCCATGAAGCAGGCCGCGTTGCAGACTGGTGCGTTGATGGCTGCCCACAGCAGGCTGGTATGATCATTTGACAGTGCCTTTTAAGTGGGTGGCCTGCTCAATCAGCATCCGCATCCAAAGACCGCATCATGCCACAGGACGCGGCGGCGCGCGGCAAGGACATCAGCAAGATGCCGCTGCACGAGTGCAAGTGCCCGCCGTGCTTCAAGGCGGCCACCAACCTGCGGGGCCAGCTCACCTGCAGCCCCACCTGCGACCTGGGCTCCTGCGACCTCAAGACGGGGGCCTGCGCGAGCGCCGGCGGCGGCGGCAGCGGAGGCAAGGCCCCCATCCGCATCCCTGCTGTGCCGCATCCCTGCTGTGCCATGCTGTGCAGAGGACACCTGCTCTGCTTGTCAGCTGGCCCAGAGAGCCCGCCAGACCGGTATCGTGGGCTCTGCCAGCCACTCGTACCTGCTGGCGGAGGAAGCATGCAGTCCTGAGGAGAAGAGCGCATCTTGCATCTGACATCGTGGTTTTTAACACATGACAGGTGGGGGCGCGCCCGTGTGGAGCATCCTGCTCAGCGTGGTCGTGGCGGTAGCGGTCGTGGGCGCTGCCGCTTACGGCCTGTACCAGTTCCGCCTGCGCTCTGCGATGCACCAGGTGCGCCCCGCCCTAAGCAGCGCAGCACGTGGCGTGCGTGTGGTGGACATCGCCGGCAGCACGGCCGGCAGCACTCCGTCATGCCTGGATTGGAGGTTATGAGAGTTGCCACAGCAGGAGCTGATGCTGCGTTGCTGCCATGCAACCTTGTCACATGCGTTTCTGACATTGTGCTGCAGGAGGTGCGCGCCATCATGGCGCAGTACATGCCGCTGCAAGAGCAGGACGAGGCCATGCGGCAGACGCCGAACGGCATCTGAGCCGGCGGCCGCCGCAGCGGCGCCCGCTGCAGCAGCTCCAGACCGGGATGCTGAGCGCTGCCGCGGCGCCCGCTGCTGGCAAGTTCCGCCCCATGCCGTCGCGCAGCCGGTGTAGTGCGCATGCACAGCAGCTGCGGCGGCGCTGTGCAGCTGCGCGGCTGTGGGCAGAGCTTTTGTTGGCACTGCCGCCGCCTGAACATTCTTGGCGGACGGCCGCTGTTGGCAGTCTGTACTGGACGGCGGCAGCAGATGTGACCGTCACACCATGTACATTGAGCAGGCAACAACGATTGTTTTGTTTGGCGGTGTTGTGCGTGAGTTCAACAGGTATGTATGTGTGCAACCATGCAAGCTGTGGGGCTGCCAAAGATTCTGCGTTCCTGGCTCTGTGGGCTTGAAACCCTGGGCCACAGCACCGGGCATCAAATCCAGGTCAGCACCCCGAGTCAGCAGTTTCAGCGCGTTCTCGTGGTGAGCCAGTCTGCGCGCCACAGGCCCACAACCCCCTTGCACCGCCTGCATCCGTTCGGAGTCCACCGTGCTGCCACAAGCGCCGCAGCAACAGTTGTTTGGCTGCTTTGACAAGCTGCAGTGCTGCCTGAAGCGGCAAAGTAGGCCCATCCGTTGTGAGGGTGGTGCCGCGCAGCGTCAGCAGCGGCTCCGACACTGCGTTGCAGCCCTTCTCTGGTTCGGTGCTCCTTCTGCTGGACATCGTGATGTCATTGAGCCATGGCGGCAGCCGACTGCGGCGCCTGCACAGCAAAACCAAGGCGTCCAAACACGGCCTGTCCCAGTACATCTCCGGCCGCAGCGCCAGCTTCCAGTCGCTGCAGCTGGTCCTAGAGGTGGGTCCCAGCAGCTTTCCACAGGCAGACACCGTCTTGACGAGCTACTAGCCGGCGATCCAGCAAGCGAAGCCACGTGCTGCACACTTTTGGGCGCTTTCTATCCGTCCGGCTGCGCGCGAAGCGATTGCGGCAAACGCTGGCAGTTTGGAATGATGTGTGTTTGCATCCGGGGGCGGGCGGTGACGGTGTGCAGATCACTCGTCGTTTGAAAGCTTCTGCCGGGCGTGAATCGTGGCATGCCCCTGCCTTGATCACCGTTGATCAGCGCTGCGGTAGAGGTCGAGCACCGGTTGTATGCACGCTGGCTTGCAGCAGAGCGACCATGGCTGCCGCTGTACGCCCTCGTGCGGCAGGATCAGCATTGGCTGGGGCGAGGCACCTGCCTTGGTGCTGGGGCTGATCTCGCCTGGCGGAGCTCTTCTGTGCTTCTAACCGTGAGACCCCGTCCGATTCCTAACGTAGCTACCTTCCCTGACCTGCAGGGCGAGCTGGGCGACTCAACCTCTGTGCTCAGCAAGGAGTGGCAGGCGCTCACGCCCCGATCCAGCTCGGCCACCTCCAGGGGCAGCAGCGCCACCCTGCCCCACGCCTGCCTGGACGGCCTGCTGGACGGCATCGCGGAGCTGTCCACCGCGGCGGCCGCCGACGGCAGCGTGCGCAGCGGCAACAGCAGCGGCGCCAGCAGCGTGTTAGGGTTCAGGGGCGCGCGCAGCCCCCGCAGCACAGGAGGCAGCCCCTTCGGCCCCCGGTCTGAGCCCTGCGACTCGCCCGCCCGAACGTCCAGCCAGCACACCGCCGGCCTGCAGGTAGTGCAGTCTGCTGTGAGTGATGGGCGCTGTTGGGCTCTGCTGTCATGTGTTCGCATCACCCGAGAGGAGCAGGGCCGTTGCTCGGAGGCTGTCTTCGAGCTGTGGGAGGCACTTGATAACACCAATGGCTGCGTCTGTGCAGGTAGTCCCAGTGGCGTACGGCGGCGCAGCCTCGCCGCCCTCCCCCTGGGCGGCGCGCACCTACAACCCCGGCATGGACGCCTTTGGCTGGCGGGTGCCGGCGATGCGCTCCGACAGCATGGACAGCAGCAGCAGCGGCGGCGCCGGCAGCAAACTGGGCCCGCTGGACTGATGGCACACTGATGGCAGACGCAGCACTGCAGCGAACCGGCAGCATTTGAGACGTTTCCCTGGGACCAACAACTTCTGGCAGGGCTTGGCATTCTGGCGATGAGATATGCAGGGCAGCACCCTTTGTGCGTGCGCCGTGGGCCGCTAGCCCCGCCATTATGCTTTTGTACACGAATGGGGTGGAGCGCTGTGCTGAGACGGCAGGAGGTGTGCTTTGGGAGCTAGTAGGCGACTGCAATTCGAACAGCGGTGCGCAGGCCTCTTGCGACGTCTCAGTGCAGCTGCCGTGTGGGCAGCCTGTGCTGCACGAACAGTATTCCTTTTGTTGACTTCAGAGGCCATGCGCTGGCGTATTGCCGTATTGTGTTGATGAACTGACGGGGGCCAGTTGATGCTGGTGTGTTCAGGAGGCGCATTTGCCCGTAGCGGCAAAATTGAGGTTGACAGCTGTGGTGCAGCCTATTGGTGGCCTCCGTTCATGCCATGACAATGACCCTGCAAGGGTGCTTCTGCTGTAAGCTTGCTGAAGATGCTGCACCACCTACTCTCCAACCATTGGACATGCTGTGCAGCCATACAATAGGGATGCTGTACAGCCAAACAAGCACCAGATTGCTGATTAAGGTCTGATCCCACCCGTGCGAGAGCACCCAAACTACCTTTCGTCCTGCACCACACTACTTGCTCACCGCAGCTGACGCGCTGATAAGTCTTTACTGATGTCATCTCAGAGCCGCCTATAGGAATCAAAGTATGCTGGCACTATCGCTGCTGTCACTAGAGAGCAGTGACTACTCCGTGCTGTGCAACCTGCAAGTCAGCTGGCGGCTGCGGTGGGGAACATGATGCCGACGACGCCATGGCTGCTGACCCCAGACCGCTGGTGCTGCTCGCGCACGTCACCCAGCAGCTTATTCAAGGACGAGCACAGCCCCAGCACCGACATTGCGATGCTGGCCGGTATTAGGACTGCCTGCGGCGCAGCAGCAGGAATGCCATCACTGAACCGTCGCATCAGCTACGATCATGAGAAGTTGCGACGTTGTGTGGGAGGCTGCTAAATCACCTGCAGCACGGTCTCCCAACGCTGCTGCTTGTGGCGCAGCAGCTTCAGGCAGAAGGCCGACGGCATCGTGTAGGCAACTGTCAGGTAGGTGACACTGGTGACCAGACCCACCTGCAGCATTGTGATACATGTGCATCACGCTTGATGCTTCACAGCTCACCGCCAAGCGGCACGCCTCCGAGATACGACTTCGGCATTCGTGTTGATTGGGGTTCATAGCAACACTGCATGTGGCAGCCACGAAGGTGCTATCGAATATCGATATGAACTCCTTTGACCTCACCAACTCGGAGAAGAAGGGCAGCACGGTGGCGATGAGGTAGGAGTAGGTGATGACGACCAGGGTGGTGACGGCCCACAGGGCGCGGGAATGACCGGCTGAACCCACGTGCTCCTGCAAGCGGCTAACCTGGGGCTTCAACGCTTCATACTGGGTTGTGGCACTGTCATGTCCAGGTACAGCGTGCATCCGATGCCAGCAGTTGCTGGTCGATAGCGATGGTGCAGAAGGGGACTGCGCAGGAGGAGCTCCAGGGCAGTGGCTCAGCGCACACTATGCTATCAACCGGTACCCCGGCGCAAATGCCCCACCATCCTGGGCAGCCTCTGCTGTAAATGTGCTGATGTTTTCGCTCCATGTACAGGTGTGGTGGGCCCAACGAATGCAAGCTGTCGCCGAGACTGCATCACGAGTGACACACACCAGGGGAGCGGCCTCGGCGCTGGGGACCTTGCGCCGCAGCAGCGTGCAGATGTTGAGCGCCCACACGTTGATGTTGGCCAGGTACTGCGCCGTCGCCTGCGACGCAGAAGCGCCCACCAATTGCTGTTCAGTGTGTTTGTGCCGGGGACGAGCTAGGATGGCGTGCGTGGTGTGCTTGGTGATCATAATGATTTCCTCTGAAAGCTGCCAGTAACAACATCGACAACGAAGGTCATCCTGCAAACATCCCCATATGCATGGATGCGGAGAGCAGCGCCTGCAGCAGCAGCAGGCAGGCGGCCAGCCGGGCCCAGATGTCGTGGTCGATGCTGAACAGCACGATCTGTGCCACCTGGTCTCCCTGCAAACCAGGACATATGTCCGGATCCTGGGGGGTGCTGCAAACATCCTCAGCCATGCCTCGGGTACATGATCAGGACATGTTGCAGGAACTGCCATTGGTGAAAGTACACCAGAGCTCAGCAGCTTGCCCTTTCTTAGAGAGCACCCACAGTTACAGTCGGCACCTTGAACAAATCATAGAGCTGGGAGGACGCGCCTGGCTCCAGTAGCCCAGGGCGCCAACAGACAGGTAGGCGCAGGTCATGGCGGCGGTGCAGGCGGCGATTGCGGCCGGGAAGCGCTGCGGCCGCCGCATCGTGTTCATCACCTCCACCCACGAGAACTGGCCGCCTGCGGCACATGCCTTGACTTTGTCAGCATAGAGCAGACAAGCACGTGGCTTGAACACAGCAAGCATAGGCACACCGTCAGCCTGTCACTCGATCAGAGGGCCCTTAGCCTAAGCAGCTAGTCGGTCTGTTGCTGCACTCTAGATACTCCTGCCAGCAGCACTGCAGTGTCACCGTATGCGAAGATGAGGTTCATGAGCGCGACCAGTGCCGCCGACAGGTCGCGCGTCTGGAACACCACATGCTTGGCGTCCGGGTTATGGCTCATCAGCAGCCGCACCTGCATGTACAACAGGCAGCACTCGTGGTGGCTCTACATCGATGTGGATGGTGGCATGGTGAGTGTCGCTTGCCATTTGAAGTTGAGGCGCCCTCAGACGGCCTCTGCACCACAGGCAACCAGGAACAGAGCTTTGCTGCTGCACTGTTGCCCATGCTGCTGATGATGGGCGCGCAGGCAATGAGAGCAACACAAAAGTCACCCAAAATGGACATGATGCAAGCGCAACAAGGATCACAGTACAGCCTGGGGCATGTATTGTGGACCAGAGCGCTGCACGTGACCGCACCTCCTCACCACAGCCGGGGTGCACTGGTGCCCAAACAGTGGTGGCATGGTGACTGGTGACGGCACAGAACTGTCCGCAACACATGCATGGCCACGCAACAGCCGTATCATGTACATCTGAAGGTATTCAGCCCGTGCGCACCAGGACTAGCAGGATGGCGCACTGCTGCGCGGCGGTGCCGGCCGTTAGGAACCACCCCAGCCGCGCCAGCGACTGCACCTGCAGCAGGGCACATCTGCTTTAGCCACATATGTAATCATGGACGGCCGAGATGACATGCCACCTCGAAGGCTGCTGTAACCTTCATGTGTTGCAATATGAGCATGCCCAAGCTGGCAGCCAGGCTGGGGCGGCACAGCAAATTCATGACCGCTGATGTGGACAGCAGGCCATGGGCGCGAACTAAGTGCCCGCCTGACTGCCCAGGTTGCAGACAGATGTGGCAAGCCGCCAGCTGATTCATCACGAGAGCCACCATCATGTGCAATGCCTAGCCTCAGTGAGCATACACTTCAAGCTTGATTGTGGCCAGGTGAGTCACACCTGGCTCAGGCAGGCTTCTGCGACGGCCACGGCGGCGCCGGCGGCCCACAGGCCCAGCGCCCCGCCGGACGCGTGCACCAGGCTCTGCGCGGCCGCCAGGTGCAGGATGATGCAGCGGGTGGCGTCCAGTGAGTACACCGCAGCATAGCAGGTGCGGCGGCCCTGGAGCACAAGGGTGCGCCAGGCTTTAGGAATGGATGTGTGAATGTTGTGGAGCGTACTTTGGTCAGCCCACAGTGGTAGATGATGGATGCGGAGGCTTTGAGCGCACAGTCGCATGTCACAGCCAGCCATCGCCCCTGCAGCAGGTGGCAACCTTATGTAATGCTAAGCATGTGTGCAGATGTACAAGAATACGTAGCCAGTGACCAACAAGGGGGAGCTGTGGATTGCGTCTTGATGGCAGGCTGTGCAGTTTATAGGGCGTGTTATAAGGCGTCCAAGCTACAGGCTATCTGTTGGCATGCACTTATCGAAAGGGACCACTGCGGCAACCCATGTGCATAGTCTGTGCACACAGCTTGGCGGGGGGCCAACCGTGCGACAAATGAGACAAATGTGGTCATTCTTAATGACCTACTGTGCGACATGGGTGGCGGTATGTCCAGCTGTCAATCTCAATGAAGTCATGGACGGCTTTAAAAGGCAGGTTACCATTCTGCCGAATGCGGCGTGCCCAATGTCGCCAAACAGCACAGCGTCCGGCACCGCCAGCCGCAGCCGCCCAAACATGCTGCCCGAGTACACCGTCAGCCCTGCAGAGAATTCAACTGTGGTGTCAAGGTCACTGCAGCTGATTACGTATCCCCGACTGTATGTGATCATGCAGTCCCAAGGTGCTGCAGGGCATCGAGATGCAGGGCAATTTCTCAACAGTTTCAAGCAGCAGCCACCACCGATTGGATTGCCTGCAGCGGCAAGCAGTGGATGCGGTCTTCCAAGCAGTGTGCCGCCCAGGTACCTGTCAGCACGGAGATGGACAGGGTGGCGCCGCCCCACCCCATGCGCGCAAAGCCGTAGGGCGTCAGCCACAGGCCCCACCCCAGCTGGATGGCCACCAGCGTGGTCACCGTCAGCCACAGCCGCGGCTCGCCCTGCGCCGCCTGCACCGGTGCACGAACCTTTCAGACGACGTGCACGGACGGGACCATCGCTGAGCTTGTCATCTGGCCGCGGACCTTACGCCTGAGCTGTGCCAGCAGCAGTGACGGCAGCAGCCCTGGCAGCCTTGGTGCCCTATTTCATGCAACCCAATGGCTCCCATTGGCACGTATACTTCTGCCGCACAGGGAGAAACATACGGGCTCTCAGCTCTCAAGAAAAGCGAGCAGGTGTCTCCTGCTCAGATCACTACAGACGGCGCCGCTGCCGTCGCCATCAAGGAGCTCCCGTCGAATGAGACACTCGCATACACTCCCGCAGCAAGTGCAGCAGGGCCTTTGGCCCCCGCCGCTGACTCGTGACTGCAATGCACACCTCATCTGGGACGCCGTCCCCGTCTGCTCCTGCGTCCTCCGGCGGCAGCGGCACCACCGGCGGCAGCGCGGCGGGGTAGCGCGGCGCCAGGCCGCCGCGCGCGAAGCCGATGTCGGTGGACGCCTGCCGCTCCGCCGCCGTGTACGTCAGCACCCCCAGCAGCGGCAGGCCTGCGATACTGGTAGTGCATGCCCCTTGCTTTGAGTGACTGAGATGGTACCCGCACTTGCATGCAGGCTGGTGGCACGGCTGTGCATGCGTTCCAGTTTGCCAGCTGAAAGCCCCGCTGCGACATCAACATGTCTGGCTCTGCCAGCACACACTGAGAGCCAAGCTGCAGGCCATCAGCCGCTACAGGCCAGGCAGCAGATAGAAGCTGGTGCAGAAAACAGTAACCGACTCATCATGACCTCACAGCCAGTGAAGACTCTCTCTTTCTCAAGAGCATCTAGCATCGACCACATACAGAGGCTTACTTACTTTGCAGGTGGCTATCAGCAGCGGTGTCGGCTGCCAGCACTTCCGCCCCCAGTACCGTCTGCTGCACAATGTGCACCCTGTGTGCCATGGAACTTTTGTGCACCGACCTTCGCTGCCGCCGCTGCAAACGGCACCAGAATGACAGCTCAAAATGCGATCACGTGTTACATATGCTGCGCTTGTCAGTCCTCCCAGCGGAAGGGCTGCTTGGGGCGGCCCCAGCAGGCAGCCCTGGTCACCCAATCGGATGCCTCCCAGTACACCTGCAGGATGCGGTCCCTGATCGACATGGCTGCTCAATGCAACGATGCGGCTGTGCGACGATATGAGAGTAGGCGAAACATGTCTGACAGCAGGCGGCCGGACGAATATCCGAGGGATTGGCAGCAGCCGGTGCAGTGAGCGAGGTAGAAGCCACCACGGACCAGCCGCCAGTAATGCCATCGGCGGGGTGAACTGGACGCCCACTACTGGACGCTTGACTTGTATGTTCTTGATGTTCGACCGCTTACAGTCGAGCATGACTGCGATGGCAATGTACATGTATATGGTAAACGCAGTTGATGCTATGATGCGCTGACCAAGCAACAGCGCCAGAGAACATTGCATCAGGTTGACACCATCGCTGGATCCAATGCGAACTCAGGTGCAGCGGTGCTGGAACCCATGCCCCAAGCATCCCCTTTTGCTAGCAGTCACCACAGCATTCTACGGCAACTCTTCCTGAACTTAGCGTGAGGACAGCTCCTGCGAGCGAGGTCACAGCGCCCTGCGGGATCCCCACGCTGCGCCCGCCAATGCGAGGCCCATGACGAGGTACAGCGCATCCGTGCCCCACGCCGGTGACGCCGTGGAGACGTCCGCCGCCACCTGCACCCAATACAACTTTTCAGAGGCAACGGCAGTCCGACCTGCCGTGTTTGGTGCACACGCCGCATGTGCCTCTCAACACTGTGCGTCAGCGACCGCCCGCCACATCTGATGCTGGCGCCCGTCCAGGCAGCACACAGGGGCAGCAGCAGCGGCGCACCGCCGTGATGAGCACGCCCGCGAGGAAGGCGAAGGTCAGCAGCTGCGCGCGTGCGGGCGTAGATTCCGGCACCAGCGCCCGCTCCTTCACCACCTGCCAAAGGTCGTTAAATAGGATAGTAAACACTCGCTCATGTCATAGTAAACGCTCACTGTTAAGGTAGTAATCGGTATCATCAGCCAAGGATTTTGTCCGGTCAGCCCATGGCCCGTCTGGGAGGGCGGCAGCGCCCGCAGCCTGATCAGCCTGTGGGTGGAAGGCCTGGCAGGAACTGCTGGCGTTTCCTGTGCACGTCTGCGGGACAGCCACAGCCCCGGCACACTTGGTCCGTGCCAAACACCTGGTCCCTCCTGCCGCCGCACCTCGGGGGCCACCGGGCGGCCGGCCTCGTCCACCCCCTCCCCCTCCACCTCAGCCCGGTACAGGCTCTTGAAGAAGTGCCCCCGGCTGCGGTCCACCGCCATCTGCCGCTGCCACTGCCGGAACGCCGCCGCGTCTGCCTGCGCACAGCACCACCTCCGCTGCTGACTGACCTCGCCTCACCTGACAAAAGGCGGAGCGACACAGCTCTGTGCGGAACATGATGTGCAGGCAGCAGCACTGCGAGCACATGTTGGGCTTGCTCGCAGCTGTCACTTCAGACGCATGCTGACAGTGTTGTATGCCAGCCCCCGCACTGCACCTCGTTCTCACGCCGCTGCGCCAGCAGCTGCGCCTCGAACTCGTCTGCCGACTGGTTGATGTCCGCCTGCACATGTGGCGAAAGGACGCAGTCGAACATGCCCCGCAAGCGCAATGACCCTCATCAACTTGTGCGTGGAACGCTTTCCTCCCACCAACTGAGGATGCGAACGTGTGTCTGCAAGTGCAGCGTACTGCACAGCTGCGCACCATGGCGGAGCCAAAGGCGAGCGATGAGCGGTCCATCTGTAGCTGCGCCATACGGTCCACCTCTGCCTTTGCCTGCGGCAAGGAATCTGTCCAGCGTGAGGAGCGACATGCATTGGCACGTGGTGAGCCCGCAGCAGGGTGGCAATGTTAGGGGATGCCAGAGAACAGTGTACGCTGCAGCATCACCTCATCCGCGGTCCTCCGCAGCTTGTCGCTTTCGTCGTCGAAGTAAGACTTGACCTGCTGCTGCCCGATCTGCACGTTGATGATGTCCACTAGGGTGTCCTGCACCCGCTCGTCGCCGGCGTCAGAGTCTGAAGCCAGTGCTGCTGCAGGTTGGACTGTGCGCGGTTGTCCGCAACCCCTGTGCCGCTTGGTGCATGGCAAGGGCCGGTGAGGCAGCAGCACAGCCGTCTGACTGCCTTTTGCCGCACTGCAGCGCCGCTGATGCTGCCAAGGCTGGTTGCACAGTAGCTGCGAGGTCAGCTGCATGCTGACTGGGCTGGCCAGCTGCTTGTTGTGCAGTTGTCAACAGAGGCTAGTGGCGCTCGCTGCTGCCAACTTAGACCACGATCAAACTTAATGTTGTTTGCTCGCTGCAGAAGGAACTGTGCCTCAGGCGACAGCTGGAACAGCCTGCTGACGCTGCCCCGCTCGTGATGGTGATGGTGCGGTCACAAACCTGTTACAAACTTCGCCGAGCAAAGATGTGGAACAAGGTCAGAAGCCTGAAGCAACTGCAACAGAGGCTGTGCAACTATCAATTGTTTGGTAGAGTACCTTATGCGGCATTGGAGGTGCGAGCTCAACCTTTACGTGATTAGCCTGCATGCTCACACCTGCTACTCAGCTAATCATGTGCAGTGCGTGCGAGGGAGGCAGAGGAGGAGGACCCCTGAACGGTGGACAGAATAGAGGAAGGCGTCAGGATGATGTCTTGCCAACTCAGAAATCGTGCTATTGGTCAAGATGCAACATGTCGATGAGTCCAGGACTTCAATGCAGGGCAGCTGCTTACAGGGAGCCCTCCGCACGCCACAAAGGAGATGGTCATGTCAGACCATCAAAAAATGTTAGCCATGATGATGGCCGACAAGACCATCTGCGTGCATGTGCCACTTAAAATCTGCACTCGACCCTCGACGACACTCAACAAACATGACTTCTGCATGCAAATGTCCCATTTCCGGCTCTCTAGTGTGCAGCCCCACTACATTACGCTCATCGCTTGCTGCCAGCGAAGCCCCTGCTCTTGCCGCTGCTGCCTTTCCTCTTCCGCTGCGCTGAGGGCCGGTCGCGAATGCGCTCGTCACTGTCCTGGTTCCGGCTGCCGCCTGCCCTGAACGCCACGCCCACCGCGTGCGGATCCTGCAGCATACAACCCACACCATCTTCCAGCGGCCGCATCACCGAAGGTCATAGTGCAGTGACGGCAAGCAAAGTGCAACGTGGCAGTCCATCTGAGCAGCACCTGGCCCTTGAGCACGACGTCGCCAGCCACGTCCACCAGGTTGTCTGCCTGCCGCAGCTCCTGCAGAGCGCCTTCATCTGCCAGATGCAACACAGACAGAAAGGTGAGTGGCAGTAGAACACATGAACATCGCACTGTAACACTGAAAGTCTGTGCTCAAGCGCTGGCACAGGCCTGTCGTGCATACGAGGTGTACAGCAATAAGACCACTGAAGGCAGCTTTGGGCACTCACCGATGCGTTTGAAAGCGCTGCCCACAAGTGGCTGTGCAACTGCCGCAAGCCCCTGCCCCGCCACTGCAGGCACTGGGTCACTCGGTCAGCACCCCACAGATGTGTTCTGCGCAGTGCACCTGGCTTGACACTGTCTCAGCCAGCCCTCCTTCACCTGCTGCACAGAAGGGCGTAGCAGCTGCTGCGTGGCTGGGTGACAGGTGTGCTGGGCGCGGCTGCTCACCTCGGTCGATGAACACGAAGGGCGCGCCCGGCTTCAGGATCCGGGCCACCTCTGCGAAGTACCGCTGCGCATTTGCGCCCGCGGATGCGAGGCCGTTGAACGCCACCACTGCGTCAACGCTGCCTGTGCCCTGCAGGGTGGCTGTTCACTCATTAGTGCTCCAGGAATAGCTGCTGGTTGAGGTTTGCAGCTCGTCTGAGCGCTGCAGGCGAAGGGCGTTATTTCTTTCCGGGGGACGTGCAGTTGCAGCATCGTCATGTACCTGGAAGGCGAGATCGGCTGGCGACTGCTTGCGGGCCTCCACTGGGACGCCCGCTGATGCGCCTGCCTGCTCCATGAGGCCTGCAGGTGCACTAGATGCCGTGGTGTGCCGTCCGATCTGCACCACTGAGCTGCTGCATGATGAGGCGATATGGCTGTGGAGAAGCGCAATGCATGGACTGACTGACGAAGGCCCGAGGCTATCACATGCACCAGTGTGACCGCGGCTGATGTCAGTACTGCAAAGAGGTGCTTGAATATTTGAAGGATTCTGCACACCTATGTTGACATCTGGACCCACCACACGCACTGACACCGTGCCGTCGGGGTAGTAGAAGACATCACGGGTGCTGCCGTTGATCTGTACGACGCGTGCACCACCTGCAGGATCAAGGTCTTCCTGGGCAACTCACACAAGCAGCACGCTCTCGGCGCGGCGCACAGTGTGCTGATGCTGGTGTTGCGAAGCACGACTGATGGGGGTGGTTGCAAGAAGAGCCTCAGGGCATGTGGCTGAACAGACGAAGACGAGCAGGCAGTCCACGGCGCCATGGCAGGGTCAGGCCCCACGATGATCAGATGTAGTGCCCTGCGGACCCACCCTTGGGCACGTACTTGCGCATCATGTTGGCCACTATGTACTCCCGGCGGCCGTACACCGCTACCCGCCAGGCTGCCAGTCCGCCAACCACAGCAAGCGCTGCAAAGCCTGGCAGCAGGACACCTGCATGACAGTACATCATGACACATGAATACCGCGCCAGCGTGAGCATGTAGACAACCTTCGAGGGACAACCACACGAGGACCTGAGGTGTCAGCATGCGGCCTGCCTCTACCGCCCGCAGTTGCAAAGCCAACCATTTGGACCTGGTTGCTGAGATGTCAGCTGCTCACCGCTTGGGATGAGCGATCCCAAGCCCGCCAGCGGCCATACCACAGCGTCCAGCGCCTCCTGTGCACATCCCAGGCCGGAGCAGGCCGCTGCTGCGCCGCCGGCTGCGTCCGCCGCATCTGCCAGCTGAGCCACCGGCGCTGCGGCGCCCGCAAGGGCGGCTGCTGGCGGGGTCAGCTCATGCCTGCTACGTCGCGGCTGCTGGGTTTGCAGCCCTGCCTGCTTCGGACAACGTGGCGCCCTGCACACCCAGCTCATGGATGACACTGGCACGGCTGAGGATGCACTGCTGTATCGACTGCACGTGGTGTATACAAACAGATGCACACACATCATGAAGTGTGCTATGTCAATGCGTGCCGAATGAGCACAACATCCGCTATGTACAAACACTGCATTGCCCCATCCGCACCGTGCATGCCAGGCTGTTGCGGTGGGGCGCCCGCCATGTGATGTCAGCAGCCTGCCCTGCGCGGCCGACATTTTCGATGCAGGTGAGACTGACGTGGATAAGGGTAGCAGGATGTGAGGCACACTAGCGCACAACTGCCTGAAACCCAGCAGCCGGCCGTTGGAAGCCAAAGTGTGCTTGTCAGCAAGTGCAACGCTTGCTCAGAACCTAGCAGCCCGGGGTATTGGGTTCGATGACGAAGGAAATGCTGTATGCAATGCGCCTAGGTACCTGAACACCGGCAGCAATTCATTACATGCGTGTGTGGAAACTGGAAAGCGGTGCAGTGCCTGATCTGCAGATCGTCAGCAGCTCACGTGCCGCCGGTCCCAAACCAGCGGCCGTGCCTGTGCAAGGCACACTCGCCCTTGCGCAAATTCACCCGTCTCGATCACTCTGCAACGCTTCTGGACTCTGTGAACACATACCGCTCCTGCCGAGGGACTACATTACCGGCATGACTTGGTGGCTTGGCCATCCTGCGGACCCGATCGTCTTGACGTTGGCATCGTGGGACGACAGCCCGTGATCATGGCTTGATCAGGTGCTACGGAGGGTGTGGCAGTGGTCGAGGCTGCGCTTGAGGCACCGAAATGGTTCTGCCGAGGTAACATCCCCTGGTGGTGCTGCTTCAGCACATTTGAATCGCCGTGTTGCAATGCTATCTGCGGCAACGCGAGTGCGCTCTGCAGCATCACATCATTAGTGGACTGCGTGCTGCAGATGTCGTGCTGGGCACATGCCAGCCTGGTGCTTCGCAGGTGACCCTGCCGCCATGTCGCCGATTTTGGGCTGCAGAGTACGGCTGGCGGCAGCGCTGCGGCCTCACGGCTGAGCCATCGACCCTGGGCAGCTCAGCAGTGGCGATTCACCAGCAGCTGGCCGGCAGCCTGCAGCGTCACAGCCCCGGGTGGATGCGTGTTGCCGCCCAAGACACAGCAGAGCAGCGCAAGGGCTGACAGCGGCTGCAGCAGCAGCAGCAGCGGGAGAGCTGCAAGCAACAGGCAGCGGGCCAGCAGAGCAGTGTTGCCGCAGCTGCTGGGTCTGCCCGCGGACGGTCGGTAGCCCCGGGAGGCGCTGCGCTGTGCAGCCGTTCGCTGCGTCAGTGCAGCCATGGCGGCGGCAGGGGGCGCCAACTCCCACAAGGAACGCACCTTTGCGGACTTCGACATCGACCCGCTGACGCTGGATGCGGAGGGGAACGACAAGGTCCTGGACCTGATCGAGGAGAACAACACGCTGACACATGAGGTGCAGTCTGGTGTGTGGCCCGACGCCTGCTCTGGGTTGGTGGCGCCTGTGCCTGAGGCCCTTCTATCTGATGGCGCTGGCCTCATTCCGCGCCGCAAGGCTACGGCTATGGTCCATGTTCTGGCAGCTGGCTGCGACACATGCTGTAGCACATTCTGCTGGAATGTGCGCAGCATGGCTGGAGGCATGCCTGTGGGCAGCTTCCGTACTTTTGGGCGTGACCAGCTCTCATCGAGCACAATTGCTCAGGGTGATGTGGCGGTCCGCAGGTGCGGGACCTGCGCTCGCAGCTGGCGCAGCAGGCGGCCGATGCGCGGGAAGCCTCCAAGGGCCCGTCCCCGGAGGCCATCGCAGAGATGCAGGTGCGTGCTGCCAGATGACAACATCGATATGGTCTCTGATATTTTGGGGCCATGCCTGTCATGGGCCCCCATGCCTGGTGCCTGGGAGCAGCTGGCTGCACGGCTGCGAGGCCGACCCGTGGTGCTCATGGGGGAAAGCCTACCCTCAGCACGGCGTTCTCAAGTATGTTCGTTGACCCCTGGCAATTCACAGAACGAAAGTGAGTGTGCTGCAGTCGGAGCTGGAGCGGCTGATGACGGAGAATGCGGATCTAAAAACCGGGGTGAAGTCCGGCAGCCGCCCCGGCACCCCGGGTGAGCTGTCGCGCTGCCATGCAGCAGAACTGCATCGATGCAGAGCAGCATTGCTAGGTGCACACGTTGATGCATAGCAAGCGGTGAGCTACCTGCAGGTGGGTACTCACGGCTCCTTGGCAGCGCATGAACTATGATAAATGTCAGGCCGGTTCCTTTTGCACCTCAGGGCTGGTGCGCAAGGGCAGCGGCGGGCAGCTGGTGGGCAAGGCGCTGGCGCGGCAGGCGAGCGACGGCAGCGCCGCCGACTACACGCTCAAGCTGGAGGACGAGGTGGACACGCTCATGGCGGAGGTGTCCGACCTGCTGAAGAAGGTACTGCACTGCTTGGCGCGGTCTTAACCAAATGCGATGGCGTGTCAGTTGGGCATACAGTCTTGTACCTCCCGGCGCCTTGCCCCCAGTCATCTCCATATGCAACGAGCCTTGCAAGCAGATAGAGAGGCGTGCGGTCGACCGCGGGCTTTTCGAGCAATGCCGGAACACTTGAGCTGGGCTGCACATGTCGGCATCTCTCTGACGACAGGTCGACCACCTGGAGGATGAGCTCGAGGATGCCCGGGCACATCCAGCACAGCCGCCGCAGCCGCAGCCGCCGGTCGCGCCGCCGCCGCAGAACGACGCCGAGCTGGCGCAGCTGCGGGAGGAGAACGCCACCCTGCAGCGGCGACTCACAGCCCTGCAGGCGCAGGTGAGGCGACGCAGCCCTGTGATCCCTATGCAAGCTGTCAACATTGTTGCAATGGGCGTCTCTGGCCACAGCCAAGCAACGACACCCTGCACTTCTTCGAGGCTGATGCCTTGCCGCTGTGCATGCTCTGTCCAGCTTGTGAAGGGGCAGCAAATGCATGCTGACGTTGGTGTAAGGACTGCTCGTGCGTGCGCCCAGGCGGACTCCGGCCGCGTCCTGGGCAAAATCCCCAGCGACAAGGAGGTGGCTGAGTCCGAGGCGCTCGTCGCTGAGATCATGAGCCTGCAGGTGCGCGCGGCGCCATTCACCTAAACCCTAAACCCTAAATTCTAGTGTCACGGCACCACGTGTTGTTGTTGCACGGCACCCATAGCCTGGCCTGCAACGGGTGTCCACCAGGAAGGTTGGTGCCGTGTGGTTCGTGGCATCAGCAGGCAGGCTCTCGTCCACAGGCCGTCGGCAGTCGGCTGAACGGCACGATCTGCTTCCGTGCGTGTGTTGCACTCCAAGGGGCGGCCCCTGCAGAACTTGACACCTCATCGCAACATCAGGCATGTTGGCGTCTTCGAAATTCTACCTGTGTGCCCGCTGCAGGCCCAGGTGGAAGGCGGCGGGACTGCCCAGGATGCAGCCCGCGACTCTGCAGAGAGGACACTGGCGGCACTGACGGAGCAGAACCAGCGGCTGAGCGGCGAGAAGGCCGCCGCCGAGGCGCAGGCCCGCGACGCAGCGGTATCCGCTCAGCTTGGGACTGCAAGTATTGCAGGCCTTGCCGACGTGTCTATCACTTTATGCCTGAGCAGCGGTCGCTGAGCAGCGGAACGGTGGAGCTGAGGCGCCTGAAACTTGTTGCTCTTCCCACCACACACATCGTACGTCATCCAACGACCAAACTTGAGCCTTCTGTTGAAATGCTGCACAGGCCGGGCGTGCCGCGGCGCAGGAGGCCCTTGATGCGCTGACAGAGCGCCACGCGGCGCTGTCGGACGAGGTCGCCGAGCTGCGCTCGGCTGCAGCGGCATCCACGGTGGGGATGCCCCAGCACTCCCCAGCCATCATGAGGCTCCCAATGAGCGCCTGCCCTCGCAAGCACGTGTCCTGGCGTGCTGCCAACCGTGCCGCGTGCCTGGTTCCCAGGCGCCGCGCACGCCGTCCAAGATCGACATGAAGCTGCTGGCGGCGGTGGAGAGGCACAAGGCGGAGGCGGCGGCGATGGCGGAGCGCAACGCCGCGCTGTCCGGCTCTGTGCGCGCGCTGCAGGCGCAGCTCGCCATGGCAGAGTGCGTGCCACGTGACCTCCTCCTCTGTTAGCCCCTGCAGTCGACGAGGCAACTGCCAGGGCGGTGGCATGCCAGCACATGCAGGCAGCGACCTGCAGTGAAGATATTTGAAGTCACGGTGATGGCAGATGCAACCTGTGCAGGCGCAACTCGTGCAGTTGCAACTCGCCGCCCCTTTGCAGATGCTGGAACTATGGGGCAAGCGCAGCGAGGGAAGAGAGACCTCCCTCAGTCCAGCCTCCAGGGTGGCTCGCTCACTGCAGGGCTGCCACGCTGGCCGCTGCGGGCACCGCGGCGCAGCTGGACGCGGCCAAGGCGGAGCTGTCGGAGCTGCGGGACACGAAGATGCTGCGCGGCGACGCTGGCGCCGTCAGGCGAGTCCCTGAGTCCGTACTGAGCCCCTGCAGCGCCTTCCAAACGAAACCTATCTATCTGCTCCCTTGTGGTTGCCATCCCCAACAGAGCTGCGGGGGCGAGGGGTCGCACTGGAGGGCGAGCGACGCAGGAGCCATTAGCACAGATGGCCAGCTCAGGACTCTGCCCGCCTGCCTTCCTGCCCAGGGATGCGCTCGCAAAGCAGGCGCAGGCGGAGAAGGACGCCATCGAGGCGAAGAAGCGGGCGGCCGAGGCGCTGGCGGGGCGCGCCGACGCCCAACGCGCGCTGGACAACGTCGCCAAGTGCGTCCTAGTCCGACACCCGTCAACTTCACTTGATCTGTGGTTTCTGTTGGCGGCACAGGCGTCCGTTGGCAGCAAACAATCATGCCCCAAGTCCGTGCCAAGCAAGTGGTTGGGTTTCGTTCTCCGTGTGTGGCAGGCGTGTCCGTGACCAAGTGACGGGGAGTATAGCAGCAGGGCAGATCAGGGTCGCCACTGCAAGTGAATACTCAAGAGTTGTCCAAGTACATTGGGTACTCGCAGGCGGATCCCCGAGCTGGAGGGCGTGATAGAGGCCCTGCGGGACAGCAACGCGCGCCTGGAGGCGGAGGTCGCCGACCTCACCCGCTCCTCAGCCACAGGCAAGTCAGCGGCGGATCTGCTTCGGCGGTTCAGCTGTCGAGCCCCTTCACCAGAAGGGAACACGGCTCGTGGACCACAGAATCACAACCAGGCAGCAGGTGGCTGCGTCAGAAGCAGCCTGCGAGGTGTCTGGTGTGACCTGCCGTCCGTGCAGCATACCAGTTAGGGCTGCAGCGCACCAGTGCTTGCTCCCATGCTGAGCGCCTGATGCCCTACAGGCCAACCACTGCATCCTGGTCAGCATGCTTCTGAAACCTGTGCACGTGGTGCAAACAGGCGCTGCCACGCTGGGGGAGCAGCTGGCAGAGCAGCAGGAGCGCTGGGCGCGGGAGCGACGGGAGGTGCGGGGCAGCTGAATTGCATTTAGTCCAGAATCTGCTGTAGGCCTGCTGTACCACTGACCCACATTCGCACAGGCTGCTGGTTCTGCCTCGTGCAAGCTGAGGGCGCTCCCTGGACGGGTTGCAGCTGGTGCGGGAGGCGGCGGCGGCGAAGGAGGCGGCGTCGGCGCTGGCGGAGGAGAACCAGGCGCTGGTGGGGCGCGTGCAGCGCCTGGTGCCGGCCCCCGACCGCGCCGGCTCCTCCGCCTCCGGCAGCCGCGACGGCTCCCCCACCAAGGTGCCCCTCTCACGGCCGATGCCCCGGTGGAGGATGTGCAGATGTCCGGAAGGTTCACGGCCTGTTGCGACGCAAGGCCGGTGCCATGGCAGGCCACGGTGGCTTCCCGCTTCTGGCGGACTGTTGTACCCTGGAGGTAACTGGGCACATCGTGCTAACACTGTGACATGGTCACCACACTGCGTCTCTGCAGGCGCTGGCGAGCGGCGAGGGCAACATCGCGCTGATGCGGGACCTGGCCGAGGAGAACGACAAGCTGGCCGCCGAGAATGCCCGCCTCACAGACAGGTGAACATGCATGTCGACTCGAGGCGGCATGCTGGCGTACACAGACTTCAGTGCATGCTTTCCGCTATATCGCAGACATGTGTGCTCAGCTGGTCGTGCTGTTGGCGCGTGCAGTGCAAAGACGCTGCTGCAGCAGAACAGCGAGCTGATGAACCAGCTCATCGATGTGTCGCTGGGCGGCGGCGGGGCAGAAGAGGAGGACCAGCCCACAGCAGGTGTGACCATTTTTCAACCCAGGTGCACAGCCTCCAACGACTCTATGACTGCTTGTTGCACCAACGAGCGCAGCGGATCTGGTCGCTGACTGACTGGCACTGGCAACTGCAGCGTTTCCAGAGTCGCCGACGAAGCCAGCCACCGGCCATGCCCGCCGCGACAGCTACATCTCGCCGGCGAAGCTGGCGGCGCAGCGGCGGCAGCAGGAGCAGCGGACCCCAGTCTCCGCGCAGTCTTCAGGTGAGGGGGGCATGTCCCGCAGCGCGGGTCCTGGCACGCTCGCTCGCCCTGAAGCTTGGCGGATGGGCATCAGCACTGTCCTGTTGCGGTGGTTCAAGCCATGGTGCCACGCATGCCGTGCAGGCCGACCAGCAGCGGCAGACGGCACGCCGGGCTCTGCCATGTCGCTGCCCGCGTCGCCAGACGAGGCGGGGGCGGCGAGCCCGCAGCCAAGTCCGGCAGCCCCCCAGCAGCCGCAGCGCCTGACGCAGGTCGCCGAACATGGCGTTGCTGACTGCACAATGCTGCTTGGAAAACACGGGAACATGCGAGCAGGCGCACATCTGTTGGCCGATCCAGAGCCAGGGATGATAAGGTGTCCCCCATGTTGCAGGCCGCGGTGCAGCAGCAGCAGCAGAGGCAGGATGCGGCTGCGGGAAGCAGGAAGCCGATGTCAGCCATGGCAGCGCTGGCCGCGCTGTACGCCAAAGAGGACGAGGCCTCCAGCAGCGGCGGCAGCCCCAGGTGGGTTGTGGGCTGGAGCGCTTCCGCACTGCAAACAGCCGCCACTGACGCTCGCATCCCAGCGTACCTGCCGGCTGCTTCGAACCACATGACTGCGCCTCGGGTCATGACCTGCCCTTCCCAGTCGGGTTGCTGCACAGTTGTATATGTGGAGATTGAGTATGAACCACCAGGAGATGCGTGCGCAGGGCACGACAGCCGGAGCCGGCCGAAGAGCCTGCGGCAGCCGAAAGCGCAGAGGAGGCGGTCGTCTCGCCGCGAGCCCGTGGCGATGTCGAGGTGCTGCGTCGGCGCCACGCGCAGCTCGCAGAGCAGGTGTGCTCGGTGCACTGCACGCTGCAAAACCCGTCCTCTGCGCTCTGCCATCCTCTCATAGTGCCCTTGCACAAGCGGCGTGCGCAGTGCTCCATACTTTATGGCTGCTGCACTATGCGCAATGCTGCGTCGTGCTGTCATTAGCACTGTCCTCGTGGAATGGCCTTGATCACACACCGGGATCGTCTGCTGAATCTGCAGGTGGAGCACAGCCAGCAGGTGGCGGAGGAGGATGCCGGGCGCCGCGCGACGCTGCAGTCCCGCACGAAGCAGCATGTGCGGCTGCCATGTGTCTCGCCTCAGCCCTGGGTCTTCTGCTGTGGCATACATGCTGCAAGATGCCTGTCCTCTAGGGTTGGACCATGCACCAGTGCATGCAGCTGCGGCTGCCTGATAAGCGTGGGCGAGGTTGTAAGATGGACAATTCCGGACATCCTGTCTTCCTGCAGTTGGATGCGTACGAGAAGGTGAAGGCGGAGGCCCTGCAGCGGCTGCAGAGCTTCGCGTCCCAGAGCGGCGGCGCCACACCGGCAAAGCCGCCCCGCGGGGACTCTGGCGCCGCCGCCGTTCCCCGCGCAGCCTCCTTCAGCCGCACCGGCTCGGTGGGTAGCAAGGTTGAACACTAGAACATCATGGTCATCATCCTGAGGCAGCTTTGAGGTTTAACCGCAGCTGAGAACTGTACTGCAGCAAGAAACGCCTACATGCTGAACTCCTGCATAGAGCTTGCTATGGCCCCTTCTGCAGTATCACAGCGGCTTGATAGGGGTTTGCAGGCAGGTATTTCCACCCCTGACAACTGCTTGCTGCCAGGTGCGCATCAACTCGGCGGCGTCTTCGTCCGCTGGAGACAGCCCGCGGCAGCAGCCCGCGGCGCCCTACGGCAGCTTCCTGCCCCCGCCCAGCAGCGGCCACCGCCGACGCACCAGGTGCGCTGGGCCCAGCCCATCCCCGCGCTCGCCATGTGCGCCCTGACCCCTTTGCGGGTCGCGATGTGGCTGGCCGGCAAGGGTGTGGGTGCTCAGAGACGGCCAGTGTGCGAAGGAATGACCACCTGTCAGCGACATGTCTTGCACTGTACCGACCAACTGTCCAATGGCAGGGCAGTGCCCTGATAGTGGCGGCCACGGCGGGCCCATCAGGTCGCCTGCAGGTGCCCACCCAGTGTGAACACTGGCTGTTGGAGGGAATGGACCGACCGTGGCCGCCACCTGCCATTTGCCCGATGCCAGTGGGAGGAAGCGTGTGTTTGTGGCAATGTCAACAACGGTGCAGGGTCATGGGGAGAGGTTACCGATCATCTGGAACCCTGACATCCTCGGCCCGGTTGCTGCAGCGGGGCCAGCGACGTCATGCCTGCTGCGGCGGCGTCGCCCGCTGCGGCAGCAGACGCCAGCCAGCAGCAGCAGCCGGGGGCGAGGGACTCTCCGGCGGCGTCCGCAGCGCGTGAGGACGCGGCGTCTGCTGCCGGGTCCTCCCGCGCCAGCTCGGTGGTGTACGGCGGCGGCGGCGGCACAGGAGCAGGCGCAGGTGTCGCAGTTTCTGCAGCTGACCATGCACAGCTTGAATCCTGGCGCCGTGTAGCCTCCTAATCTGACTCGCAGCCGCGAGGGTACACTGATGCCCACATGCTCATGCAAGCCCCTGCACGGCGCTGCATGGGGCATGAGGCAGGCGAGGCGGATTCCTGAGCACCTGCCTGGCTGCTGTAGGGTTCTCGGAGCTGCGCAGCTTCGGCGCCGGCGTCGGCCGCAACTACAGCGACGCATCAGAGGGCTCCGCTGGCGGCTCCTTCTCGGTAAACACGGCTTGCAGCACATCGGCGAGGCTTTTGAGGCCTGAGTGCGCCCGATGCTGAGCCCGCAGCAGCAGCTGCCCACAAGGGTTACTGCCTGGGATATTGACTGCATATGCCGAATGGGGCACATGTACGCACGCAACTTCCGCCTGTGTCCAGTCCTCCCGAGCTGCACCTTATGCTGATCGCAGACGCCGGTCCGACGGCGCAGCAGCGTGAGCGAGGCGTCTGGTGCGGACCGCGCCGACGCCACGCGGCGGCTGCAGGAGGTGAGCGCAGGGGTTTAGGGTTTAGGGGTTAAACCCCCGCAGCACCTGGTGACCCGCATGGTCCAGGGCCAGCGCTGCCGGCATGAGAGCCGCCGCACGACGCGCTGCTGGCACATCGCAGGAGGCGGCCGCGCAGCGGCCCGAGAGCCTGGAGGGGGTGCGCACCGCCGACAGACGCGCCCGGCAGGTGACCAAAGCCTACACACTACAGTAGTAGGGGTAGTTAGAGAAGTACGAACAAAGAAGCTCTTCAACTACCCCTAACTAACAGTCCTGCCTGCCCTCTGCTGCAATGCAGTGCGTGTCCGCTCGCGCCTCTCCCACGCCTGTTCGCAGGGGGCCTGCATGGTTGCACACGGTGGCGGTGGCAGCACCTGCTTGTCAGCGTCTCTGCCTGTGCGCGTGGCGCAGGAGCTGGAGGAGGCGGCGCGCTTGAAGAAGCGCGCCGAGGAGCTGGTGCACAAGGCGTACTTCCGCTACTCAGGTGCTGCACCACAATTGAGCCCCTGCTGACCCTGCCGGCCGCTGCCATTGGCCCCTGGCCATGCAGCGGGTGGAGATGCAGCAAGCGTGTGAGGCTCGGAACCTCCTGCCTGCTGTCAAGCTACACGTGAGCTGACGACGCTGTGCTGACTCCGTTGGGTGGCAGGCAACGAGGAGAATGTGGGCGCCTTCATGCAAGCGCTGGGGTACGAGTTCCGGGCGGATCCAGTCGGCGATGCTGACGGGCTGCTGTTCAAGCGGGCGCTGCGGATTACGGACCCTGGCCAGGTGCGGTCAAGCGTTCCAGCTGACGCATGCATGCGTGCCTCCACGGCATTGCAGTGTGGTCACTCAGGGCGCATGAGCAAGGCATGTGCTCAGGTGTTGGACTTATGGGCTGACGCCGTGCCGATGCAGAGCCAGGGGGCGGATGCATGGGGTCGGGCAGTGGCGGCTGCAGCGCACATGCAGCTGCAGGAGTGGCAGGCACGTGTGCTGCTGCTTTGAGGTGCCCTGGATACCGCAGTGGAAGCGGCGCCAGGATCCGGCAGCAGCCTGCCTTGCAAACGGAAGAAGATGTCGTTCCCAGCCTAGCATATTGCGGCAGCTGCTGACAGAGTGGATGTGATGAAGACCAGAGCAGCAGAGCAGAGGTAGCAGGAAATCCGAGATGCTCTGCATGGCACATCCGAAGTGCGCAACATGCTGAAGATGCACGTGGTTTGCCACCACAAGGGGGGCGGCACATGATGCCTGCTGAGTGGGCTGATCCTGTCGTTTCCATGCATCATGGCATGCCATCATCAAGCAGGCAAGGTTGTCACATGCTTTCGGCCCAGCTTGGTTGTGATTGGGAGGAGGGTGGTGCACAGGAGAGGTGCGTGTGAGATGAGCAAGCGATACAGTTGCAGGGTCAGTTTGGTTTGCCTGCAGCGGGTGGGATGCCCGCCCATCAGCTGCTGTTTTGACATACCGAATCTGCAGCGGTTCAATAATTATCACCTGAAGATGGCTCACAGCAAAGCGTCAACAGGTTCAAACTTGTGGCGTTGGGAGTGCTGTTCTTTTTGAGAGCGCGCGGGAGTGCTGTACATGCTGCAGCCTGCTTCCACAGGCAGTGCCATGGCTGGCTGCCGCCAATATCTCACAACCCTGCCACGTGTCGCTGACGACGGGCAGAGTTGGGTGCACAAAGGCCGCAGGCATGCAAGTCTGCAACGCACCGCGTGAAGCAGCTGCTTTGCATGCCACGCCTCCGAGTGTCAACGGGCGTCTGATCAGAGTGCTGCACGAGAGAAGCCTTGCCCCGTTGCGAAACAGCCGGTGAGATGGCTGTACTGCCCGTTCTGCATGCTGCATCACACCTCCTGTGCATGCTTCCTGTCCCTCCCATATTTTCATCCATTGCAACTCTCGCCGAGCGTACACAGTGGGCTACCGCGCTGCAAGTGCACTCGCCGTTGCTCCGAAGTAATCCTCCAGCGGGTCAGCAACGCTGATGGTGCGGTATGTGGAGTGTGCACGCGCTGCTTCGAATACGTAGAGCACATCTGCCTAGGTGCCAATTTCGGCGGCGATCTGCATGTGCGTAGCGTTGGAAAGCAGTGTCAAGGGCCAAATGAGCTGCCCATCAGCCGTGAACATGTGAAGAACGAGAGACTTTTAGGGGGGTCTCCCAGCCGAGCTTGTATTTGACTCGACGCTTCGATTATTCCGCATGTGCTGTCTGCTGACGGCAGCTTTGCGTTTGCAAGGGTGCCAAAGCGCCGTGCCATGCTGCAAGCCATACTGACGCTTGCCATGTGCTGATGGTTGCACGTCGTGGTTGTATGCAGGTCACGTTGGGGGACATCATCTTCGTCATTAGAGCCTGGGGTGCGGCGTTTTGTGGTGCAGAGAGCTCGCCACGAGGCGGCAGTCGCACAACGCTCGTGACACCGTGACGGCAGCAGCGGCCTACGACGGCGGCAGCAGCAGGAGCAACGGCAATACACACCTGCGACCGTAGCGGGCGCGCAGCGCAGCACAGTCAGCATGGGTCCGGAGCCCATGCGGCGGCTGTCCAGCCACCCGATCGACTTTGCAGCCGCCACCGCCTCGCCGCCGGGCAGCCCCGAGTTTGCGTCGCCCCACGGCGGCGGCAGCACGTACGGCTCGCCGCAGGAGGACTTCATGTCGGCACGCTCCTCCAGCCTGGTAGGCCGCACACTGTTTTTACGTCACCTGCTCGTCGAGCTGCCTCACCACTGTCCTCGTCACCATTCGTCGAGCTACCTCACGAGAGGTGCCGCCCTGCTTTTTTTGCAGCTTTGGAAGTCTGACCCGTGTCAGATCCTGGAGTGAATTGGTGGACGACGTGTATGGCTTACCTGTCCGCTCGTGTAACGAAGCATACGTCAGGTGCAGTATCGGTACACTGTTTCTTTGCAGTCTGCGATGGGGAGCCAGAACCTGGACAGAGCGCTGTCAGCGGCAGCTGCGAACGCCGCTGCAGGTGTGTACCTCCAAACTGATACTCTGTGTAAGTGCCCAACGCATGAGGTCGTACGTGGGCGTCGGCGCTCTTGATGGGCTGCAGCGCTGTGCGCCCCAAAACGGCTGACATCTGGCCGCAGATGCCGATAAGGCTGCAGACGCCGAGAAGCCGGATGTGGCGTTCCTGCCGTCGGAGACGCAGCGCTCGCACGACCCGGCCCCAAAGCCGGAGGCCGGTGGCATCGCGGCGGAGAGGGCCGACAGCCTGCGCCGCACCTTTGGCAGCGTGCCCGCCGACCAGCCCGCCGCCAGGTTGGTTGCGCGTTGGCACGCTGCTGCCCGTCTGATGGCCTCACAATCGTGATCAGACAGCCTGCAGCTCCAGCCGGCGCAGTCACGACCTAGCAGCGCTGCTCGTGTCCCAGTGGAGCGACCATCCAGGCAAGCATCCGTGGCGGCTGCCCAGATAGAAGACGTGGCATGCTGCATATCCTGTTTGCAGGAGCAAGCTTGCAGCGACATCAGCGGATCTGGAGGCCAACACGCCGTACGCATCCTCCTCAGCATTTGCCAGGGCCGCGGGCTCCGGCGGCATGAAGGACCCAGACTACCAGTTCCCTGAGGTGGGATTTAAAAAGAGTACAGTCTCTGGACATGTATTCATAAAATTGTTGCGCGGTGAACACTCACCTCCCGTCAAGTCCTGTGTGTCAATAACACATGCACATGCCATCATCATGCGGCTCAGATGAGGTTGGGAGTGTGTTGGACACACTGCGCGTCGCTGACGGACAGGAAAGCTCACCGGCTGCAGGAGGTGGCGCAGCCGCGGGGCCAGCGCTGGGGGTGGACCATCATCACCCTGCTCAGCGTGCAGCTGGGCTGGGGCCTGTGGCTCATGTGCGCACGGTCATAACTTGGCTCTCGTCTCGCGCCCTGTCCTCTGCGCACCTGCGCACACAGCAAGGCTGGGCGTGCAGCATGCGCTGAGCCCACAAGATGACGGTGCTGCCGTGCTGTGCTGTAAAGGAGGAGCATTGCGCGCCAGCCCTCGAGCGCCTGCACCCAGCAACATGCTGTGCGCTGCCCTTGCAGGCCATACACCTTCTCGCTGCTGGGCTGGGGCGGCGCCGCCATCACCGTCGGCAGCGTGGCATGTGGGTCCCGCCTGCCAACCTGCGAGTGCCGCTGCCTTGCGTCAACCAGCCGTGCCTTGTGTGCTCCGCATGCCCAGGCCCCGTTGCCGTTGCGGTTTGCAAGTTCTGAGTTTCCATCCAGTGCATCACTCGTGACTACAACGTCCCGCAGGTGCTTCACTGTACAGCGGCCGCATGATCACGCAGCTCAAGCTGCGGGTGCCGGATGCGGTGCTGTTTGGCGACATTGGGCACGCCGCCTACGGGACTGCGGTGCGCTGCATGACCTCTTCTGCTGCTCACGTCATCAAGTGAGCAGGGTTGGATTTTCATGCCGCCGCACGCACTACTTGAGAACCCGTCTGGCACACACCCAGAGCGACTACTTCTGCAGGGTTTTGGAGACAGTAAGTCATTGGAGGCGACTGACATTGCACCTGTTGCCAACGCAGGGCCGTGTATGCACGTATCTAATTGTCTACTCACTGGACGCCACCCGCTGCATCGTCATCCAGCTGGCCGCGACTCAGTCGTTGCAGGTCAAATGCCTGCTGTATGTGCTGCATGGCATGGCTGCTGAACAGTGCAGAGATGTGCGCTCTGGCGTGTACTGAACTGTCAACGCCACTATGTCTGTCATTGCTGGCAGCTTGCTTGCTGACTGGCCGCTCTCGATGTGGTTGACACATGGAAGACAGTGGTGTTGCTTGAACGCCACAGCAGCGCGATCCCCTGGCACCTCGTGCGTTGCGCCGTGCAGCACGTCGTGCGGGACACGGGCCTGAGCCTCTGGGCGTACGGCGGCGTGGTTGCCGGCGCGGCCTTCCTCATGGTGCAGGTGCCCAGTCGCCAAGCGCGCCCTCCCTGTACTGGCCTTCCTCCATGCAGCCAGGCCCGCAGGTCCTGGCCTGCGCTTGCACCATGTTACGGGGACATGTGCTTCGGGACAGCATGTGGCCTGAGGGTGCAGGGCCTTGTCAATGGCGCACATCAGCACTGACCCACCAGCGAACGAACCGCCATTCACTAGTCCAGCAGATGACACACTATGTCTGTTGTACGGACTCCTCATGCCCCTGCAGGTGCAGTCGCTGCCCAACCTGACGGGTTTCCTGACCATCGGCACCACCGCCTGCCTCACGGCGCTCGGCATCACCATCGCAAAGCTGGCGCAGCACCCCGTGCCCGGGGTGAGCCCACGGCCCGAGTGCGCAGCACGCTGACCGCTGCCGCGGGGTCCCCGCTGGCCGCTCGAGGGCCCCATGCCTGCCACCTCCTGCTTCTGGTTGTGCTGCAACACATGTGCCGCCTGCACATGTACCAAGACGACCAGCCAGCAGGACCCCTGATGTGCAGGCACAGCACGAGGTGTTTCGCTTCACGGCGGCTGACCATGGCGGCCTGAGCATGGAGGCCATGATCGTGGCCGTCATGAGCGTGTTCTTTGCATTTGGTGCGCTCATCCAAGCATCCTACGACTGAGCAACGAGCAACATTCGGGAGATCTGCACTTGATCTGCTGGCTGCTGCCAGAATGAAGCTGACCTTACTCACCTGCTGGTCACAGCGCGCATAGCAGCATCAACTGTGGCGGGCCCGCAGCTTGTGTCAGGCGCTGCAGCCGCTTGAAGATATACCTGTACGTCCTGCAGGCGGCCAGTTCGCCTTTGTGGAGATCATCACGGCCATGCGGCGGCCAAGTCACTTTCCCCGGGCGTCATTCATCAGCCTGTTTGTGCTGGTATCGGCCTACTTCGCACTGGGCTCGGTCGGCTACTGGAGCCAGGTGCCTTTCTGCAACAATGTCAGCTTCCCTTCTCGCGTCTTCTGCATGCTATGGCCTTTCGAGATGTGTGTCAGGGTCTCCTACTATGCGCTGGGCATAGCAGCAACAAAGTGCTTCGCTGCTGCCATTGTAGGGCCGCGACATGACGTCAGACATCATCGTCTGGTCGCTGCCGATGGACTCGGCAGCTCGTGCTGCTGCCGCAGCACTGCTGATGCAGGTGGGACCTGTTTGACATCACGCTGATGTGCAGGCAGGCCTGTTGAGTGCAGACGCCGCGGCTCACCGCACAGGCATGCCAGTCTGCCTGCGGGGCCCAGCCGGCAGCACCAGCATGTGATGTGCATGTGGACGGCAGACGACTCCTGAGATTCACCCAAACAGGCGCTGAGCCAGTACCTGGTCAACATCAACGTGTGGGCGCACAACATCCTGACGCTGTGCGCCCGGGCCTTCTGCTCTGAGGAGGTGCGGTGGTCCACAAACGTGACGACTCCCTGCAGCATGCGCGCCATGACACCGATGCGCGATGCCTCGGAACCTGACCCTCGGAGCCTGTTGTAGTTTTGTCCGGCAGCTGGCTCCTGGCGGCCGGGGCTTGACCCGTTGATTGACTGGGGGCGTTGCGCCGGCAGGCGTCAAGGGGCGTGACCACCGCCGGCGACCACGGGCGGCTGGCCTGGATGGCCACCACCGCGGCGGTGGTGGGCTACAGCCTCGCGGTGTGCGTCGCGGTGCCCTTCTTCTTCGAGCTGGTGCGCGCAGCGTGCCACAATGCATCGCGGGCTGTGCAGCAGCGCTGTCGCGCGTTTGCGAGCCCTGGCAACTTTGGCAGGCGGCAGATGTGGGGGCCGACACTGCTCCACTGGGCAGGGCATCAGCTGCGCCAGCCCCCTGCAGCTGCACGCTCGCACGATCATTGTGCGGGATGCCAGAAGTAGCACGTCATGGCTCAGATAGGGGATGTGGCCCTCATGCACCCTGTCTCGCCCTGGTGTGCGTCAGGGGCGTGCATGTTGCCTGCCTGCAGGTGGGACTCATCACAGCGGTGACCTACCTGACGGTGGCCCACACGCTGCCGGCGCTTTTCTGCCTGCGGCTGCTGCGCAAAAAGCAGCACTGGCTGCACACCGCACTACAGGTGACGAGCCGGGACTGTACCACGTCTCTGGCGAGCGCCAGAGTCTGTGTAGCGTCCGCCAAGAGTCCTGGACGCTGCTGTCGTTGGCACACCTTGCGGGCTGCCAGTCGAACCCTGCCAGTGCCGCCATATGCTTCCTTGCAGCATGCGCACACCGGTGCCGAGCTCACCCGGGCTCAGTCCCTGGTCGGCATGTGCAGGCGGTGCTGGTGCCGGCGTCAGTGGCGGTCAGCGGCCTGGGCACCTATGCCTCCGTGCAGCAGCTGGCCATCAAGCTGCAGCAAAAGTACTGAAGCACACAGCAAGGCAGGCACCGGCAGCGCAGCCCAGGCTGGTATCGAAGCGGGGGGAGCAGAACAGCGGCCGGCAGCCTGTCATACGGCTGTCCACAACGAGTGCGGTTGCTGCTGCGCTGCTGTTGTAGAACATCATGTTGTCCTGCTGCTCAGAGTTGCGCGCATTGACCCATTGACGTCACATCGCATCGCACATCCATCTCCTTTCACACCTTGCGCTGCACGAATATGCTGCACTATTGACCTTGCTCTGGCACCTCACATCACATCGACATTGCAGCGAGATTGTTCATTCTGAGGAGGTGCCAAGGACTGAAGTGATACAGAAGGTCAGTGATGCAAATTCACAGCACTCCAGTTGAAGGTTGCACACAGATTGGACACAGTGATCAGCCACGAGTGTGTAAGACAGCCAGGCACAAGACAGTATACACACAGCGCTAGCTTTTGCTGCCAGCACGGTATGGATGATCCTCAGCTAGTGTGCTGGAATGCGGATGATCTGTCGTCGTGTGGTTGTGTCACGGCGGCGCTGACGCCAAACCTAATGCTCAAGTCCTCGGTCAAAAGGCCGCCGGCTTTGCCCCACAGCGCCCCCCGCGCGGTGTCGGCAGTCTTCGTGTCGCCTGCAGCAAGCCATGTGATGACGTCAAAGTCCTGCCTGATAGGAGGCACTGTGGTCGCATCATCGCAGCATTGGCGCCTGCCCGGCATCCGACTGCTGGGCGGCGACCGGTGATTGCTGCCACTTACATCGCAGCTGATTGCTGTACGAGATCGTACATGCTGTACAACAAACATGGCAAGGGTGCCTGCTGACCTGCCGCCAGCGCCTGTGCCAGCGTCGCGGCTGCAGCGGTGCGCGGGGATGCCTGCGGCTGCGAAACCCAGTCTGCAAGGAGCCGCAGGTGGTGGTGCTCGCCCCCGGAAGCGACTGCGGCGTGCTCGAGCACCGCCTCGCCCCAGGCGGCGGCGCTGCCGGCATGCGGACCCGCCAAACAGATCCTGCGCAATGCTGGTACCGAGTCTCGGCATGCTGGATGTGCTTTTCCCGTTCTCGTACATCAAATCCAGCAACAACTCCAAATGGATGTGCATCCTGCGGTGTGACAGTCTCGCGTGCACAGACTAGGGTTGAGGTGCGGCGGACGCACAGGAAGGCGTCCCAGCAGCAGCCGGTGAGCTGGCGCGGGTCGGCAATGCCCTCCCCCCGCAGCAGCCGCAGGCGCTCTTCAATGCCTGCACGACACACACGGCGGAGAATCTTGCTTGCTATCAAAAAGCGGCCTTCACGGCCTGCAGCTTGCGGCGCGCAAGCGCGGGCCGACATGACAAACACCGACTTTGCTGCCACCGTGCAGCAGGCGGAGCCACTGCTGAACTCGTGCAGGGAGTGACGCGGCTGCTTTTAACCGCCGTTAACATGGATATACGCAGGCAGGTTATGTACACCTCTCTGTTTCGGCTTGGGCGACGGATCAGCCTCCTGCCTTTGCAGGCCGCCAAGTGAATGCCTCCGCTGTCAGCATGTTGACTATGGTGCGCAACCTAGAGCGCACAAGGCAGTCGAGCCCACCCTGGAGTGCGGCGCTGAAGTCGTCGGCGAGCAGCGCCGCGCGCACTTGCCCATCCAGCGCCTTCAGCCGCGACCGCCTCGCATCACTGGCGGCGACTGCCTCTGGCCCCGCTGCGCACGCCTGCCAGGACACACACAACGGTCGGGTTGACGGAGGCAGCGGCAGCAGGTTCCACTATTGACCGGTGCAAATGTACACCGTGGACTGGCTGTGGATCTGGCAAGTTCAGAGGTCTACACATGTGAGTACTGAGGGCGCCAGCTGATGAGCTCTGATTGCTTACGCAGTGGCCATGCCTGGCGGTTGGGGAGTGCACTCTAAAGGATACTTGTAAGCCTTTTCCAGTGTGACATGCTACAGCAGAAATTTGCAGACAATGCCTGCAGATTCTGATGTGTTTGGAGGGAGTGTTTGTTTGGCCCATGCCTAGATGCACAAGGGGTGTCTACATCACCAAAAGTGTTTGTTTGAAGCACTGGCAGCAGGCACCTCACAGCTGCAGATGAAGTTGAAGCCGCGCTGCAAGGCCTCCTGCCGCTGATACCGCCCTGATGTGCTGAAGCCCTTTAGATAGCAGATTGTCAGCTCCCGGCCGGAAGGGATCTCCCCCGCAGCACGCACAATCTGCGGTTTCAAGGACTCAAAGTGATCCACCACTACCATCGCGAGCAGCAGTCCTCCAGTGCACAGCGGTTTTGCACACTGTGCACTCCTTTGGGCTTCCAGTTGTGGCGCCAAATCACCAATGTGACCCAGACCCGGACACTCTGTTGGACGTGAACCAGAGTCCGCCCCAAACACTGCACGATATCGGCGAGGTTGTGGTGCATGGCCTCACCGCTTCATCCTCGAGGAAGTCGACGATGCAGGTCGGCAGGCAGGAGTGGTTGATGCGCGACACCGTGGGGAAGACGCCGCGCCGCGCGCCTCCACGGGAGACATACTGGAAGCTGTTGGTGCAGAAGATGCCGTACTCCTGTTTGTGTGTGCAGGAGCCAGATAGGAGACAGAAAGCGATCAAAGCCATGCACAACGTGTGGTCACAGCATGGCCCGGCGCCAGGTGTGCGCACAAGAGGCGGCTCATGATGCTCGCCTGCGAGTACTGGTCTGCAAGGCTGTTGAAGTAGCTGTGGCCAGGATGCTCCGGCCCAGTCTGCGGGGCAGCGCTGCCGGCATCTGGCCCTGGGTCCGCCCAGCTGTTGGACAGCCCGAGGTACGCCGCTTGCTGCGGCTCGCTGAGGCGCTGGAAAGTCTTTTGCAGCATCCAGCGCTCCTCAGCTGGCATGTCTGAGACCGTCGTGAACGCGAGCAGGGACGGCTCCCGCAGCAGCACTGCGCCTGCCGCGATGTCCTGTGCCGCAACCAGGCCGAAACCCTTGCCTGGGATGCTCTGCTGCTGGAATGGCGCTGCGGCGTGAGGGTGTGCGGCGGCTCTGCAGCATGGAATCGCACGAGAGCCCTCTCTAAACCGATATGGTTTCAGTGCAGCAGAGCGTGACCTGAGCGCACAGTGGGGTTGCAGCTTGAGAGCATCTGCACACGGCGCAGCAAGCATCTGCATGCTGCATCTGCGGGATGCCGCACTTCTCGGTTGTTCGGTCAGACGGATCTCGCACATGCAAGGCAGAAGGCAGGTAGGTGACGCAGTCCTCGGATTATCTCATGACGCAGTGTGTTGCAACGTCTGTTTTTGCGATACATTTCTAAGAGAGATCAATCTGCCGAGCAAGTTCACGTGGTACCGTACAAGCAGATCAAATAGGTGCCGATACTTCTGAAGAGCTTCAGAGCAGATCCACAGAAGATTGTCGGGCTGCATCCCATGCGGCATCCAACAGACGCCCGTTCCGCCAGCTGCTCAACCCCAACAATGAGCGTTCTATCAACCCATAAGCATGACGTCCCGCAGCGTGCCGCCAACTTCATCACTCCATGCATCGCCCCACAGCTGTTGCCGCGCATCATCGGCACCGACATTGTCGCCTGCGGCGGAGGTGCTGGTCTAAACTGCGATGTATGCACCCCTCTGCCAATGTCAGCAGACTGCTGCAGCATATCAACTGGCATAATAAAGCGTGCGTGCATGCATGTGCTAATGACAGCGTGCGTCTTGTGCTGATGACAGCGTGCGTGTTGGCCAGTATCCGCGTGTTTGCTGTATGCACATCCTCCAAAATACAAATGGGTGCTACTGACCTGCTGCCAGCGCTGCTCGCAGCGCCACGGCTGCAGGAAGGTGTGCGTCCGGCGCCGCCGACACCTCCGCAAGCCGGCCCAGTGTGCTGTCACAGTACCCCCATGCGACAGCGGCGTGCTGCTGTAGCTGCTGTCCCCAGGCCGCCGCATCGCCCGCGTCCGGGGCCACTGTGCAGACCCTGCAGTGCGAAAATACATAGCGTCTGGTTGTGACGAGGCCCCGCAGATATCTGAGGTCGGCTCACGAATGTGCATGGTACGCTGGGCACCTGGTGATGCGCGATGTCCAGCAGGGAGCAGGGTGCACAGACAGGCAGGCACCTGAAGGCGTCCCAGCAGGAGCTGGCATAGAAGAAGGGGTTGACCACGCCCTCTTCGCGCAGCAGCTGCAGCCGCTCCTCAATGCCTGTGGTAAACGTGAGGGGTGGTGACTGCCGGTCGATCTTGAAGGCCAGCCGCTGCCTTCAGTGCTTGCTGCAACAGCCTGAGGAACAACACCTGCTGCCTGCATGACCCACACAAGCACGTAGCTGCAAGCCAAGACTCATGTCATAAACTTCACCCTGCAGCGCTGAGCCAAACTCGTCTGCGAGCAGTGCCGTGTGCACATGCGAGTCCAATGCCTTCAGCCGTGTCCGCCTCGCATCGCTGGCGGCAGCCCCCTCCGCAGGTGCCGCACACGCCTGGCAAGCAGACACAAAGCGGTGCAGGGAGCGGGACCGTGAAAGCGCCGCCTCCCACACATGCTTGCTGTACAAAAGGCGCTGTCATCTGGCCAGCTCAGACCTCATTGTGAAAGAGCACAAGCTGAGCGGCAGCTTCGCTGGCGTCCAAGCAGCTGCACACATGGTAACTTGACACAAAATTGCACTCTGGCAGGCGCAGCCGAGGCCTCAGCTATGAAGACTGATGGCTGTGCAGCAGCACGGCTGACACATGCATGTTGGTAACATACATATGATGTGATGTGCTCATCCCATGAGCGACCGCCATACAGGAACACACCAATGAGCACCACGTGCAACATTGCACAAGCCGTTCGAACATTCGATCACCTCACAACCGCAATCGAACCCGAAGCTGCGGCTCAGCATGTCCTGCCGCTGCTGCCGCCCTGCCACCGTGAACGCCTGGTAGCTGATCGTCAGCTCCTGCCCCGCAGCAATGTCTGCTGCTGCATGCAGGGTCTGCGAATGGCAAACCCGGGGTCGACAGATGTCGGCAGGCTTGACACCGGTAGGTGATGCTTCTCTGCAACTCGTGTGTAAGGTTGGCAGTGGTCTGCAGATGCATGCATCCCTGGTTGTCGATGGGACGCTAACTCTCGACAAGGTGCGCCGCTGCGGAGGTGACAACACACACCGGCAGGCTCACCGCTTCAGTTTCGTGGAACCCAACGAAGCAGTTCGGCAGGCAGGAATGGTTGGCACGTGACACCGTTGGGAACATGCCATGCCGGCCTCCCGCCTCGCCAGCATCCCCCAAGCTGAAACTGTTGGTGCGGTAGATGCCGTACACCTGTTCACGCAGCGTGTCCTTCACTACCATGATCGCACCATACATGTTTCTATATGTTGCAAAAGCGCAGTCGTTCAGCACATGCATGGATGCCGCAGCTTGCTGGTTTGCTGGCACTGTCCAACCTGCTGATTCGCCATGCTGCGCAATATCTGAGCAGCAGGGGTACCGTGCTTGCCTGCGGGAACTGGTTTGCAAAGCTGTTGGCCAGCCCAAAGTATGCTGCTCGCTGCGGCTCGTCGAGGCCTTTGACTGCTGCGCTGAGTGCATCCCACTCCTCCGCAGCTGTGGCCGTGAAAGTGACCAGCGCATCCTCAAAAAGCAGCACTGAGCCGGCGGTGATGTCCTGTGCTGCAATCAGGCCGTCTCCCTTGCCTGGGATGCTCCGCTGCTGGAATGGCGCAGCGGCCTGGACATGTACGGTGGCAGCCCTGCTGCGTGTTTCTGACCTTGGGGTTGCGCGAAGGCGAAAGCTCAGACGCAGAGATGATGATCTACATGCTCTGCAAGCTTCACGGGGATGCCAGTCGTAAGAGACTGCACCTTGCGCAGCACGCATGTGCTTGTTGCAGATGGTGCCACGACTACCTGACGTACTCGGGAACACGCACGCGTGTGTACGCCAACAGAGGTGGTTCCTGAGGTGATCAGTTAGTGAAAGAGTCGGTTATCATGCTTCTGGCGCCTTGGGCGCCAATGAGACGCCGTCATTTGCAGTACTGCTTAGTCATCCTGTTGAGCATCGACGTGTACACTGGACTGCAGATGATCTGCATGATCCCGGCAGAAATGGCATCTTGAGTAGCCAAAAACGTATGTCAAGCGCCTGTGTTCTCCAGAAGCCGCCTGTGAGCGCGCTCGGCCGAGAGCCGGTTAATCGGTCTGGCTGCTGCGCCGGCCATCAGAGACAGCATGGCCTACGGAGGAGGATTCATGCGACCATGGCCGCATCTTTCGATTTTCACTCCGGCCCCTGACCTCGCCTAAGTGGTCCCTCAGTCGTTGCTGTGATTGAATAGCTGAACACAGGCATTGCAAGTCGCACAAACAGGTGGACGGGAATTTGCGGTCTCGGACCGATCAGGGTTCAAGAACCCTAAGGCCAAATGCTGCTTTGATTTTGCTCATTTGCCATGAATGAAAGCACTCCTGCTCAGGCCCGCCGGCCAAGTCTGTGGCATCGTTGGTAAGTCATCAGTTTGCTGTCACACTTGTGTAACGTCTATCTGTGTGAAGTTCTTAGGACTACAGTCAAGAGGCGGCCATCACTACCATGCACCGGCCAAGACTGACAGCACTGCGGTGTGCTGACGGTTGCGCGGCCGCGGGGCGCGCAACAGTGGAGATGGACCTTGCAACGTGACATTGTTGCCAATCGTTGGAGTGATTCGCTGGTGGTTCATCGATGGCGCCTGTGCACAAATGACCACTGTCATGTAGCTCAACACCCTGATGCACCATCCTGTGCGCGCCTGCACATGAAGCTTGGACATTCATTGCTCGCCTCCCCAGCTGCCTGGACCTGCTTTGCATCGCTTCTGGCTAACTGCGTTCCAGGCATCTAGCCGCAAGCTGCAGGCTGCGCCTGGGATCTGCTCATTAGCAGATGCAGCTGCTGAAGGGCTGCGCATGTGCGGCGCAAGCCGTCAGTCAGCCCACCTCCAGCTGCCAGCTCTCTACTTCTTTAGCTCTGCCCGTAGCTGGTTGCAGAAATCGTCCGTCACCTGGAGCAGCAGGCATGGCACGTCGACACTGTCATAGTGACAAGGTGATGGCAACGTCTCACTCAGTGCACAATCATCAACCGTGCAATGCGCCTGCCAGAGCATCGGCAGTCCCGCCGACATGCAGGACGTTCAGCACAGGTCTACACCTGGTCGTCGTCCCAGTCCTCCTCCCACAGCTTCTCCACGTTGGGGTCCTCCTGCTGCTCTGACCACTCTGCACAGCAACAGCCCACGTTCGCCGTGTGCCCCTGGCTGGCATTTCTGTTAATGGGTGCAGCAGCCTTGGCATGGTCGCACATCGTTTCACACAGGCAGTGCGCTCAAAGACCATTATGAGATGACTCATGGTGCGCAATAGATGGCAATAGAGCCACAGCAGAAAAGCTTTGCAATTCGCGCGGATGAGCGGAGGGTGCACAGTCAATACGGCTGCACCTTCTGTGTCAAACTCCTCAAACTCGTCGTCCTCCTCCAGCTGCGGCGTCGACTCCACCTTTACTGGCTGCTCCTCGCTCGGCTTCGCTGCTGCCTTGTCCGCCATGACTGACGCCTGCCGCGGCAATGCCCGGATGCACGCCAGAAGACGCTGCGGGTGTCGAAGGCCTTGATGCAGCGGACGGTCAGATCGTACGCGAGATGCGAGTGGCTTCAGCTGCCTCGTGCACAAGAATTGAGAGGCTGTGATGACAGCAAGCGTTTGGCTGACTTGAGTTGCAAGAATCAGAGAACTAATTCCTGCAGAGGACGTGAAGTGGGCAAGGCACTAAAAGCTCACTGCTGCCTCAGGTGGGATGCTGATGCTTGGATGGATGCAACGCGAGTCTGCTGCGGTGCAAACACCCGAGTGCCGCTCTGAGGGACCGAGCAGTGGCAAAAGGGGCGAGTGCCGAAGGGCATGCTGGCTAGTCAGACAGGGACTTCCTATCAGCCCCCTTTCCCCTTGCCGAAATCTCGCACTCTGGTCAGTCAACGCAGTTTGCCCGTGCATACGTCGGGCAGCGCCCAAAAACGCACTTCCATATGCACTTCATGCATCAGCGACCCGCGGACGACACCAGGCGTGTCGGGATCAGCCCAGGGTCAGGCCACAGGCGCTGTCTCACGAGAACATCCAACTCGATCATTTTGGTCCGGCAGCGTGTCTTGGCGCAGCCCGGCGCAGCGCGCGGGCGGGCGGCAGCCTGAGCTGCATGCGCGCCGCGCGAGCAGCTCCATGGACCGCCTGAAGGCCAGTCTCTCGCGCAAGTCGTCAGACGCTGGCGGGGCCGATAAGGTGAAGCCTGTGAACTAGCTCAGCAAAACTTGGAGGGCAGCGCTCCTGTCGAGCCGAGGAGCTGAGCATGACCACACCGCAGCTCGCATGCCGGCTGTCACACCGGATCTGCCCTGCAGTATGGTGTCACACACAAGTTGCTTTTGGGGCGTTTGAGTGTCACGTCGCCTACACAGCCGCTGGACGGCGATGCAGCATTGTGCAGCTGCAGCCTAGATTGACACGCCTCTCGCAGCGCTAGACAGGCCGTGACGTGCCCTGGGTTGCCTGAGGCAAACCCAGGACCATTCGAGATGGCCACAAGCCATGTGCCACATCCTCCACCTTTGCACCGTCTCGTGCGACACGCAGTGGCGTCTGGGTGCTACAACCGAAAGCGTTACCGACGCTGCACCCGTGCACCGACAGTCGAGCACATACACGAAGTGGCGCAACTGTTTGCGGGATCCTGCCAGCACAGCATCTGCTGATGTGCTTGCTGCGACATGCACAGGGTGACAGCGGCAAGCGTCTCAAGTACCATCTGCTGGGCGGCGGTGGCGCCTCCAATGCAGCACAGCCCTCAGCCAACGGCCCTGCGGTAAGAACTGACGCATGCAGCCTGTCACGCATGCCAGGCACGCCGGCAGGGTCTACAGCAGGACCCTCTGAGCCCCATAGCTGCTTGGGGTAGCGACGTGGCCGTGCTGCATGCATAGCGCAAGCAGCAGTGTGGCGATCTCAATTGCCTCAGTGCCAGTGCCACATTTTTTGCATATCACGAGGGCAGTGCAGTGCTTCACTGTAGGCTTTGACACAACTGCATTGCCATGCGTCGAAACACACACCTGGGCAGTCTGACCGCAAGCTTGTTGCTGGCCTGTGCAGGCGCCGGCGGTCAGCAGCAGCAGCAGCAACGCGCGGGGCGCGGGCGGCGGCGTGGACTCTCTGCCCGGCCACCTGCGGGACCTGAAGCTCACCGGCGAGCGCCGCGAGTCGAAGGAGCAGGTGGGTCCGCCCTACAGAGCAGGTCAGCTGTGCTGGAGGTTTTACTACACGAGCGCTGAATGCACGTTTGCAGCCCATCCGTCAGGCCCAAGGGCTGTGCAGATCGGCTGCGGAGCGGGGCAGCAGATGCGCCGGTGGCGGAGCACATCCCTCAGAAGCTTTTCACGACTGTCTGCGGCCGCAGCACGGCCGCACAGCCTGCTGTCAGCGGTTGTTCACCGTCAGTGGGTTTCGCATCTGCAGGCATGGGAGGGGCGGGTCATACGGGGGGACCCCTCCAATGTGGGCCACATCATCCAGGCGTCCGGCAGCCGCAACGGCGTCCGCAGCAGCATCAACTTCAGCGCCGAGAAGATCGTCGGCAACGGCTCCTTCGGCGTCGTCTTCGAGGCCAAGTGCTTGGAGACTGGCGAGACGGTGAGCAGCCCTGCAGGACACCAGCTGCCCTGAGAAACGGTCTGGAGGCACAGCGCCTGTTTGCTGAGATCACGCATCCATGCTTTCGGTGAACGAGCCAGCAGTGATCAGGTGGAACTGCGATCCGAGTTGGGGACTCTTGTGGCGCAGGTGGCCATCAAGAAGGTGCTGCAGGACAAGCGGTTCAAGAACCGCGAGCTGCAGATCATGAAGATGATGGACCACCCCAATGTCGTCGACCTGCGGCACTGCTTTTTCACCAACGAAAAGGCGGATGTGCGTCCCTTTCACCCTCTGGCTGTCATGCTTTTCATGTCCCACGCCTGTATGTTGTACTGAGGATCCCTCGCAACACGCTGAACTCGAGATGTGCACCTGCAGGTGTACCTGAACCTTGTGCTGGAGTTTGTGCCAGACACTGTGTACCGCATCAGCAAGCACTACTCGAAGGCTGGGCAGCGCATGCCGAGCATCTACGTCAAGCTGTACACGTACCAAGTGCGTTCCTGGCTTGCTACAGAGCAACATGGCAACCCAGTCTGCCAGTAGGCAGGAGCCTGGCATGAAGCTCATTCCTCAGGCACAAACAGAAGTCAGCCACTCCCAGCGGCCTGCTGGTCGGTGCCACTTCCTCGCACGTCACCAACCTTCTTGCCGTCCTCGGTGCAGATGTGCCGGGCGCTGGCGTACATCCACTCGAAGGGCGTCTGCCACAGGGACATCAAGCCACAGGTGGGTGTGCACCTTCAGAGCAATGGCATCTGTCGAATGCATAGGGCCGCAGCAGCAGTGGCCTCATCGTGCTGCAACGCTGCTGTTGAGCAGGCTGTTGCCCGATGCTGCTCTGCATCCGATCATGCACGCCTGTGGAAGCGCAACCACTGTTGAGCATGCCTTGATCGGTCCCCACCAGTCTGTGACCCTGCCTGCGCAGAACCTGCTGGTGAACACGATGGGCCATGTGCTGAAGCTATGCGACTTCGGCAGCGCAAAGATCCTGACGCCCGGCGAACCCAACATCAGCTACATCTGCTCCAGGTGCATGTTGCTGAGTGTCGGTGTGCGACTCATGAACTTGCATCTGCGAAAGCCTGCAGCATGGGAAAGGCAGTGTGCACTGCGGTGCTGTGCAACATCCGCAATGTCATGCAGAGCGGCAGAGGCGCTCCCAAGCTTGAGGACTGCCTCACCGCACTGGCGAGCAGGTACTACAGGGCGCCGGAGCTCATCTTCGGCGCCACCGACTACTCGCCAGCCATTGACGTGTGGTCGGTGGGCTGCGTCATGGCGGAGCTGCTGCTGGGGCAGCCGCTGTTCCCGGGCGACTCTGGCGTCGACCAGCTGGTGGAGATCATCAAGGTGGGCACGCAGTCCGTCAGCAAGCCGGTGTCCCCTGCTCAGCTGCCTGGCGCGCAGCCCATGCTTCCCATCCCGCCGGTCACACCTACATAGCACCGAGCATGTGCGGGGCAAGAACCCTAAACTTTGTAACCACGCCAGGTGCTGGGCACGCCGTCGAGGGAGGAGATCCACGCGATGAACCCCAACTACACGGAGTTCAAGTTCCCCGCCATCCGCGCGCACCCCTGGTCCAAGGTCTTCAGCAAGCGCCTGCCCGCCGACGCCGTCGACCTGGTGCGGCTGCCCGTCGGCTTGTGGCAGTCTGCTGCACGTGCCGCCGTGCCTGCGGCCTGACGTCCGGAGCCCCTGTGGCCTCTTGACCTCACCGCGCCGCTCACAAACGGCCTCGGGTTCTGTGCGCCAGTCATGCTGGGTCACATGCTGATAGCTTGTGAGTCGCTGCAATGCGCCTGCAGGTGGCGAAGCTGCTGCAGTACTCGCCGCGCGCGCGGCTCAGCGCCCTGGAGGCCCTGGGGCACCCGTACTTCGACGAGCTGCGGGACTCCTCCACGCGGCTGCCCAACGGTGCGCTCGCTGCATGTTTTGTGAGCGTCCCCCAGTTGCTCGGCCGTGGCTGCGCCAGCTGCAGCGCTTGCATGCTCCTCTTTGTGACCTGCAGTATTATTTCAGGCATTTGGCACCTGCAGACCCTTGGGGCTCACAGGAAGCGTCGTCTCGGGCCTTGTACAACAGCAGTGCTTGCCATGCTGCCTTGCGCCGAGTGTGCAAATCTCAATCACTGATGCTGCAGGCAAGGTGCTGCCGCCCCTTTTCAACTGGTCGCCAGGAGAGCTGGACGCCCTGTCTCCGGCAGCCCAGGTGCAAAGCAACTTCGGAAACTTGACCCTAGTATTCTGTGCTGTGCGTGCCACGTGTTACAATGCTGCCAAAGCAGGCAGCAACTCCCACACACCACGGGCTGTGTGCCAACCCGGTGCCTCCCGACCCGCAGGCAGCACTGCAGCCGCACGCGCCGCTGCAGCCGGGCGCGAGGAGTAGCGCCGCCGCCGGCAGCAGCTCCAGCTCCAACACCACCTGAGTTTCGAGAGCAGCGGCGGCGTCGGCGGCGAGCGGCCCAGCCGCCGGCCGCGCCCGCCGCGGCGCTTCCCTGCCACCAGTGCAGCGAGCCTGCAGCCCTGCACTCTGTTGCGGTCTGTGCAGGCTACGGCGTGCGCAGCGCAAGCCAAATGGTTGTGCCAGTTGGGAAGGGTTTCGCGGGGGCCGGGAGCATGCCTGCAGGCGGCGCAGGGGAAGTAGATGCAGCAGCAGCCTGACTGTTGCAGAGACCAATGGAGTGCGCTGCTGCATGCCTGCAGCAGCCAACAACATGTCCAGGAAAAGACCCCATAGCACCAGAGACAGCGGGGCAGTGTGCCGCTGGGTTTAGAACTGCGCAAGTGAGCATGCAACAGAACAAGTACAGTGCTGCTGGCAGTCTGTCCTCTGCAGCATAGACGTAGCACAGGAATGCCAACAGCCGCTGCTTTCCCTTTGATGTTCATTGAGTTTGTGACGACTTGGGGTAGCGCACAGTGCTGCTGACCCTGTTTTCGCAGCGCGCCCAGCAACGACGAAGGGGTTGACAACTGTAAAGCAGATGCTCAAAGCCTGTATCATGGATCCAGCTGATGCGCCTGTGGTCCTCGCCCTGTGTAGCATATAGATCCTGTGCATGCTATGGCAGTGCAGTGGTACATCCCGGTGTCCCTTGAGAACAGTGGCAAGCAGCGCGCGCTTGACAGACCTCTCTCTGCACGACGAATGATGCGTCTGGTTGCCTGCGCCGGCGCCAATGCCACTGCAGGTGGCGCAGCGTCGGAACACGAACCAGACAGAATGCGCTTCTGAGATGAGAACACCAATCGTCCTTCAGCGCGGGGCTTCAGTGATTTGATCAGCTCTGGGCTTTGCAATCAGCTTATTGCTGCTACCATGTGATGGTTTAGTCATATGCCAGTCTGGGATGCGTCGATGCGAGGGTACAAGAAAGAGTGCACACACCAAGGCGTCCAGGAATAGCCATTGAGCTTGCTGCCAGCTGTTGTCCTATAAGATGGCACTGCCTTGTTGTCGGTGATCTGACGTTGCCTGGCATGACATCAGCTCGTTTGGTGCATACAAGTGACTGAAGACAGATTTTCAAGGCACACTGAACTGGGGGTGCGCACAGGGTTAGCGACTCCAGGTGCTGCCAGCTGGTCCTCCATACAGTTGTTCAGGCAGCAGGAACTGCACACTAACGCTGTCATCAGCTATGTCATTGAGTGCTGTCAGTGTGTGCGCCCAGGTTCACTGAGCCGCGGCAGCGCAATGAAGGAACTGGCGCCAGCATGATGTGACCACCGCACAGGCGAGGTTGCGATCACGCAGCACATAGAATACACCATGCAGTCTCGTCGCAGCCATGCGAATGCGGAGCACCTGCCAGGAGAACTGCTGGAGCGGGTGCTAGCGCATGTGCCATTTCAGGAGAGGTACGGCTGAAACAATAGGAAAGTTGCCCAGGCGCGGTATGTTATGCTCTTGGTGAAGTGTTCGGTGCATGTGGCGACAGTCCTGCTTCAGCCAAGCAGCCGTCACATCGCAGGGTCGCGGCTGCAGCCGTGTGCCAAGCCTGGCACATGCACCTTTCACAGCGTGGCCTCCTGCTATGGGAGGCAAGGGGAATACCCTGCATCTGACAAGGAATACCCTGCATCTGACGATATGCCACACCAGCCACAACGCCTGACATTCTATACATTGCCCTGCAAAAGCAAGCTCGCTTTGTGCAGCTTTAGCTGTTTGGCAGTGCAGGCAGTCAAAATTGAGGACCTGGGAGGAGAATGCATCTTCTTTGATCAAGAGCGAGAGCGTGATGTGACTCAACAGAAGCTGCAAAGGTTTCTGCCCTTGTTGCGCTGGCTGTGGCGTTATGGCAGCGGATTGCTGCAGCTGCAGTGCAGCATGGGCTTTGAATCCAGGGTATCCTGCTGGCAGATGACTCCTGTTGCAGAATGAAAGCTCTTTGTACACAACTACTGTCACCCAGTTTCAGGGTTCCAGATCCATCTTCCTGGGTGCAAAGTTGTGTCTACATGGCAAGCAGACCATGCGCACCCCAGTTGGTTGGTGGTCACATGAGCTGGTTGCCTGCACACCTATGTGTGTAGTGATGCAAACAGTGGTCGTCGTGCAGATCGATTTATCAGAGGACCATTCGCTGGCTATGGTCCTAACGACCCTTGCTGCGGCAGCACCCTTGCTGCAGGTGACCAACACAGCACCTATGGTTTTGCCATGGTCAGCATGAACGACAGCATCCATGTGCATACATCTGCGGTCGAGCAAGCCATGTACAATAGAAAGAGCTATGCAGTCTGGCTCAGGTGTATTGGCCAGCGTAGGGCAGCAATCGTGTGCTGCAGTTAACCTCATCTTTGGTCCTCGCTCAATGCAGGCGTTGCGTATCGATTACGTTGCCGGCTGGAGCCTGGGTAACAGCAGCCTGGTGGCCATTGCCAGCATGGGCGACCGCCTGCGGCAGCTGGCCCTGATAGAACTGGAGATCGTTTCAGACGACAGCGTCGTGGCAGCCCTGTCGCAGCTGTCTATGCTGCAGGTGAAGGATGCGAGCGCCCTGACAGGCAGGGTCATCCAGAAACTTGCATCCAAATCGAAGCACTGGCAATAGTACTAGAGGCGGACACGCACGGCACTGCTGCTGCGCAGGCTGACCTAAAGATTGTTGTCTGCAAAGTGCCACGCTGGAAGGCCGTCAATGGTCACACCTGCCCTGCAATTCCATAAGTCTGGTTGTGAGATTTTTTTGCAGGATCTGGCTCTGATTTTCCAGGACGAGAACATCAAGGAGAACCAACAATATCAGCAGGGAGAGGGGAGTCAGCGGCCTGCGCCTGATGCACCTGACTTGATGTGGCTGCTGGATGGCATTGCAGTCTCCTGCCCGGTGCGCAGATGGCGTGTTCGACATCTGTCGCATATAGCATGACCCGAGCTTATCGGCCATAGTGCATGTGCGGATCGTATGGATTTGATTCAAGCAACATGAAGAGTCTGGTTGCAAAGCTGCTTGCTGAGCTGACATAGCCCCTGTTTGGAACCCAATCGCAGGCATTGCAGACACTTGCGCTTGGCCTCTGCCCTGGATCCCCAGCCGATGTCCCACGTTGGTCACGCGTCGCACTGCATGGGGAACCATTGCCAGCGTCGATCTCCAGGCTCTCAGCGCTAAGCAGCCTGATGCTGCACAACGTTGCCTGGGAGTATGTCCCCGATGGCCTGCCAAACGTGCCCCAGGTGCAGTATTCGATGGGCTGAGCTACTGTCCCCTTTCCTGCCAACAAAGTATGCCGTCAACATGGGCCGAGATGACCTTTCCATCACAATGTCTAACATGCTACATATGGTTGAAGGCGGGCCCAATCATCTGGTAGCTGAGCAACAGTGCAACGTGTGTCTGAGGCCTTGCATGCATCGCGCAGCAGGCACCCAAGTCAGGACCTACCTTTTGTACGCGCAATAACGCACATTCGCAACACAATCCGGGTTCGCCATGATGACTTCCTCAACTGGTTGTGTATGTTGCGATGCAGCTCAGGCGGCTATCCTTGCGGGGCGATCACAAGGAAGCAAGCAAGAATGAGACAGACTTCCCGCACCAGCTCAGCACCCTTTCGGCGCTGGAGGCATTGCAGGTGCTTGACTCCCAGGCAGGGCCTGCTATGTCTCAGTGTCGAGCTTGCTGCTTCGGGTCCTGATGCAGCAAGCGCAGTTCATATCAGCGAGAGCGCAAGTGCTGCTGTGTAGCCGCTTTCCCATGCAATGTATTTCCACGATCATTCTGCATATACATATTGCACAACCAGCAGTGTCAGCCTAGGTCTCCTCACGACTAACTTGCCGCGCAGGTGATGCTGCCTGTTTGGCCAGGTCGGCTGCCGCACAGCCTCACCCAGCTGGTGGTGTCACCATTGGATACGACAACTGAGGACGCACCTGATCATATTGCATCCGGGGCCTCGTTCCTCCGGCTCTATGTGCCACCGCTCTCCGGATTGCGCCATCTCGCATTCCATGGCATGAAACAGATCGGCGGTGATAACCTGCGCGAGGCGTGCACCGTCGCCAGAGCTCTGCCAAATCTGATCAGCCTACATCTGGTGCGGTTCCTGCGGCCTCTCGTCAAGAGGCATGCGTTATCGATGGCACTTCCACAACAACACCATGTACACTCTTGATCCTGCCCAGTGCAGTTGCAGGTCAACTGCAGCATTTCGTTCATACCGCCAGAACTGTGCGAGCTGTCGCGACTGCAGCTGCTTAATCTGTCACATAACCAGATGCTGGAGCGAGACGGCTGCAGGCATCTGGCACAAGCGCCCCTGCACAAGGTGCTGTGCAGGAAGGCTGTCAGGTGGTATAACCTTGAACAAGCACCTAGCATGATACCACATGCTGCCGGCCATGCAGTCGTGGATTCCCTAGGAACCTGCCTAAGGTGTTTCGCCTAATGACGGCATGCTTCATCTGTGCCGCGTTCTGTGCAGTTGGCATCCTGCAGGTGGTTAGACCTACGCCGCCAGCGGGACAACGCTCAACACTACAACTCCCTTCCACTTGAGTGAGCATCGCCACTGCTGGAGCTGTCTTTTGAAGGGTGTATGCTGACAGCAAGTCATGACCCTGCACTTCAAGATGCATCACAAGCAGCAGCAGACGTGGATACAAATGGGGTGTGGTGCCTTGTGCAGCCCAGGCACATTGGTGGCATTTGCCAGCATGCCTGCCCTGGAGCAGCTGGCACTTCCGCTCATCTGCAACAGTACGCGGGATGGACCAGTATTCCCTGATGAGGTGCGAGCAGAGACACCGTTCATTGGCGATCACCACGCATATAGCTGACTATCATCGCTGACCCAGAGGTGCAATGTAAAAGCACTGATCTGCTTTGCACAGCACACAGTGTAGCACGATCGTGGGACAAGCAAACTGATCGAAGTATGGCGCGTTGTGATCCGGAAACCTTTCCATCTGCAGGGCCAAATACAGACGGCCCAGCTGCAGCTAGCGCAGCGCCAAGGCCCGGCTGTGCCGCCCATTCGGATTGTGCTGGAGATGCCCAAATCAGATCAGTGGGTTGCAGTGAATGTCGAGCTGCCGTTCAGCGAGATGAACAATGCGCTAGGAATGCAGCTGGACCGCAGCATTGCACAGGGTGTGCCGCTGTAAAGATGTGTCAAGTGTTCATACTCTGGAGATGCCTAACGTACAGTCATATATACATCTCGAAGCCGTTCGTTGAAGCCTCACACTATTCCGCTCCTCCATCCTGCCTATATTACAATGCCCACCTGAACACTGCCTGATAGATCAGCACGTGCCCAGCACGACATCCCGAGATGTGTTACGACTGCGTGCCAGCTTCACCCTATCGGTGGACTTCAGAACTCGCTGCTGCATTGGCTGGGTAGAGGCGCAGGCATAGCTGTGGTGACTATCGAATTCTTGCAGGGTAGGCATGCTTAATGGCACCCTCAAGCCTCAAAAGGGCGGTTCCCCGAAGCTGGACGGAGTGAGGGCACCTCGACTCCTCAGCCCCACAGACCAAGCATGAGGCAGGACTCAGGACCTTTCCTGATACCACCCCTCCTCGCACTCGACCCAGACAACACCATCGCGGCGATGCCGGTCCCCATCAGGTGGCTGCTGCACAAACAACACTGCATGTCAGATGACAATGTACTGAACAGCACTCAATTTTGAGATGCCTGCAGGGCGGGAACAAAGACGGCCTACACAAGCACATCTGGCGACTGAGGCAAGATTTCCTGATGGCAACAAGGCAGAGGAGATCGGGAATGAGGGCCCACCATTGCGACGTCGGGCAGCTGGTGCTCATCACCAGCAAACTTCTCCAGCATCAGCAGAGGGGCTCTGCATGTGGATAGGCAGCCGCCGTAGCGCATCACATCCACGTGCGGCCCGATGATGCGCAGCGTCTCTGGCGAGTCTGCCTGCTGGAGGTACCCATGACTGAATCCCCACCCGCCAGAGGCCTCAGGGCCCTGCGCTAAGAGTGCAGCGCACAAAGCTGAAGGAGGGCGGGGGCTGCAGCAGTGCGACGTGCATCTGGGTTCCAGCAAGCGTGTTCTGCACTTCGCGCTGCATCTTGGGGTGCTGCAGCCGCACCCGACGAGATGTGGGAAGGAGGAAGCTCGGGATCCGCGGTGGCGGCATCTGCGCGTACACAGGTGCAGACCGGTCACCTGCTGCCGGCTCTGCAGCAGACCACAACGGAATGTGCATGGGCTCTGGCCACAGCACTTTGAAGACCCACCTCGGATGGCGGCCTGCCGGGCTGCTGTGACCGCCACATCTCCAGGTAGTCCGTGAAAAAGTTGACGTAGGCCTTCTTGATGGTGGGTAGCTGTTGCTTCTCCGCCGGCGTGAACTCGTTGACCTGCGAAATCGCAGTAGGACATTGATGAATGCACGAAGACCACGCGTTCTGAGCATGTGCATGCATTGTCAGCAAGTGGCAGCGCGCTGCAGATATTGTGCAGCGCAAGAGGTTGCAAAGTCTGCGCTGGCAGTAAGCTGCTGGAGAGCACCGCAATACAAAGTACAGACTGTTTGCTGCAGTGAGGCACCTGCCGATCATAGCTTGCAAGCACCACGTCGGCCTGCCTGGTGGGCCAGTCTTCGTCCGACGCCATGCAGCGCTCGGCCACCAGTGGACCGCGAGGCGCATCGTCCTGCGTATCCCACTCGGGTGGGGCCTGCACAGACACTGCTGCTGTGTGCTGGAATACTTCAAATTTGTGCAGCACTGCCAACCTGCCCATAGGGACCTCTGCCCGCACAGGCGCGTATGCATGTTGAAAAGGCAGTGGAGTGGAACGAGAGGGGGACATACCACCACTGCTGGCAGGTCCCACATCGCGTCGGGTCCCAGCCGCCAGGTCCGCTCGCAGGGGCCGGAGTACTCGGCAATGGCGGTCTGCAGGACCAAGCCGCGGCGATCCCAGCTGCTGCCACGCCGACCCCTGCCGCGCCCCACGGATCTGTGCGCCCCGGCCTCTCGAGCGCGTCTCTGCGCTCACAATGCAACAGATTGCGGATGGAAAAGAAGGCCGTGGGGTCATGCAGCACTGCAGGGGCAGGTGTGCAGCAGGCGTCGGGGGCCCGCGCCTTGTGGGGCTGCGCCTGCAGCCGCAGATCTGTGTGCTCATGGAAGCTGGGCAACGGCACCTCCGGCATCTGCGCTCACACACAGGCGCAGCCCTCTCAAGCGCCGGCACTCACGCCAGACACTGCCAGCAAGGTGTGGACGCAGGCTGTCGCCGCGCCATGATACAGCCCCACCTCGGCATCGGTCAGGGGCTTGTCGGGGTGCTTCCGCTGCAGGATCTCGCGGTATCTTGCAAAGTGTATGGCGAGGCGCTTCCTGATGCTGGGCAGCACGTCCTGCTCTGCGGCCGACCATTCCTGTATCTGCAATGCAAAGTAGGACGTTGTGAAGATCACAGGCTGAGCAATTGCATGCTGCTTCAGACAGCATGTGGCAACGTGCTGCAGTGTAAGACTCAAGAAGGGGCGTCCTGCAAGAATGTCCCAAAGGAGCACCACACTGCACAGGGCAACGCTTGGGCTCGCTGCAACAGTAGGGCACCTGCAGATCTTCCTTGTATTTGGCAAGCACCGCGTCGGCCTGCCTGGTGGGCCAGTCGTCTGGCAATTTGGAGCGCTGGTTCTCCTGCGCATCAAGCATGGCCATGACACATGCACTATTGCAGCTGCGCACAGATGCCACAAGTCATCCAGCGGGCTTACCAGATCAGGAATTGCGCGCGCTTGTGGCTGCAAGCCAGCAGTCCGAGGCGCATCCTTCATGCCTACCCACCGTATACGTGTATGCCGCCTGCGCACCAGGCGGCGTGGCCTTGGCGGCAAACAAAACGCAACTGTGCTGGCACGTCGCATGCCAGATCATATGCTGATGACGCGTGCTTGAGGGAAAGGAGGATGATGAGCATGCTCTATATGTCCGATGCTCTTCTGTGTGCAAGGCATTTGCAGCTGTCTGGGACGCAAGGGTTCTGGAAAAAAAGCCACAGAGAAGCGTCCAGAACGTGTCCTGCCTCGACCTTGCCGCCAATTATTGGCTGAAGCCGGCATGCAGCCAACACTGCTGTCTTTGCTGTCGGTAACAGGACGTCGCTTGGACCTGTAATAGGTCAGCTGATTCATCCGAATCACAGCTGACAGGTTTCAGGCAGTGCACAGTGGGGTGCGCACAAGGATGGCTCTGGGCTCAGCCAGGAAGACATCCATAGGAGAGTTACCACCGGAGATCCTGCAGGACATCTGCAGACTGCTGGAGGACCCAGACGACCTTGCGAGCGTCCACATGGTGGACACGAGGTGTGTGCGCCCAGGGCAAGTGCGTCGCATGCTCCTGGTACGATGCATCTATGCTGCATACATGAACATGCGTCATGTGCTGAACTGCTGGCCTAGCAGTGCATCTGGTACACAGGTTCTGTTGCGCAGCACGGTGTGCACTGCACAGCGTGCGCCCGCGGCACCCCGGCTTCTTCCCATTGGCGCTGCGTCACCAATACCCACTGCGCCACCTCAGCACCGCCTCGGTGCCCTTCTGCGACCTGGGGTCATACCTTGCAAAGGTGCAGTAGTGTGGTCGCATGACATGTCTGGCCGGCGGCACAAGAATGTTGGCAGGTGGCAGGTTGCTGTAGCTGTGGCGAGGGAGACAGTTGTCGTTGATGACTGCTGATTCAGGGTGTCCATTGCTGCAAAGAGTGTACTGAAACATGACAGGATCGATGGGCATCTATGCTATGACAGGCGCCCAGCAGCCTGACGTCGCTGGACATTGCTGAGCAGTGGCACAGAGCAGCAGCACGGCATGATACCCCACTGAGATATGTGCTCCAGGGCATCTCCAGCCTGCACCGTCTATCCTGCGAGGTTTGCGCACCCAACCCGCTATGGCGGCATTTGACTGGTCCTCTGGACTGATGTGTGACTCTGTGACAGCGGCAACGGGGCCTGCACATGACCTGGATCCTGATGATCTCCACATCATCAGGAGATTCTCCAGTGCATGTTCTGCCCCTGCCTGATGTTTTGGTCCGTTTGACACACACATGCTTGAACACGAAGCATGGGGTTGATCTGTGTCATGCATCCCGGTTTGAGTCCAATCCACAGCTTCAGCAGTGCAGGATATGTAACAGACAATAGCAGGCACAGTTGACTGCCTCGCTCTCGCAGGTACCAGAGGCTGCGGACAGCTTCGACTTCCTGCAGTCGCACCTTGCTGGCATAAACACGCTGTCGCTGGTTGTGGCAAAGCAACCTTGCTTCTCATACGTCGGCTTTCGGGTGAGCTCTTGGCTCATGGTTGCAGTCTCAGGGCATCCTCTGATGGGCATGCACGCCTTCGCAGCCAACGAAAGGGCGCACTGTACAGAGATGCTTATGGCGCAGCACATGAGGCTCCTTCATGAGGCGCAGCACATGAGGCTCCTTCACTCATCCCAGTACGCAAAGCCCATCGTGCCTGCAGGATCTGAGTCACATGACGAATCTGACGCGTCTGACAATTGACATGAACGGCTTACCTAGCTATTCATATGGTCCCCTGAGCGTGATCGCCGGACTGACGAAACTACGAGTCCTGCGCAGCACAAACCCACAGCTGCTCGACCCATCATCCTTCTCGATGCTCAGGTGGGATACGGCCAAGCGCAATCATCTGAGGCCTGTTCTCCGACTGCAAGCAATTCAGGGCATGCTGAAATGCGCACACATGTTTCGCAGTTGCTTGACTGCGCTTGGCCTCGGCGACCCTGGTTTAGATCAGCCAAGTGGCGAGGACGATGAGGACATCGCAGCTCTGGTGGAGGCTTTCCCGCAGCTTCAAGCGCTAAGCTTCATATACTGTGCAGCCTCAACAACCGACACAGGTCAGCAGTGCAGGGCATGGCAGACATCACGTGAAACTTGTGCAGTCCTGCAGTGCATGTCCTAACTTTGGCTACGTAAACGATAATGACATGTGCGCAGCGTCCCACCTTGCTTGCACAATACCTCACAAGTGTTGTGACAACCCAAGTAGTGCTGAGATGATGTAGCACGCAGGGCTCTGCCAGCTGTCAATACTCAGGAACCTGCAGCACCTCAGCATCGAATCCTCCTTTGAACACTGCACACACGATGGCCTGGGTGGGGCACTTGCCACCATGACAGGTATGCGCTGCAAGTGGTGCGATTGCACGAGGTCGATGTTGTTCAGAAGATGGATTCAGCTCTTGTTGGTGGTATGTGCTGCGCGCTCTCCCGCAACCAAGGCCGCATATGTACTGATCTGGACATGAAACATCTACGATGGCCATCTTGTTGGTGCAGGCCTGGCATCGCTGCATCTGGAACACTTGCCGTACAATACATATATGATGCAGCAAGCTATGGCTGGTATTGCTCAGCGCACCAGCCTCACGGCCCTGCACATCCCTCGCTTGGTGGATGGGGACTATGGCAGGTATGGAGCATGACAACACATTAGGTTGGCATCAAATGCGCGACCCTTAGACATACATGCTGCAGGCATGAGCAACACGATGTATATGCGACTGGTGCAGCAGGTCCTGAGGCCTCCATGCACAATGCATGCACGCATGCATGTATGTGGGTGCCAATTACCCATGGAACTTGAGCATGCAAAGGCAAGCCGTCTGACCCGTGCAATTTGTACTTGCAGTGCAATAGACGACATGCTACAGGCGCTGGGTCCCCGGTTGCAGCAATTGACGATAGGCTACGGCATCAATTTCCAGGAAGAACCCCACCAGTGCACGCCCCAGGATACCATTGCGCCATCAATCCTCAGGCACTGTCCGCAGCTGGCGCAGCTGACATTGCAGCACGACTTGTGGCCTGACGACCCTGCAGAGGTAGCCGCATCAAAAGCTGCCATGCCAAACACCCCAGTGTTGCAACCGCCTGCAGTCGCCTGACGTCAACTGTATTGTTTCTGTTGCAGGAAACGGGCTGTGCTTCACTGACACGTTGCACCCAGCTGGACCTGTCGTGCCCTTCAGCTGCAGAGGTGCGCTCACGACCACACGTTGAGCACTAGAACGACGCACGTCAGTAGTATAGGCGGCTGTGTATGCGTGCACTCACTGACGACCCACCAGCTAGCGCTGCCCATACCCTGCCATTGTCACAGCCCATTGGAGTGCAGGCTTCAATGCTGGCGCACGTTCCAGAGCTGTCCCACCTGCACGTACATGTGGGCTCAGACCGTTGGCATGTATGCAAGTTCGAGGACACAAGCCTCGCTGTGGTCATCAAAGGTGTGTGTGCCGCAATGCACAGTTTGATTTCCCTCATTGGTCTTGCGTTGTAGCATTACTGTGCAAGGTTGGTATGGTGCACACTGCCTACCCCTGTCGTGAAAAGGCCACCCACCCACAGCAGTGTGCTCTGCAGGTCTTCGATCCCTTGTGCACCTGAAGAGTCTCACCCTCGAGGTCAGAACTGTGAGGACCGACCCGCTGCTTGGTATGCTGGAGGTGCGTAAATGTGCCTGCTGCAGAGCTGCGTGCCTGCTGTCGCCCAGCTGCCGGCTGATAGTGATTGATGCACGCTTGTGGCTGTGTCACCTGGTATGCAGCTCACTTGTTGGGTCTTCTATTGCTGCCGCCGCAGGCACTCGCTTCCTGCAGCAAACTGACATGGCTGGCTCTGACTGGCGACAAAATCAAAATCCCGGTGCCCTCCTGTTCCTTCATACGTTTGCGATTTGCACTGTGATGGCCTGCTGCATGCCAGGCAGAGCATCGTTCCTTGGTCCATTCGCATGCTGCACGTGACCCGCGACTAGTTGTTCCTGACTGCCTTCGCGCCCAGGATGTGATGAGCCAGTGTTGTCACAGGACATTGGCGCCGCGCACCTGAGGGCACTGGCGGCGCTGCCGTGGCTGACAGCGGTGCACTTGAACTGCCTGCGCTGGGCACAGGGAGCCGACAAACTGGGTTTCGGGTGGCTGGCGGCCCGCCTGCCTCGCCTGCGCATCTTGAACGCACCACCAGAACTGCTGGTGCGACCATAGTGCCCGTCAGTACATTGTGCGAAGCCTCCAGTACTCCTTCAAGTGCTTCTCGGGTAGGCATGTCCCGATATGCGGCTGCCAGCATTACCCAGGGTAGATGAGCGCGTGGGTGTTGCCCATGCATCCAGCATGCTTGCCAGAAGATGTGCTGTCCTGCCAGCCTACATACAGCCTGCCACAGCTGCACTCAGCTGCAATTGCAGACTGACAATGTCATGGTCTGCTGGATTGCGGCAGGGTCAAGCAGTAAGCGATGCATCAATGCTGCACAGCCCTGCGGCTTCCTACGAGCTGCGTGATCTGCCGGGGCGCCGGCTGCGGCGGTGGCATCACCACGCCCTATGGCCGCGGCACGCCTAGCTGGGCTAGCCCGGGATACTAGACTATCTAGTAGCGTTACTAGGCTAGTATCCTTTGCGTTGCTCATGCCGCATGCCGGAGGAGGTGTGCTTCACCGGCTGTGAGACAATCAATCTAGCAGCAACAAGAGTCACATATGGTCAAAGGGGCCGCCGGCTTCCTGGACGAGCTGCGCCGCAACCCACAGCCATGGATGGCACATATACGTACCACAAGTAGTCACGTCACATGTGAATGAACCGATTTTGCTGTTATTAGTGGTCCGCTGCATTGGACAGAGGCACACAACCACCCTTAGTTCATGCGCCACTGGCTTTTCAGCCCTTCCTTCGGTCGTTTGGTTTGCAGTGCTGCATGTGACTGGCTGATCTCCACGTCATCTTGTCCAATATGACACAACATGATAAGCGCTGCCTGGTGTGCAACTAGCTCGCCGATCGGACATGCCACGTTGCACCCAACCACAGCAGCCCACGACCGGATGGCCACAACATGCAAGAAAGGCCTCTATCGTGCTGCACGATGCCGCCAAGTAACTGGGGCGTTATCCCCAGCTGGCAGAGCAACCGAACCTGAGCCCAGGCGGCTGCCGCCACAATAATCTTGACAGTCCCAACCTGCCGCCGCCACCGCCAGTATCTTGGACGCCCCAGCCGCTGCCGCGAAGAAGAAGATGAAGGCGATCACATCCCATACACTCCACTGGTCACACAACACTCAATGCTGGTGTCCAAGAAACTGTGGAGCACCAGGTTTTAGCACAGAGGCCGCACCCTGGCTGCACCCAAAGGCACACGGGGAAACAACTCAAAACGATCAAGGCTCAAATGAGTGCAGCCGCCGTGCATGAAGCAGGCGGCAGGCTCAGCCCAGCAGGAGGAACCCGGCGGGCACACAGGCAGAGCACAGCAGGTGTCTAGCAATATCACCGCCGCCAATGAGCAATGTGCCTGATGAGGCGTCAAGGGCAGAATGCCTACCGGCTGCGGCACAGACGCATACCAGCGACACACCCAGGCTGCCGGTAGGCAGCGGGGGCCAGCATGGCTGGAACGTGCGGGGAAAACCTCCTGGGAGGGTGGGCGGTGCAGTCCACTCGACTGGTGACTGCACTGCCGCTGCTGGGGGCCGGCGACCCCAGCGAGCGGCATAACCGCCCCAACGTATCCCGCAGGTCTCACTGTCAGCACTGTATGTGGTGCAGCAGACAAAGCACCCACCATGCACCGCTTTTTTCTCCAGTCCAAGTCTCAGTCGCTGGGATGTGACCGCCGTCTCAAACACACAAAACAACTGCCGCCAAAACTCACAAGCCGCCGCCCGCCAACCGGACAACACCCCAAGAGCCCGACACCTCACTGAACCTGACAAAAGGCCCCTCCGCCGCAGGCTGACGCCATAGAGCCGAGGCCATGCCCAGCTGGCAGAAATGTTGCAACTGAGCCCAAAACACCGCCACCGCTCGCCTGCCAATGCCCACATGATCAGCCTGCTGACCAGGGCTGTGGCAAGCAAACGCAGCGCGGCGGGCATGATCACAGGCATACACCGCACGGAGGCAGACTAGCCGCCAAACACCGCCAAACACCCCCGGCTGTGGGCGCGCCAGCCAGATGTCCGCCGCTCGCAACTGAGGGGCCTGCGCCCCCGCCGCCGGTGCCGCTGCCGGCTGCTGCCGCTGCTGCTGCTGCTGCTGCCGCTGACTCCATGCCCGCAGTTCAGACTGCACGGCGCCGACCACCGCCTGGGCCATGGGACACTGCCAAAAGATGTGCGCCCGTGTGCACCGGGGCGGCGGATTGGCGCCGGCGCAGATGCACGCTGCCTGTGGTGTCCTGCCGGCAGTGGGCAGGGCATTGCCTGAGTGAAAGCCGCCAGAACACCTGCTTGGTGCTGTTGCCGCAGCGCACGCTCCACATCACATAAAGTGCGCGTGGCGCTTTGCTGGTGCCACTGTTGGTGGTCTATGTGCCGAGTTGTGGCTGTCCTGACCGTGAGCTGCGCCACCGCCACCTGCAGACGGCAACGCTAGCTGCCACCCCACGTGCCGGAGGGCCAGCCGTGCAAAAGCTGAGTGAATGGGCAGCGGCTCTATCTGCCGCTGCTGCTTGGGGCCTGTGCCCGCCCTTGCGGCAGCAATGTTCAGGCTTCCGCCGATGTCAACAGCAACTCGGACTGTTCGTGACACCTGCCATCAAGAGCCCCCCATCAGCGCCCAAAATATGTAGCCGGCGCCGGTGGTGCCGCCTGCGGTGAAAGGGGCATGCCTGCACCCGCCGTTCGCCCGCGAAAATCACAAGCATTCACGGACACAGAGGTATATCAGCCTTCACACACACCGACACACCCCCAGCGGAGGGAGCGCCGTTCACATGTTCGCCCTCGTGCAGAGGCTTGCATGCAAAAGTCCGATAACCCGGATTCGAACCAGGGACCGTTCGATGGCCGCAGTATATTACGTGGTTAAACCCTAAGCTACAGTCGAACGCTCTACCAACTGAGCTATTATCGGGATAGGTGTCAGTGGTCGCTCAGAAAACATTATAAAGGTTTGCTGCTAGAACGCTATAAAATGTCAGCGCCTCCCTGCCACACTGAGTCGGTGCGGCTGCGGCCCCGGCGGTGGCGGCGGCGGCAGGCACGCCGGCATCTCGGCTGCGGCAACCTGGCGGACGCATCCGGTGGTTCTGCATGATGCGCAGACGGTGGCAACCGCAGGCACGCCCTTGTCAGAGGTAAATTGTTGAAGATGTGCAGGCCGGCGTGCGCATGCATTCATATTGCATGCAGTTCCATCCCACCTTGCTTGTATATTCTCAAAGCATCTCAGGTCTCCGAAAAAATGTGTATGCACAGAGGTCCAAGCACAGCGAGATGGCCCTTCCTGTACTTGCATCAGTCAGCAGTTCTGCCTAGCAGATGCTCTGACGACCGTCCAAGTGCACCGCCACAGGTAACACGATCAATCTCAGTCTACTACAGCAGCACGGGCGGCAGGCACAACCCACTACAACAGTCAACAGCACCACCACATACAGCACTGTGGCAGCGGTCGACGATCAGACTCCACGTGCAGCATTGACTGCCAACACTGCTTCTGGATGTATGTTTGTGTTTATTGTTTGCGGTGTGCCCGGCCCATTGATAGCCTCCATGTAAGCGGTGCCGTCATTCCGCCAAAGGCAGACTGACATCCAGCTGCAGCCTGGTGCCGCAGCTGGCACGTCGCCAGCTGCTCTGACTGTCTGCAGTATCTGCAGGCATCCCAACCTCTACGATGGCGCCCCCAGGTAGGCTGCCAGCCGCAGCAGGTCGCTGAACACGCCGCCGGCTGTGACCTCTGCACCTGCACCTGGGCCCCTGGAAAAACAACACGGACCATTGTCAGATGGCGGCATGGTGAAGGCGGAACTGCACTGTGCATTTCTGGAGATCGCGGCTGCGCCTGCACTGTTTGCAGCTCAGCGATAGCAGCAACGCCCGCACCTGATGATCAGGGGCTGGCTGAAGTAGCGCTGCGTGGTGAAGGCGATGATGTTGTCGCTGCCCTGGAGCTGCGCAAAGGGGTGGCTGGCGGGGTACCGCCCCAGCCGCACGCTACCTTTCCGCTCCTTGCAGTCCACAACACCTGGAGACAGCGAGGCCAACGGGCTTGAGCGGCTGGACTTGGGGTTTGCTGTTTTGGGTGCCGTTCCAGTTGCACACCGCACTTACTTGCGGTGGACATGTAGCAGGCGGAGTGGGCATCAGGCGCGCAAGCGGTGCCTGCAGCAGGCCCCAGGCCCTACATCTCAAACTCGACCGGCGCAGGTCTGCTTCGTCAGCATCACAGTGTTCTGTGGCCCGCTGTGCCGCTCACCAACAAAGCGCAGGACCTCGCCGGCGGCCGCCGCCTCCTCCAGCTGCGCCGTCATGTCGCCGTCGTGCTTCGGCAGCTCCGCCATGAAGTGCTCCACGGACGGCGACTCCCGCAGCGGCTCGGGCACCAGGCTGTGCACCGGCACATCGTCCAGCTCGATGTTCAGCCCGCACTCCCTGCAACTCGGTGAGACGTGCTGGCTTAACAGAGGGTGCTTGGCGTGTGTGCTGGAGAGCAGCGCATGCTATGCAGTGGTAGCAATGGGAGGTGTGCATGCTGTCGGCGAGGATGCAGCACACCCTGCAGCACGGCTCACCTGGCAAGAATCGTGACCTTGCGCGCCACGTCCATGCCCGCCAGGTCATCCCGCGGGTCCGGCTCCGTGTACCTGCAGAATGGGAAAGGCACAATGTCATTGTCAGCCCGTGCCACTTCATGGGCATGCTGACCAGACGCTGCACGCCAGCCTATATGGTCCTCTGCTTCACAGGCGCCTTGCTGGCATACTGAAGGAGTCCTCAGCTTGCATGCGGAGGATACTGTCGTACAGCACCCACCCTGCGGCCTTGGCCTCCGAGACGATGTCCGAGAAGGACGGGCCGCCGGCCACGAAGCTGTTGAAGATGTACGACAGCGTGCCGCTGAAGATGCCCTCCACCTGCGGCAGCGGCAGCAGCCCATGTCAAACGAGCAGGCAAATGTAGGCCATGTCATCTGTCGCCAAAGCTGCACCCTATGGTCGGATGTGGCACTGGATGCTGTACCTGCACGAGCTTTTGTGCATGATGCATGAGCAACGTCACACACCTTGACGATCTTGTCGCCGGTGTCGATGAGGTGCTTGAGCGTGGCGATGACAGGTAGCCCGGCGCCCACTGTGGCCTGCGGACGGTTAGATAAGGCATGAGATAACAAACCCTGCATTCACATCTTGTAAAATTGTTGGCGGCAGAAGCAAGGCAGGACGATACGTGGCCTCAGTGGTTTGAGTACGTTCTTTGTTCGTCAGGCGCAAAGCGTCAGAAACTGTGAAAGAAGTGTGTTCGTCATCGGCCACATGTTGACAGCAAACCCTATTCCTGTGGTGCATACATGTGCACCAGGCAACAGTCTACGGGTCTCAGACAGCAATTGGATATTGTTTGTCGTCAGTGAGCGTCGGACAAACTGTGAAAAGTGTGGCATCATAGACCCTGGCGGTGGCGCGGTGTCAGGGCAGCATGCAACAAATGACTGTGCTCTCGATGCTGTGCTCTGATCTCAGGCTTTCTTTTCGACCGCACTTCGTGAGCGAGGGGTGCGTACCTCGTAGAAGAAGTGCGTGTATGACTCCCGCTGCATCTCCTTCAACCGCAGGTACCTGTCCAGTGGCCCGCTGCCCGCCTGCGATTATCGCAGAAGTCAGCGTTCGGCACCGTCCGGAACGAAAAGAGATTTCAGCCCCTAGCGAGCGGGCGCATGTGCGTAACATATGATGCACCACAGCACACAGCACACACCAGCGTGTATGCGGCGGGACAACAAAGGACCAACGGAGGCCCACACGCTGCAGGCATCCTGTTGCGTCCGACTTCGAACTGCGGGCAGGCGCAGGCTGTGCCCTTCGCAGAGGGACGCCACCTTCTTGTTGGGCGTGATGACGTTGATGCCGTGGCGCATCCAGGACTCGTAGTGCTCCGCGGGCGTCTCGCTGGCTGTTGCGTCTATGATGACCGCGTTCGGGATGAAGCTGCCGGCCAGGTGCTTTGCGAAAGCATCTAGATCTGCCGGCTGGGAGTCCCTGCAGTGAAGACGAACTGCCCGTTGAAAGACTATGCGCGCTGGTGGCCGCGCAGACTTGCAAACCCTGCTGCCGTACATGCATCAACCAACTCAGTTTTCGTTTTGCAACTAGCATACGCTTTGAAACATGCTCATGCCCACCCTTCCAACGCCTCCTCCCAGGAGTCCAGCGGGATGCCCGAGTCGGACAGCAGCATGCGCTTGCTGCTGGCGATCCCGAGCACCCGCACATCTGTGTCCATGTTTTCCCGCAGCTCCTGTGTGTTGCACGGCGACACACACCGTCAGACAGGCCGAAAGTCAGACAATTGCAATGCATCTGGGTGGCCTGTGAAACCACTGCGTGCATGGTGTGCACTTGGACGCTCCATCCACGTGCATGCTCGTGGAAGTCAACGTCGAGCACGTTACCGTGGAGGTCTGAGGCAGGCTGGAGGTGCGTGATGGGAGACGATGCACACCTGCAGCTGCTGCCGCAGCTGGTCCAGCAGCGTCTTGCCGATGAGCCCCGGGCCGACCAGCCCGATGGCCAGCGGCAGCGTGGCCAGGTAGAAGCGCACGTGCACCGCCCGCAGCGCCCGCACCGACTCCGCCTGCAATGAGCAGACTGGTACAAGATGGTGATGATGTGACTACATTGCCGCTGGCGATGCGAGCCCGGAGACTGCCACCGCATGCTAGGTGCAGCAGATGTTTGGTGCGTGCGCTCTGGGAACACCACCAGGTGCGCATGCTCTGCTCATGTTGGAGGTGCACAACGCAACAATGGACGGGGCTGTGGCGTGCCTGCTCCACCAGGATGGTGATGTTGTACTCGCTGCTGCCCTGCGCAATGGCCCTGGAGAGCACACCGTGACCGTGTCAGCTGAAGCAAGCGTTTGATGTTCGAAAACCCACGTCCACCTTGCGCTCTGCCAGCCCTGTTGGCGCAACCCCACAACCTGGCCCAACGAGCAACCCGCGGTTCACAGACCAGCTGACCTGACGTTGATGTTGGCCTTTGCGAGCGCGGAGAACATGGTGGCGGAGACGCCCTTGCGGCTCGCCATCTGCTGGCCCACCGCCGCCAGGATGCAGCAGTTGGCCACCTGCTCGACGTGGTGGATGCGCCCCGAGCGCAGCGCGTCTGAGAACCTGCAGGGCAGCAATCGTTGTCAGTGGGTGATCTGGCACCAAGTGCGCAGGGGATACTCAACTGTTGCACTTGAGATATAGCGTGTATGACATGAAGTACTGCAGAAGTGCACGCAGGTTTGCACTGACGCACTTGTTCTGGAGGCACGTCACCGCCGCCTCTGCCTCGCTGGACTTGACGGCGAAGCACACGCTGTGCTCCGACGAAGCCTGCGGCGTCAGAGCGCGGAGGCTGAGCAAGCCCGGCCGCACGAGTCCACGACACGAGCAGCAGCACCAGAGACTGTGGGTCCGTGCTGCGGTGGGCAGCGGCTTGCGGGGCAATACGGAGCACTTGGCACCATCAAATGCTAGACCCGCAGCTCTCCTTGGGAGACAACAGCAGGCTACAGACGCTCACCTGGCTGATCATGATGACGTTGACGCCGGCGTCCCGGACCGCGCCAAAGATGTCGCTGGCTGTTCCCGGCACGCCCACCATGCCAGTCCCCTGCGCAGCACAAGCGTGTTCCCCAGCCCTCATGTGCATGTCTGGGATGTGCAGGCTGGGTAGAGCAGATGCTGGCAATAGCAGATAACACCAAATACTGTACATGCAATCTGGTTGGCCAGTATGAGACCCAGGTCGGCAACCTGTACCAAAGCAGATCTGGGACAGAACACCACACATGCGATACGTTTTCCCTGCAGGTTGTCTGATAGCACCAAAAACATACTTGTTTTGACTTGAAATATGTCTAGTGAATTGAATACAACTTTTGGAACAACGCACCTCCACATTGATGAGCGACACATCGTCGATGGTGGCAAAGCCCTTGACGAAGTGGCCCGCCGGCGCATCGGGGTCCGTCTTGAAGTTGCCGATCATCGTGCCGGGCGCCTCCTGCAGGGGGAATCACATGCAGTGTGAGACCCCGCTGGAAAGGCTCAGCACCATGTGCTGCAGAAAGCACACACTGCACACACGCCTCGAGCCTGCAGCTGACAACACAGCGATGCTGTCCCACGCCGCACATCGCTCCCACCAGGTTGAAGATGTTGCGGATGGTGATGGGCACGCCGGCACGCATCGCGGGCAGCGTGGTGCGCGGGTGTAGCACGTTGGCGCCGAAGTAGGACAGCTCCCACGCCTCGTGGTACGACAGCGTGTCCAGGCACACCGCCTCTGACACCTTCAATTTGAAATTAGACACATTGTAAGCCGCTGGCTGCATCAGTCATGGTAGCAGCGTGCATAAGTCAGTTGCATCAACCTGCATGCAGCACGACAGCAGCACCCAGGCTGTGCCGGCAGGATATTGAATAGCTATTTAAACCATCGCATGTCGTCGACGAGAACAGGAACTGTCGTTCACAGCAGCAGTGGCGGGCACAACAGTGTGATGCCGCCGTTTGCGCTGCCGTGAATGCATGACGCTGCTGTGGCAGGCCTCCAAAGGTGCGGCAGGATGCGTTTTGCCGCCCCTCTGACAGGCCTGCTGGCTGCCCCACCCCGACGCTGACGTCGACATACTGAACTGCAGGATGTTGCAGAGATTGAACAGCAGATGCAAATTGTTGTTCGCCTTGCGGGGGTCGGCCGAGTACACGCCGTCCACGTCCGTCCAGATGGTGATGTGCCCCGCGGCAAACAGCGCGCCCAGGATGGTGGCGCTGTAGTCGCTGCCGTTGCGCTTCAGAGTGGTCACATAGCCCTGCGCCATACGGGAGATCGTTCCGCCCCGGCATTGTGATCAGCGACTGGTTTCCGAGCATCTGATACGCCTGCCTTGGCATCGGTGGCAGGCGAACACCGACCTCTGGAACAGGGACGACACCAAGCCATGTGTCGAGGGACCTGCAGGGACGGCTAGCTACCTTGGGGTCCTTGGCGATGAAGCCGGTGGCGACAATGATGGGCGGCGCGCCGTGGGTGTCGGCCCACCGGTCCAGCTTCTCGTTGGACGCCTCGTACTCCAGGTCCACCGAGTTGCCGTCCGCCGTGGGGCGCACCTGCTCAGCCGTGGCAAGCCTTTCAGAGGCAGCAGGCGCCACTGACACAGCCCGACGCCCGTCGAGGAACCATGACAGGTATGCACACATGCAGGGAACAAGCTATGCTCGGTTCTCATCTGAGGCCATGCACAAGCGCGTGTTCATGCACGGTGCTGAGGAGCACACTTGTGCCAGCAAGCCGCCAGCACGCTGCCCAGGTGACAGCATCCGGAGTGGTGATCCGATCCTACACTTCGCTGGAGGAGCGGCTGCCCCGGCTCACCACCAGCACGTCGCGGGTGTCCATGAAGGCCGCGTCGCCGGCCTGCACCCGGCACGCCGCGCAGAACAGCAGCGCGCACCACAGCTCGCCGTGGCCCACCACGAAGTCCGAAAACGCCTCGGTCGCCATGCCGGCTGCATGCGCGGTCGGGGAACAAGTTAGCAGCCGTCGGACCGTCACCGGGAGCACAGTAGCTTGCCACGCCCAGCCACGCAGTGCAGCGGTGCTGCGGTGAGCTTGCTGCTGCACATGGATCCATCTGTGGTTGTCTGCATGTGCCACGATGGCATCTCAGGTCACACAGCAAGCCTGCCAGCCTGCTGTGGCCCGGCGCTTCCAGTTGGGCAGCAAGACCACACCAATTGAAATCGCCCGCAGCATGGCTTTCAAGTTGGCGATGTCGTCCAGCAGCCGGCTGACGAAGTCGTTCAGCAGCCGCCCGTTCCCCAGCAACTGCTTTGCGGTCTCCACATGCTTCTCCTGCAGAAAGCGAGGGCTAGAACGGTCGTAACCTGTGAGCAGGCCAGTGGAGATAGCAGGCTGCAACTCTGAAGCATTCTGCTACACGAATTCGAGGACGCTGGTGCTACCTGCATCCTCCAGCTTGATTGACGGATCAGTTGCACATGCAGTGGCGCAAGACGCCCATCATGTCTTGCGCCTTTCTCTGTTGCACTGCTGCAGTGCGCACTGATCCAGAACTGTGTTGCGGTCTCGAGAACGCGACTGCACCTGCAGCGCGGCCAGGTCCAGCAGGAAGGCCTCGTCCTGCCGCTGCGCCTTTGCCACCATGTTCAGCAGCAGGTCGGTGACCTTCACGGGGGACGACGGGTGCGCCCCCATCGCACTGACCACCACCACCTGATCGAAGCCATAGTGTTCCTCAAGGCGCATTGTGCTCAGGTCATGCCAGCTGCAGTGCAGCACGGTGCCTTCAGCGCTGCAGGCTGTGCACTGCTGGTGCAGCCCAGCGGCAGCAGGTGGCATAGGAGTAGCACTCAAGCCCCACCTGCCGGTCGCCGCTCTGCGCGTTCTGCAGCACCAGCTGCGCCGCCGAGGCGATGCGTTCGGCCGCCGAGACGCACGTGCCGCCAAACTTGTGCACCTGCCGACAGTGCAGCATGCCGCGCATTGACGCCAGCATTCCACGAGCGTAGGAGGTGCAACCTGCCATGCTGACGAACGCAGACACCGCCATCAGTCTAACAGGCAGGTGCAGCACGATGTTGCCTGGCTGGCAATCCAGCCTGTGCACTGACCTGCCAGTGTGATCCGCGGGGGCAGCCTTCGCTGCCGCCATGGGTCGATGCCGAGCTGACGGTGACCTCCAGCGCCGGCGCAGCCTCAGCACGCGCGCTGCTGAACGGGCGAGAGCCTCGCTGTACCTGCCCTACCCTGCATACATGAGAACGTGTCCCCTTGAGATGGCGAAGAATGCCGTGCAGTCGTGGATGAGCAACACAAGACGATGTGACTGAGATGGTGCATGTCGCCACTGAACATTCTGCCTGACCACTTCACGTTTGCGCTGAGACGACTGAATTGCGATGCTGATACGTTCAACGGAGTCGAGCAAGCAGTTGCACGCTGTGCAACCGGATGGGTGGCACATGGCATGCTAAAGGCTGGCTTTTGCGTTCACCGTGCAGGTGACGGCGGCTGCGGCCGGGGAGCGCGTTGCAGCAGGAGGTTCTTCGGATCGCCAAGGGCGCTCATGCTGCCAAGTCGATGCTGGGCTGTGCGTCTGAGAACTTCGCCGCCAGGTGGCACGTGACCAGACAGGTTGTGCCGCAGCGCCTGGTGGTTGCAGCCGCTCGCCAACATGGATGGGCCAGGGGTGGGTGTGCTCTGTGTGAGACCCACCCCCGCAGGACCCGCAGCACAAGGCTGGAGCACAGGGCTCAACGGAGCCTTCCGATGGCTTCAAGATGCGCCTCGCTCATGCGCCCGGCCAGATGGGAGGGCCACCACGGTATGTCCTGCTATTCATAGGTGTTGTTTGCAGACATACAGTATCCAGCAGCGATGGGAACGGCCTGATCTGGCCCTCATCCCCAAGGGCGCAGCTTCTCAGCTGCTTGGTTCGCTCCCCTGCTCCCTGCCATTTCGCAACACACTCAATTCTCAATTCTTGCAATTCCAGGCATGAGGCCGCAAAGTGGGCTTCCCTCCCAAGACCTGTGAGTCGTCATCGGCGGGTTGCGGCCCTACGCTCACTTCCCCTTCTTAGTCCCCAGTGCCAGGCACATTTTTGTAGCGCCTGAGAAAGCCTTCATCACACTGGAAATTGTTCTGGCAAAGCAGGATTCTGATCGCGTCCTGCGTGAGCGCAGCAGCGTGACTACCGCAGCGCTAGACCCATATGGGGTCACTGGCGCAGTTCTTCGACCCCCAGCAGCCCCCGCCTCCGGCGGTGGTCGCGCCGCAGGATGCGGGGTTGCTGCAGCGCATCACCAAGCTGGTGGAGTTCGCCACCCGCAACGGCCCCAGCTTCGTGGAGCTCATCAAGTCAAAGCAGAAGGTTAAGCCCTTCCGAAAACATGCCGCTACTGCTGAACATCGCCTCATGTACATCGTCCGCATCGCTATGCTGTGACCTGCCATGCATCGCGGTGCTGTTGCAGGACAATGCAGAGTACGGCTTTCTGTTTGACGGCAAGGGATCAGCATTTTATCGCTACTCATTGTATAGCGGTCTGTCGGCACTGGGATCCGCGCAGCCTTCCGCTGCACAAGCGCAGGCCCCATCGCAGGTCAGTCAGCCTCATCAGCAGCCCGCTCAGCCGCAGTACCCTGGCTACGATCAGTCGCACCAGCAGGTTGACCGCCCACAGACCTGCATGGCTGCTCTTCGCCTTCGTAAATTTCTGAATGCATCAAGAGTCCCTTGTGCATCATAAGGCTATGATCATTGCCAGACAATGCACAGCTGGCGGAGCAGAAGCGGCATGTAGTATGTATCCTCTGCAGGCGTACGCACAGCCGTATGGCGTGCCGTCGGAGGTGGCGTCCGGCTTTGCCCAGGTCCTCAGCAGTCTGACAGGCTCCAGGGTGGGTTGCCCTTGTCTGCTCAGCCAACGCTTCACCTTGTCCCAGTTCTGGCACTGCTCCTCAAGCATCAGCACGCACACCAGCAACGTGCTCTCCCACATGTTCTGTGGTGCGTGGCGCTGCAAAGGCGTCCTGCGGCTGCAAGCAAACGGCGCGCACCTGCTTCGATGACACTTCTGCCTGTGCGCCGCACCAGGACTCCATACGGAGCTCCGCGGCCTGGTTCCTGGGGGCGCAGCAGCACGCGTGGGGCCTCGCGCGGCAGATGGCGGCGCACGCCGCCGCGCTGCCGGACCACCAGCAGCGGCTGCACGCGGTGTACCTGGCCAACGACCTGCTGCTCAAAGCGTGCGCCGCCGCTCCCCCTGCCACTGCCGCCTCCTTGCTGCTGCTGCTGCCTGCAGGCAAGGTGTCCAGCGAGCATCACAGCAGCTGCGGAGCTCCCCTTGCTGCAGCCGTCGAGTGCGGCTGTCTTGGGAGGTGACCAGGCAGTGTGCAGCGCCACCACCCCGCCTCACCACGGGGCAAGGCGCTGAAGTGCTGCGGTCTGGCAAACAGGTTGGAGGCGCGGCCGGCGGGCGGGGCTCCCGAGGCAGACGCTGTGGCGGCGGCGCTGCGGCCGGTGCTGCCGGGCATGCTGGCGGCCACCGCGACCGCCGGCGGCGCCGCACCAGAGGTCCGGTCCTGGCAGCCTCCACGTCTGGAGCTTCTGGACCCACGTAGCCCTGCTGCCACCAACTGTCAGCTCAGCAGCTTGGGAAGGCTGCGAGGGTTGCAGTCCTGACGTCTGCCTATCTCCGAAGCAGCGGCCTCGATCGCCCTCACCAAGTGCTTCGCCATGTGATACCCTGGAGTGCATTGCACCGCAGGCGAAGGACCGCCTCGTGCAAATCGTGCACTTCTGGCGCGACAAGGGGGTGTACGATGCAGCCTCGGTGGCGGAGATGGAGACCGCTACCCACACAGGGCAGGTCTGTGTCAATGCTGCAGTGACATGTTGTGTACCCTTGCCTACCTGTCAGGCAACCATCAATAGAGGCCGCATCTGATGAGCTCCTGAGCACTTCCGTTGCCTCATGGTGTGTGCACCCTTGGCAGGTACCGCAGCAGCCGGCGTACGGACAGCACCAGTACCAGCAGCCGCCGCCCGCCCCTGGCGTCTACCCCCAGGCCCCCGCGCAGCCGTACGGGCACCAGCCAGCCCCGGGCTCGGCGGCGGCGCCGCAGCAGTGGGGCGCGCCGCCAGCCCACCCTGAGGCGCCCCAGGGCGGGGCGTACCCGCAGCCTGGGGTGTCGCCGCCGCCGGTGCGACGCACAGCATCCACGTGGGCTGGCCCGCACTTGACTGGCCGCACTCGCCACAGCTGCCGGAGACTCTGCAACACGGTGCGTGGAGGCTGTCTCAGAGACGTCATGCTTCTCTCGCTGATGCCCACTCCTGCACCTGCAGCCAGCAGCATGGTACCCGCCCCCCGGGGTGGCTTCAGCAGCCATGGCGCCGCCTCCCGACCTCGCCTTCCCCCAGCAGGTGCCATGACTGCCTGCTTGGTCAGCCGCTGCCACCAGTGTCAGGCTGTATACACGCTGATGACTGAACTACAGGCCCACGATGATCAGAGACGTCATCAAAATACCTGCTGAGAAAAGCTGCGCCGGCGCCGGCTGCAGCTCGTTACTGCGCAGCCTTGCAGCGCATGGTGCTGATGCCCTGTCTGTCGGAAAAATGGCAGGCTCAACCACCCAGCACTGCTGTCGGGCAGTGCGCTGACCTGGTGCGATGGGCTGCTGTCAGTATTGAAGGCATGACCCCGGTAGGTGCACTGCAGGCGGCTGGCGGGTATGCCCCGGTGCCGCAGGTGGCGCCCATTTCGACGCCGACGCCGCCGCTGCCCAACCCCATCGGCTTCCCGCCCGGCCTGCTTCCCCAGGTGACGGGCGGTCACGCGCCACATCAGCGTCATCACAGCCGGAGTATGCTTCGGATGTGTCAGTGGCAGGGTTTAGGGTTTCTTGCAACCTGCGACGCTTGAGCTGCGCAAAGCCATGCTGGTGCGTGACGACTGCGTACTGCCTTCCTGCATCCGTCCGAGCACCGATGTCCCACGGTGAAACTGTTGGCCTGCAGCTGGTGCGCGCTCGGGAGGGGGACGGCAGCTACACGCCCATCCCGGAGGGCGACGTGGCGGCCGCCAAGATGCCGCCGCTGCGGGAGCCGGACGCGTACCTCAGGTCGCGGCTGGACCAGTTCTACGCAGAGCTGCAGGCGCGCACGCCGGTCCCGCCGGGCGGGCAGCCCCTGCCCCCAGTGCTCAGCATTGTGAGGTCATGGCACAGCCCTACGGGCTGCCTGCATGCCGTGGGCCACGCAAGGCACAGATCTGTGAGTCAGAGCCTCAGTGCAGGTGACAGCAGAGGGCGAGTGGGAGATGGTGTACAAACATTACTGACGCACAGCCAGCAACAGGCGTGTTGTCATGATAAAACACACATGTCCAATCAGTCTCCCAAACTGCTTGACCTTGGCTGCCGCCGCAGGACTACCGGCCCGGGCTGACGCGGGCGGATGTGGAGGCCCAGCAGCGGGCGCAGCGGCGGGCGGAGGGGCGCGCGGACGACGCCGCGCACCCGGCGGAGCGGTCGCACGCGCAGCACGCCAAGACGTTCGAGGGCCCGCCGCCGCGCGGCTCAGGTGCGCAGGCTTCATACACCCTGTCAGATGCCGATGCCTTCGACGGCTGCCTCCCGCTGCAGGAGCAGCCGGCTTTGCTGCGGCTGCGCATGCCCGGCAGCTTCGTGCACAGCACGACGGGGCAGTGCGTTCCTGCGGCTGTGCGGGACACCAGATGCGCTTCGCTGTTGTGCGGCAGGGAGTGGTGGGGGCGGCGGCGGCAGCGGCGGCAGGGGCGGCGGCTACATCGGGCTAGGTTTCGAGGAGGAGCGGCGGCCGCAGATGCAAGAGAGGTGTGCATGGCGGTCAACATGCGCAGGGTGAAAAGCTGACGTACCCTACTCTGGCTTGTGTTTAAAGCGGTTGCTCATGAGAGCCGCATGCGGCATGTGTTGGCGATGCCACCCTCCAGCGTCTCAGCGAGATATGCCTTGCTCCCCGCACAGGCAAGGCGACCAGTTCGAGGCCTTCCGCCAGCAGCGCAGCAGCGGCTACTACGACATGATCGGCCGCAACAGGTGCCTGCTAGATCTGCGGGGGTGAAGGCTGCTTCCCATGATTCGGGGCGCTGCGGCTCATTTCCAGCACTTGGGTGCCTGTGCCGCTGCTGACGCCATGGCTCATGTGCATGCAGCGTGGACGCCGCTGTCAAGCGCGGCGAGAGCTTCGGCGGCCGCGGCTAGGGCCATAGCCGCTGGACAGTTTGGGGCTGCAGCATGGACATCAGCGCAGGGTGGCACAGCCACATTGTTGACTGCGTCCGAATGGCAGGCCACCTGCACCAGTAGCACGTACGCGGGTGATGGCCCACTTTTCAGCAGTCGCTGACCGTGTGCATAGTGCTGTATCGCCGTCTCCGCAGCGTCTGAGGAGTGCCCGACGTTGACGGACGGGCCAGACTCCTGCACGTGATCTGGCACGTGAGCTGTGGGTACAATGGTACTGCCCTCCCCACTTTGCTAATGCTTCGGTGACCTTCGGAAAGCTGCAGAACGGCTGTAACACGGTCAAACCTACACATAGGCAAGGCCCTTTCTCGCGGTCATTTGGACACGGCCTTGCCACTGGACCCTGCCGCACGCCAACAGACGCACAAGTTGGCGACCTCCCCACGGCAAGGTGAGGCGCGTGTACAACGTTGCATTCCCCGGGCAATGAGCGCCAGTAGGCGTTTCAGCTTCCCGAATCATAGTAGCCTCGCGCTTGCTGGGCTGTGACGAGCTGATGATGCGGCCATGCGATCGGCACGTCTTGTCTAGGCAGGGGACTTCAGTGCGTCCCGGCAAGCGCCAGAGGGACATATGCAGCCCTGGCCGCAATGCATCAGCTGATAACACCTAGGCTCAGACGAGATCAGCATCTGGGGAGCCATCCTACTGCGGCGCTGTGCGATCATGATCGGCCAACCCGTGACGCAAAGCAGTGCAGCGCGGATGGGAGGTCTTTGGCTGCACGGCAGGACGCGGGGGCACTCAGCAGCATGGCCGTACATTGAAGCCTGGTGCAGTGGTACTATCAGTGAGCTGCATGCCTACAAACCATGCCCGGCCGGACAGCCGTCGCGCCACAGCCTTGTGCTTGATGACTTGGCCTGACGAGCGAGCCGGCCACGTGCGCGTCACTGCAGCCGGCAGCTGTAGTGGCTGCACTACAGCGTGTACTTGCCACAGCAGCGCACCAGAAGCTGTTGATCAACTGTGTTTCGTTTGCGCTGCATCAATAGTGGGGCTTGCAGGCGGTGCGTTGGCTCCTGCACCCGCTGCTTGCGTTTACTTCCGCGTGCCAGCCAGCTCTTCATAACACCTCTTCAGCCTCTCCTCCGGTTGGGACCCGCAAGATTCCCTTCGCCAGTCGTGCCCTCGCATTTACTTGCAGTCGGACCCGCGATCGTGACATTGAGAGGATGCGCTTCCCGCTGCAGGTGCAAACAGGGCGCACGGCACGCACTTGCTTGAGAGAGAGCCCAGCCACCCACGACGCCTGCTGGTACCGCTGACTGCTGAGAGCGCGTGCAGCCCGCGGCGCATCTCGACACTGTTGCTGGCGTCAAGGCCAGTCGGGCTCCAGCTTCCAGGGCGGACCATCTGCAGACAGCTTGCAGGTACACCCCTGGGCAGCAATTGTGCACTCCCACAGCGGCTGCACACCCGCTGACACCAAGCAGCATACTGCATCTCCACTCGTTGACATTGAACCGCTGCTGTGTGCTCCCAGGCATTCGAAGGTCATCTGCAATTCGCTTGGCGACGCAGCAGCGCCACTGGCGCCCAGCCAGTTGAGGATGGCGGGCACAGCGGCATGCCTGCCACTGCTCCTACTGCTCCTGATCCTATCCGCTGCGGTGCCCACGGAGAGCAGGATGCACCTCCCGTGGGGCCGCAACGACTCTGACAAGCCAGCTGCCGCCGATGCGCAGGTGGGTGCTCCCAACACCTCACCGCTTCGATGGAGGGGTGTGCTGTTTACCGCGCACAAATTAGTTTTCTTTCCGCAAATCCGCAATAAGAAGCCTCTTTGCGACCACCCGCGGTCGGTCGTCAGACAGGCTGTATGTCGACTCTGCTCCGTCACAACAAGCGAAGCGTCATGTGTTCACCAAAAGGATGCAACATTGTCAGCAGTCAGATGGTCCGACCAAGATGCACCCTTTGACCGCCTGCCATGGCATAACTTGCAACCCGACATCATATTCACGGCGTGTATCCGTGGCTGAGCCGGGGCTCGTCATGATGTTCAGGTTGATCGCCGGGAACACAACCATCTACCAGGAAACACTGCTTGCAGAGTGACTTGCTGGGGCGAGCACATGCCTGAAGTGCGGTGCGACGAACAGTCAGATGAACGGTCCCGTGCAACTTCTGCTGCACGCTCACCTGATGCTGAATGCCCCTGTGCGTGCGCAGGGGGGCAGCCTCAGCTTCCATGGCTTGCGCCAGCTGCTGGCGACGGTCACGAAGAACGGCCAGCTGCTGGACACGTCGGCGACCAGCAGCACATCGGCAGCTACCCGGGCGGATCTGACGGCTGCCGGCGGCACCAACATCGTGCCGACTGCAGCGCCCATCGCCGCTAATGCGCGCACTGACGCTGGCATCACCATTGGCCTGGTGCGCGCTGAAAGTGTTGACCCACCGTACAGCTGCTGCGGTAGCGGCTGGATGGTTACGTGCATGCTTGTGGCTGTGGCATGATATTAAGCATGGCAGCACTCATTGACAATATGGTGACTCCCGCTGAGGTAGTGCATCAGCTCTGCTTCGTCCGTCATGCTCAGGCTCGCTGTACAACACCTGATGCAGGGTGCTGGCCTGGGCATCAACATCGGCGCTGGAGACGATGTGACGCCCACCAAGTCGCCCACTGCAGCGCCTGCCAGGACGACTCCAACGGCAGCGCCAACTTCTTCGCCGACTTCAGCGCCGACCAAAGCGGCCCCGACGACGGCGCCCACGACAGCTCCCACGCCCCTGATAAATCAGATTCTCACACTGACGCTGGGCCCATCACCAACGGCCGCGCCCACAAAGGCGCCCACGGCCGCCCCCACAAGCCAACCCACGTCCGCCCCAACGTCGCAGCCCACGACCGCCCCCACCGCGGCTCCCACCAACGCCCCGACCGCAGCCCCCACCAGCGCACCAACCACAGCTCCAACGGCGGCGCCAACCGCGGCTCCCACCAGCGCGCCCACTGCCGCGCCGACGCCGCTGGTCGCCTTCACGCTGACGCTTGGCCCATCGCCCACGAAGGCGCCCACGATAGCACCCACATCATCACCCATGGCAGCGCCCACGGCCGCCCCCACGACAGCACCTACGGCAGCGCCCACGTCGCAGCCAACGGCCGCTCCCACCGCGGCCCCCACCAGCCAGCCGACTGCCGCCCCGACAACGGCGCCAACTGCGGCTCCCACCAGCGCGCCCACTGCCGCGCCGACGCCGCTGGTCGCCCTCACGCTGACGCTGGGCCCATCACCGACGGCCGCGCCCGCAAAGGTGCCCACGGCTGCGCCCACGGTAGCGCCCACGTCCGCCCCGACCTCCTCCCCCACAGCCGCGCCTACGGCCGCCCCCACAAGCCAGCCCACAGCGGCACCGACGTCGCAGCCAACGGCCGCTCCCACCGCGGCTCCCACCAACGCCCCGACCGCGGCTCCAACAACGGCGCCAACTGCGGCTCCCACCAGCGCGCCCACTGCCGCACCGACGCCGCTGGTGGGCCTCACGCTGACGCTTGCCTCCCCGACCCCCTCGCCCACCAAGGCGCCGACCAGCCAGCCCACGGCCGCTCCAACGTCGCAGCCGACGGCGGCTCCGGCGACCGCTGCGCCGACGCCGCTGCTGACGCTCACCCTGGGCCCCGCGCCCACAGCGGCGCCCGTGCCGGTGACGACAGCACCCGCCACAGCGTCTCCCACTGCGGCACCGACAGCGCCATTGCTGACGCTGACACTCGGCCCCGCACCCACAGCAGCACCTGTGCCAGTGACGGCAGCACCCGCCACAGCATCTCCGACTGCCGCACCGACAGCGCCATTGCTGACGCTGACGCTGGGCCCCGCGCCCACAGCAGCACCTGTGCCAGTGACGGCAGCACCCGCCACAGCGTCTCCCACTGCGGCACCGACAGCGCCATTGCTGACGTTGACATTGGGCGGACCTGCCCCCACCTCAGCACCCTCCACTCCCACTGCGGCTCCCACCCCGCTGCTGTCGCTGACCCTGCCCCCGGTTGAGCTGCCCACCTCGGCACCATCCACTCCCACTGCAGCTCCCACCCCGCTGCTGACGCTGACGCTCGGAGGGCCGGCTCCCACACTAGCACCCTCCACGCCCACGGCAGCTCCCACCCCGCTGCTGTCGCTGACCCTGCCCCCGGTCGAGCTGCCCACCTCGGCACCCTCCACTCCCACTGCAGCTCCCACGCCGCTGCTGTCGCTGACGCTCGGAGGGCCGGCTCCCACACTAGCACCCTCCACGCCCACGGCAGCTCCCACCCCGCTGCTGTCGCTGACGCTCGGAGGGCCGGCTCCCACACTAGCACCCTCCACTCCCACTGCAGCTCCCACCCCGCTGCTGACGCTGACGCTGCCATCTACTGCGGCGCCAACACCGCTCCTGTCACTGACACTGCCATCACTGGATCTGCCAACGGCGGCGCCAACACCCGTCACGACGTTGTCGCTGCCAGTGATCGACTTCCCAACGCTCACGCTGCCCCCGGTGGACCTGCCGACCCTTCCATCCACTGCAATCCCGACGCTGCCGAGCGTTGAGGTGCCGACGCTGACGCTGGACATCCCCACTCTGCCCAGCATCGATGTGCCGACGCTGCCATCAGTGGACCTGCCCACGCTCACCCTGGACATCCCCACTCTGCCCAGCATCGATGTGCCGACGCTGCCATCAGTGGACCTGCCCACGCTGACGCTGGACATCCCCACCCTGCCCAGCATCGATGTGCCGACGCTGCCATCAGTGGACCTGCCCACGCTGACGCTGGACCTCCCCACTCTGCCCAGCATCGATGTGCCGACGCTGCCATCAGTGGACCTGCCCACGCTCACCCTGGACCTGCCGACGCTGACACTGGACATCCCCACCCTGCCCAGCATCGATGTGCCGACGCTGCCATCAGTGGACCTGCCCACGCTGACGCTGGACCTCCCCACTCTGCCCAGCATCGATGTGCCGACGCTGCCATCAGTGGACCTGCCCACGCTCACCCTGGACCTGCCGACGCTGACGCTGGACATCCCCACTCTGCCCAGCATCGATGTGCCGACGCTGCCATCAGTGGACCTGCCCACGCTGACGCTGGACATCCCCACTCTGCCCAGCATCGACGTGCCGACGCTGCCATCAGTGGACCTGCCGACGCTGACGCTGGACATCCCCACCCTGCCCAGCATCGATGTGCCGACGCTGCCATCAGTGGCCCTGCCCACGCTCACCCTGGACCTGCCGACGCTGACGCTGGACATCCCCACTCTGCCCAGCATCGATGTGCCGACGCTGCCATCAGTGGACCTGCCCACGCTGACGCTGGACATCCCCACTCTGCCCAGCATCGATGTGCCGACGCTGCCATCAGTGGACCTGCCGACGCTCACCCTGGACATCCCCACTCTGCCGTCAGTGGACCTGCCCACGCTCACCCTGGACCTGCCGACGCTGACGCTGGACATCCCCACTCTGCCCAGCATCGATGTGCCGACGCTGCCATCAGTGGACCTGCCCACGCTCACCCTGGACATCCCCACCCTTCCATCAGTGGACCTGCCCACGCTCACCCTGGACATCCCCACCCTGCCATCGGTGGACCTGCCCACGCTCACCCTGGACATCCCCACCCTGCCATCGGTGGACCTGCCCACGCTGACGCTGGACATCCCCACTCTGCCCAGCATCGATGTGCCGACGCTGCCGTCAGTGGACCTGCCCACGCTCACCCTGGACCTGCCGACGCTGACGCTGGACATCCCCACTCTGCCCAGCATCGATGTGCCGACGCTGCCATCAGTGGACCTGCCCACGCTGACGCTGGACATCCCCACTCTGCCCAGCATCGACGTGCCGACGCTGCCATCAGTGGACCTGCCGACGCTGACGCTGGACATCCCCACTCTGCCCAGCATCGATGTGCCGACGCTGCCATCAGTGGACCTGCCCACGCTCACCCTGGACCTGCCGACGCTGACGCTGGACATCCCCACTCTGCCCAGCATCGATGTGCCGACGCTGCCATCAGTGGACCTGCCCACGCTCACCCTGGACCTGCCGACTCTGCCCAGCATCGATGTGCCGACGCTGCCATCAGTGGACCTGCCCACGCTCACCCTGGACCTGCCGACGCTGACGCTGGACATCCCCACTCTGCCCAGCATCGATGTGCCGACGCTGCCATCAGTGGACCTGCCCACGCTGACGCTGGACATCCCCACTCTGCCCAGCATCGACGTGCCGACGCTGCCATCAGTGGACCTGCCCACGCTCACCCTGGACCTGCCGACGCTGACGCTGGACATCCCCACTCTGCCCAGCATCGATGTGCCGACGCTGCCATCAGTGGACCTGCCCACGCTGACGCTGGACATCCCCACTCTGCCCAGCATCGATGTGCCGACGCTGCCATCAGTGGACCTGCCGACGCTCACCCTGGACATCCCCACTCTGCGATCGGTGGACCTGCCCACGCTCACCCTGGACCTGCCGACGCTGACGCTGGACATCCCCACTCTGCCCAGCATCGATGTGCCGACGCTGCCATCAGTGGACCTGCCCACGCTCACCCTGGACATCCCCACCCTTCCATCAGTGGACCTGCCCACGCTCACCCTGGACATCCCCACCCTGCCATCGGTGGACCTGCCGACGCTCACCCTGGACCTGCCGACGCTGACGCTGGACATCCCCACTCTGCCCAGCATCGATGTGCCGACGCTGCCATCAGTGGACCTGCCCACGCTCACCCTGGACCTGCCGACGCTGACGCTGGACATCCCCACTCTGCCCAGCATCGATGTGCCGACGCTGCCATCAGTGGACCTGCCCACGCTCACCCTGGACATCCCCACTCTGCCCAGCATCGATGTGCCGACGCTGCCGTCAGTGGACCTGCCCACGCTCACCCTGGACCTGCCGACGCTGACGCTGGACATCCCCACCCTGCCCAGCATCGATGTGCCGACGCTGCCATCAGTGGACCTGCCCACGCTCACCCTGGACATCCCCACCCTTCCATCGGTGGACCTGCCCACGCTCACCCTGGACATCCCCACCCTGCCATCGGTGGACCTGCCCACGCTGACGCTGGACATCCCCACTCTGCCCAGCATCGATGTGCCGACGCTGCCATCAGTGGACCTGCCCACGCTGACGCTGGACATCCCCACCCTGCCCAGCATCGATGTGCCGACGCTGCCATCAGTGGACCTGCCCACGCTCACCCTGGACCTGCCGACTCTGCCCAGCATCGATGTGCCGACGCTGCCATCAGTGGACCTGCCCACGCTCACCCTGGACCTGCCGACGCTGACGCTGGACATCCCCACTCTGCCCAGCATCGATGTGCCGACGCTGCCATCAGTGGACCTGCCCACGCTGACGCTGGACATCCCCACTCTGCCCAGCATCGACGTGCCGACGCTGCCATCAGTGGACCTGCCCACGCTCACCCTGGACCTGCCGACGCTGACGCTGGACATCCCCACTCTGCCCAGCATCGATGTGCCGACGCTGCCATCAGTGGACCTGCCCACGCTCACCCTGGACATCCCCACTCTGCCCAGCATCGATGTGCCGACGCTGCCGTCAGTGGACCTGCCCACGCTCACCCTGGACCTGCCGACGCTGACGCTGGACATCCCCACTCTGCCCAGCATCGATGTGCCGACGCTGCCATCAGTGGACCTGCCCACGCTCACCCTGGACCTGCCGACGCTGACGCTGGACATCCCCACTCTGCCCAGCATCGATGTGCCGACGCTGCCATCAGTGGACCTGCCCACGCTCACCCTGGACCTGCCGACGCTGACGCTGGACATCCCCACTCTGCCCAGCATCGATGTGCCGACGCTGCCATCAGTGGACCTGCCCACGCTCAACCTGGACATCCCCACCCTGCCATCGGTGGACCTGCCGACGCTCACCCTGGACCTGCCGACGCTGACGCTGGACATCCCCACTCTGCCCAGCATCGATGTGCCGACGCTGCCATCAGTGGACCTGCCCACGCTCACCCTGGACATCCCCACCCTGCCATCGGTGGACCTGCCCACGCTCACCCTGGACATCCCCACCCTGCCATCGGTGGACCTGCCCACGCTCACCCTGGACCTGCCGACGCTGACGCTGGACATCCCCACTCTGCCCAGCATCGATGTGCCGACGCTGCCATCAGTGGACCTGCCCACGCTGACGCTGGACATCCCCACTCTGCCCAGCATCGACGTGCCGACGCTGCCATCAGTGGACCTGCCCACGCTCACCCTGGACCTGCCGACGCTGACGCTGGACATCCCCACTCTGCCCAGCATCGATGTGCCGACGCTGCCATCAGTGGACCTGCCCACGCTGACGCTGGACATCCCCACTCTGCCCAGCATCGATGTGCCGACGCTGCCATCAGTGGACCTGCCGACGCTCACCCTGGACATCCCCACTCTGCCATCGGTGGACCTGCCCACGCTCACCCTGGACCTGCCGACGCTGACGCTGGACATCCCCACTCTGCCCAGCATCGATGTGCCGACGCTGCCATCAGTGGACCTGCCCACGCTCACCCTGGACATCCCCACCCTGCCATCGGTGGACCTGCCCACGCTCACCCTGGACATCCCCACCCTGCCATCGGTGGACCTGCCCACACTGACGCTGGACATCCCCACTCTGCCCAGCATCGATGTGCCGACGCTGCCATCAGTGGACCTGCCCACGCTCACCCTGGACCTGCCGACGCTGACGCTGGACATCCCCACTCTGCCCAGCATCGATGTGCCGACGCTGCCATCAGTGGACCTGCCCACGCTCACCCTGGACATCCCCACTCTGCCCAGCATCGATGTGCCGACGCTGCCGTCAGTGGACCTGCCCACGCTCACCCTGGACCTGCCGACGCTGACGCTGGACATCCCCACCCTGCCCAGCATCGATGTGCCGACGCTGCCATCAGTGGACCTGCCCACGCTCACTCTGGACATCCCCACCCTTCCATCGGTGGACCTGCCCACGCTCACCCTGGACATCCCCACCCTGCCATCGGTGGACCTGCCCACGCTGACGCTGGACATCCCCACTCTGCCCAGCATCGATGTGCCGACGCTGCCATCAGTGGACCTGCCCACGCTGACGCTGGACATCCCCACCCTGCCCAGCATCGATGTGCCGACGCTGCCGTCAGTGGACCTGCCCACGCTCACCCTGGACCTGCCGACGCTGACGCTGGACATCCCCACTCTGCCCAGCATCGATGTGCCGACGCTGCCATCAGTGGACCTGCCCACGCTCACCCTGGACATCCCCACCCTTCCATCAGTGGACCTGCCCACGCTCACCCTGGACATCCCCACCCTGCCATCGGTGGACCTGCCGACGCTCACCCTGGACCTGCCGACGCTGACGCTGGACATCCCCACTCTGCCCAGCATCGATGTGCCGACGCTGCCATCAATGGACCTGCCCACGCTCACCCTGGACCTGCCGACGCTGACGCTGGACATCCCCACTCTGCCCAGCATCGATGTGCCGACGCTGCCATCAGTGGACCTGCCCACGCTCAACCTGGACATCCCCACCCTGCCATCGGTGGACCTGCCCACGCTCACCCTGGACCTGCCGACGCTGACGCTGGACATCCCCACTCTGCCCAGCATCGATGTGCCGACGCTGCCATCAGTGGACCTGCCCACGCTCACCCTGGACATCCCCACCCTTCCATCGGTGGACCTGCCCACGCTCACCCTGGACATCCCCACCCTGCCATCGGTGGACCTGCCCACGCTCACCCTGGACCTGCCGACGCTGACGCTGGACATCCCCACTCTGCCCAGCATCGATGTGCCGACGCTGCCATCAGTGGACCTGCCCACGCTCACCCTGGACATCCCCACCCTGCCATCGGTGGACCTGCCCACGCTCACCCTGGACATCCCCACCCTGCCATCGGTGGACCTGCCCACGCTCACCCTGGACCTGCCGACGCTGACGCTGGACATCCCCACTCTGCCCAGCATCGATGTGCCGACGCTGCCATCAGTGGACCTGCCCACGCTCACCCTGGACCTGCCGACGCTGACGCTGGACATCCCCACCCTGCCTAGCATCGATGTGCCGACACTGCCATCAGTGGACCTGCCGACGCTGACGCTGGACATCCCCACTCTGCCCAGCATCGATGTGCCGACGCTGCCGTCAGTGGACCTGCCCACGCTCACCCTGGACCTGCCGACGCTGACGCTGGACATCCCCACTCTGCCCAGCATCGATGTGCCGACGCTGCCATCAGTGGACCTGCCCACGCTCACCCTGGACATCCCCACTCTGCCCAGCATCGATGTGCCGACGCTGCCGTCAGTGGACCTGCCCACGCTCACCCTGGACCTGCCGACGCTGACGCTGGACATCCCCACCCTGCCCAGCATCGATGTGCCGACGCTGCCATCAGTGGACCTGCCCACGCTCACCCTGGACATCCCCACCCTTCCATCGGTGGACCTGCCCACGCTCACCCTGGACATCCCCACCCTGCCATCGGTGGACCTGCCCACGCTGACGCTGGACATCCCCACTCTGCCCAGCATCGATGTGCCGACGCTGCCATCAGTGGACCTGCCCACGCTGACGCTGGACATCCCCACTCTGCCCAGCATCGATGTGCCGACGCTGCCGTCAGTGGACCTGCCCACGCTCACCCTGGACCTGCCGACGCTGACGCTGGACATCCCCACTCTGCCCAGCATCGATGTGCCGACGCTGCCATCAGTGGACCTGCCCACGCTCACCCTGGACATCCCCACCCTTCCATCGGTGGACCTGCCCACGCTCACCCTGGACATCCCCACCCTGCCATCGGTGGACCTGCCCACGCTCACCCTGGACCTGCCGACGCTGACGCTGGACATCCCCACTCTGCCCAGCATCGATGAGCCGACGCTGCCATCAGTGGACCTGCCCACGCTCACCCTGGACATCTCCACTCTGCCCAGCATCGATGTGCCGACGATGCCGCCAGTGGACCTGCCCACGCTCACCCTGGACCTGCCGACGCTGACGCTGGACATCCCCACTCTGCCCAGCATCGATGTGCCGACGCTGCCATCAGTGGACCTGCCCACGCTGACGCTGGACATCCCCACTCTGCCCAGCATCGATGTGCCGACGCTGCCGTCAGTGGACCTGCCCACGCTCACGCTGGACCTGCCGACGCTGACGCTGGACATCCCCACTCTGCCCAGCATCGATGTGCCGACGCTGCCATCAGTGGACCTGCCCACGCTGACGCTGGACATCCCCACTCTGCCCAGCATCGATGTGCCGACGCTGCCATCGGTGGACCTGCCCACGCTCACCCTGGACATCCCCACTCTGCCCAGCATCGATGTGCCGACGCTGCCGTCAGTGGACCTGCCCACGCTCACCCTGGACCTGCCGACGCTGACGCTGGACATCCCCACTCTGCCCAGCATCGATGTGCCGACGCTGCCATCAGTGGACCTGCCCACGCTCACCCTGGACATCCCCACTCTGCCCAGCATCGATGTGCCGACGCTGCCGTCAGTGGACCTGCCCACGCTGACCCTGGACCTGCCGACGCTGACGCTGGACATCCCCACTCTGCCCAGCATCGATGTGCCGACGCTGCCATCAGTGGACCTGCCGACGCTGACGCTGGACATCCCCACTCTGCCCAGCATCGATGTGCCGACGCTGCCATCAGTGGACCTGCCCACGCTCACCCTGGACCTGCCGACGCTGACACTGGACATCCCCACCCTGCCCAGCATCGATGTGCCGACGCTGCCATCAGTGGACCTGCCCACGCTGACGCTGGACATCCCCACTCTGCCCAGCATCGATGTGCCGACGCTGCCATCAGTGGACCTGCCCACGCTCACCCTGGACCTGCCGACGCTGACGCTGGACATCCCCACTCTGCCCAGCATCGATGTGCCGACGCTGCCATCAGTGGACCTGCCCACGCTCACCCTGGACATCTCCACTCTGCCCAGCATCGATGTGCCGACGCTGCCGCCAGTGGACCTGCCCACGCTCACCCTGGACTTGCCGACGCTGACGCTGGACATCCCCACTCTGCCCAGCATCGATGTGCCGACGCTGCCATCAGTGGACCTGCCCACGCTCACCCTGGACATCCCCACCCTTCCATCGGTGGACATGCCCACGCTCACCCTGGACATCCCCACCCTGCCATCGGTGGACCTGCCCACGCTGACGCTGGACATCCCCACTCTGCCCAGCATCGATGTGCCGACGCTGCCATCAGTGGACCTGCCCACGCTGACGCTGGACATCCCCACTCTGCCCAGCATCGACGTGCCGACGCTGCCGTCAGTGGACCTGCCCACGCTCACCCTGGACCTGCCGACGCTGACGCTGGACATCCCCACTCTGCCCAGCATCGATGTGCTGACGCTGCCATCAGTGGACCTGCCCACGCTCACCCTGGACATCCCCACCCTTCCATCGGTGGACCTGCCCACGCTCACCCTGGACATCCCCACCCTGCCATCGGTGGACCTGCCCACGCTGACGCTGGACATCCCCACTCTGCCCAGCATCGATGTGCCGACGCTGCCGTCAGTGAACCTGCCCACGCTCACCCTGGACCTGCCGACGCTGACGCTGGACATCCCCACTCTGCCCAGCATCGATGTGCCGACGCTGCCATCAGTGGACCTGCCCACGCTCACCCTGGACCTGCCGACGCTGACGCTGGACATCCCCACTCTGCCCAGCATCGATGTGCCGACGCTGCCATCAGTGGACCTGCCGACGCTCACCCTGGACATCCCCACTCTGCCCAGCATCGATGTGCCGACGCTGCCGTCAGTGGACCTGCCCACGCTCACCCTGGACCTGCCGACGCTGACGCTGGACATCCCCACTCTGCCCAGCATCGATGTGCCGACGCTGCCATCAGTGGACCTGCCCACGCTCACCCTGGACATCCCCACTCTGCCCAGCATCGATGTGCCGACGCTGCCGTCAGTGGACCTGCCCACGCTCACCCTGGACCTGCCGACGCTGACGCTGGACATCCCCACTCTGCCCAGCATCGATGTGCCGACGCTGCCATCAGTGGACCTGCCCACGCTGACGCTGGACATCCCCACTCTGCCCAGCATCGATGAGCCGACGCTGCCGTCAGTGGACCTGCCCACGCTCACGCTGGACCTGCCGACGCTGACGCTGGACATCCCCACTCTGCCCAGCATCGATGTGCCGACGCTGCCATCAGTGGACCTGCCCACGCTGACGCTGGACATCCCCACTCTGCCCAGCATCGATGTGCCGACGCTGCCATCGGTGGACCTGCCCACGCTCACCCTGGACCTGCCGACGCTGACGCTGGACATCCCCACTCTGCCCAGCATCGATGTGCCGACGCTGCCATCAGTGGACCTGCCCACGCTCACCCTGGACATCCCCACCCTGCCATCGGTGGACCTGCCCACGCTCACCCTGGACCTGCCGACGCTGACGCTGGACATCCCCACTCTGCCCAGCATCGATGTGCCGACGCTGCCATCAGTGGACCTGCCCACGCTGACGCTGGACATCCCCACTCTGCCCAGCATCGATGTGCCGACGCTGCCATCGGTGGACCTGCCCACGCTCACCCTGGACCTGCCGACGCTGACGCTGGACATCCCCACCCTGCCCAGCATCGATGTGCCGACGCTGCCATCAGTGGACCTGCCCACGCTCACCCTGGACATCCCCACCCTTCCATCAGTAGACCTGCCCACGCTCAGCCTGGACATCCCCACCCTGCCATCGGTGGACCTGCCGACGCTCACCCTGGACCTGCCGACGCTGACGCTGGACATCCCCACCCTGCCATCGGTGGACCTGCCGACGCTCACCCTGGACCTGCCGACGCTGACGCTGGACATCCCCACTCTGCCCAGCATCGATGTGCCGACCCTTCCATCAGTGGACCTGCCCACGCTGACGCTGGACATCCCCACCCTGCCATCGGTGGACCTGCCCACGCTCACCCTGGACCTGCCGACGCTGACGCTGGACATCCCCACTCTGCCCAGCATCGATGTGCCGACGCTGCCATCAGTGGACCTGCCCACGCTGACGCTGGACATCCCCACTCTGCCCAGCATCGATGTGCCGACGCTGCCGTCAGTGGACCTGCCCACGCTCACCCTGGACCTGCCGACGCTGACGCTGGACATCCCCACTCTGCCCAGCATCGATGTGCCGACGCTGCCATCAGTGGACCTGCCCACGCTGACGCTGGACATCCCCACTCTGCCCAGCATCGATGTGCCGACGCTGCCATCAGTGAACCTGCCCACGCTCACCCTGGACCTGCCGACGCTGACGCTGGACATCCCCACTCTGCCCAGCATCGATGTGCCGACGCTGCCATCAGTGGACCTGCCCACGCTCACCCTGGACCTGCCGACGCTGACGCTGGACATCCCCACTCTGCCCAGCATCGATGTGCCGACGCTGCCATCAGTGGACCTGCCCACGCTGACGCTGGACATCCCCACTCTGCCCAGCATCGATGTGCCGACGCTGCCGTCAGTGGACCTGCCCACGCTCACCCTGGACCTGCCGACGCTGACGCTGGACATCCCCACTCTGCCCAGCATCGATGTGCCGACGCTGCCATCAGTGGACCTGCCCACGCTGACGCTGGACATCCCCACTCTGCCCAGCATCGATGTGCCGACGCTGCCGTCAGTGAACCTGCCCACGCTCACCCTGGACCTGCCGACGCTGACGCTGGACATCCCCACTCTGCCCAGCATCGATGTGCCGACGCTGCCATCAGTGGACCTGCCCACGCTCACCCTGGACCTGCCGACGCTGACGCTGGACATCCCCACTCTGCCCAGCATCGATGTGCCGACGCTGCCATCAGTGGACCTGCCCACGCTGACGCTGGACATCCCCACTCTGCCCAGCATCGATGTGCCGACGCTGCCGTCAGTGGACCTGCCCACGCTCACCCTGGACCTGCCGACGCTGACGCTGGACATCCCCACCCTGCCCAGCATCGATGTGCCGACGCTGCCATCAGTGGACCTGCCCACGCTCACCCTGGACCTGCCCACGCTGACGCTGGACATCCCCACTCTGCCCAGCATCGATGTGCCGACGCTGCCATCAGTGGACCTGCCGACGCTCACCCTGGACCTGCCGACGCTGACGCTGGACATCCCTACTCTGCCCAGCATCGATGTGCCGACGCTGCCATCAGTGGACCTGCCCACGCTCACCCTGGACATCCCCACTCTGCCCAGCATCGATGTGCCGACGCTGCCATCAGTGGACCTGCCCACGCTCACCTTGGACCTGCCGACGCTGACGCTGGACATCCCCACTCTGCCCAGCATCGATGTGCCGACGCTGCCATCAGTGGACCTGCCCACGCTCACCCTGGACATCCCCACCCTGCCATCGGTGGACCTGCCCACGCTCACCCTGGACCTGCCGACGCTGACGCTGGACATCCCCACTCTGCCCAGCATCGATGTGCCGACGCTGCCATCAGTGGACCTGCCCACGCTCACCCTGGACATCCCCACCCTGCCATCGGTGGACCTGCCCACGCTCACCCTGGACCTGCCGACGCTGACGCTGGACATCCCCACTCTGCCCAGCATCGATGTGCCGACGCTGCCATCAGTGGACCTGCCCACGCTGACGCTGGACATCCCCACTCTGCCCAGCATCGATGTGCCGACGCTGCCGTCAGTGGACCTGCCCACGCTCACGCTGGACCTGCCGACGCTGACGCTGGACATCCCCACTCTGCCCAGCATCGATGTGCCGACGCTGCCATCAGTGGACCTGCCCACGCTGACGCTGGACATCCCCACTCTGCCCAGCATCGATGTGCCGACGCTGCCATCGGTGGACCTGCCCACGCTCACCCTGGACATCCCCACTCTGCCCAGCATCGATGTGCCGACGCTGCCGTCAGTGGACCTGCCCACGCTCACCCTGGACCTGCCGACGCTGACGCTGGACATCCCCACTCTGCCCAGCATCGATGTGCCGACGCTGCCATCAGTGGACCTGCCCACGCTCACCCTGGACATCCCCACTCTGCCCAGCATCGATGTGCCGACGCTGCCGTCAGTGGACCTGCCCACGCTGACCCTGGACCTGCCGACGCTGACGCTGGACATCCCCACCCTGCCCAGCATCGATGTGCCGACGCTGCCATCAGTGGACCTGCCGACGCTCACCCTGGACCTGCCGACGCTGACGCTGGACATCCCCACTCTGCCCAGCATCGATGTGCCGACGCTGCCATCAGTGGACCTGCCCACGCTCACCCTGGACATCCCCACTCTGCCCAGCATCGATGTGCCGACGCTGCCATCGGTGGACCTGCCCACGCTCACCCTGGACATCCCCACTCTGCCCAGCATCGATGTGCCGACGCTGCCGTCAGTGGACCTGCCCACGCTCACCCTGGACCTGCCGACGCTGACGCTGGACATCCCCACTCTGCCCAGCATCGATGTGCCGACGCTGCCATCAGTGGACCTGCCCACGCTGACGCTGGACATCCCCACTCTGCCCAGCATCGATGTGCCGACGCTGCCATCGGTGGACCTGCCCACGCTCACCCTGGACCTGCCGACGCTGACGCTGGACATCCCCACCCTGCCCAGCATCGATGTGCCGACGCTGCCATCAGTGGACCTGCCGACGCTCACCCTGGACCTGCCGACGCTGACGCTGGACATCCCCACTCTGCCCAGCATCGATGTGCCGACGCTGCCATCAGTGGACCTGCCCACGCTCACCCTGGACATCCCCACTCTGCCCAGCATCGATGTGCCGACGCTGCCATCAGTGGACCTGCCCACGCTCACCCTGGACATCCCCACTCTGCCCAGCATCGATGTGCCGACGCTGCCGTCAGTGGACCTGCCCACGCTCACCCTGGACCTGCCGACGCTGACGCTGGACATCCCCACCCTGCCCAGCATCGATGTGCCGACGCTGCCATCAGTGGACCTGCCCACGCTCACCTTGGACATCCCCACCCTTCCATCGGTGGACCTGCCCACGCTCACCCTGGACATCCCCACCCTGCCATCGGTGGACCTGCCGACGCTCACCCTGGACCTGCCGACGCTGACGCTGGACATCCCCACCCTGCCCAGCATCGATGTGCCGACGCTGCCATCAGTGGACCTGCCCACGCTCACCTTGGACATCCCCACCCTTCCATCAGTGGACCTGCCCACGCTCACCCTGGACATCCCCACCCTGCCATCGGTGGACCTGCCCACGCTGACGCTGGACATCCCCACTCTGCCCAGCATCGATGTGCCGACGCTGCCATCAGTGGACCTGCCCACGCTGACGCTGGACATCCCCACTCTGCCCAGCATCGATGTGCCTACGCTGCCATCAATGGACCTGCCCACTCTGCCAACCGGGAATGTGCCAACGTTGCCGTCCATTGCGGTTCCTCCCACTACAGTGCCAACCCTCACGTTGCCATCCTCTCCAACGTTCACCCTGCCAACACCGCCCACCCTGACCCTCCCTTCGTCACCAACGCCCACCCTGCCAACACCGCCCACCCTGACCCTCCCTTCGTCACCGACGCCCACCCTGCCAACACCGCCCACCCTGACCCTCCCATCGGTGCCGACACCCACGCTAGCCAGCCTGCCCTCGGTAGGCTCGCTACCAACCCTTCCCACCACAGCAACGCTGCCGTCGGTGAGCTCACTGCCGACCCTGACGACCATCAGGACGCTGCCATCGGTCGGCTCACTGCCAACGCTGCCTTCTGTGGGCACCCTGCCCACGCTGCCGTCGCTGTCAACCCTGACGACCATCCGGACGCTGCCATCTGTGACCACCCTGGCGACGCTGCCATCGGTTGCCTCACTGCCAACGCTGCCTTCTGTGGGCACCCTGCCCACGCTGCCGTCGCTGTCCACCCTGACGACCATCCGGACACTGCCGTCGGTCGCCTCGCTCCCCACGCTGCCGTCGCTGTCGACCCTGACTACCATCCGGACGCTGCCATCGGTCGGCTCCCTGCCGTCGCTGCCATCGGTCGCCTCCCTGCCGACGCTGCCGTCGCTGTCGACCCTGACGACCATCAGGACGCTGCCGTCGGTCGCTTCTCTGCCGTCGCTGCCATCGGTCGCCTCCCTGCCGACGCTGCCGTCTGTTGGCACCCTGCCCACGCTGCCGTCGCTGTCGACCCTGACGACCATCAGGACGCTGCCATCGGTCGGCTCCCTGCCGACGCTGCCGTCCGCCGGCACCCTGCCAACGCTGCCGTCACTGTCGACACTGACGACCATCAGGACGCTGCCGTCAGTCGGCTCCCTCCCCAGCTTCAGCTTGCCCACTGCGAGCTCGCTGCCTACGCTACCGTCTGTGGGCTCACTACCAACCCTGGCATCGGTGCGCCTGACAGTTCAAAGGCCTGGCTAATGATGTGCATTTTCCTGCATGTGTAGTGTGGCTTTAGCCCCTCGGGCCTCCTGCTTCCGCGTTCTATCTGTACAATGGCCCGTTTTCTGGTTGCAGGTACCGAGCCTGAGCTCCCTGCCGACGCTGCCATCGGTCGCGTCCCTGTCGACTCTGTCCTCAGTTGGATCACTGCCGACACTGCCGAGCCTGTCGACACTGACAACCGTCAGGACGCTGCCCTCAGTGGGCTCGCTACCCACACTGCCGTCAGTCGCATCCCAGCCGACGCTGCCATCTGCTGGCACCCTGCCCACGCTGCCGTCGCTGTCGACACTGACGACCATCAGGACGCTGCCGTCAGTCGGCTCCCTCCCCAGCTTCAGCTTGCCCACTGCGAGCTCGCTGCCTACGCTGCCGTCTGTGGGCTCACTACCAACCCTGGCATCGGTGCGCCTGACAGTTCAAAGGCCTGGCTAATGATGTGCATTTTCCTGCATGTGTAGTGTGGCTTTAGCCCCTCGGGCCTCCTGCTTCCGCGTTCTATCTGTACAATGGCCCGTTTTCTGGTTGCAGGTACCGAGCCTGAGCTCCCTGCCGACGCTGCCATCGGTCGCGTCCCTGTCGACTCTGGCCTCAGTTGGATCACTGCCGACACTGCCGAGCCTGTCGACACTGACAACCGTCAGGACGCTGCCCTCAGTGGGCTCGCTACCCACATTGCCGTCAGTCGCATCCCAGCCGACGCTGCCATCTGTCGGCACCCTGCCAACGCTGTCGACGCTGGCAACCATCAGGACGCTGCCGTCAGTCGGCTCCCTCCCCAGCTTCAGCTTGCCCACTGCGAGCTCGCTGCCTACGCTGCCGTCTGTGGGCTCACTGCCAACCCTGGCATCGGTGCGCCTGACGGTTCAAAGGCCTGCCTGATGATGTGCATTTCCTGCATGTGTAGTGTGGCTTTAGCCCCTCGGGCCTCCTGCTTCCGCGTTCCATCTGTACAATGGCCCGTTTTCTGGTTGCAGGTACCGAGCCTGAGCTCCCTGCCGACGCTGCCATCGGTCGCGTCCCTGTCGACTCTGGCCTCAGTTGGATCACTGCCGACACTGCCGAGCCTGTCGACACTGACAACCGTCAGGACGCTGCCCTCAGTGGGCTCGCTACCCACATTGCCGTCAGTCGCATCCCAGCCGACGCTGCCATCTGTCGGCACCCTGCCAACGCTGTCGACGCTGGCAACCATCAGGACGCTGCCATCAGTCGGCTCTTTGCCGACACTGCCGTCGGTTGCTTCCCTGCCGACGCTGCCCAGCCTGTCGACCCTGACCACTGTCAGGACGCTGCCATCAGTCGCCTCACTGCCGACGCTGCCGTCGGTCGCTTCCCTGCCAACCCTCCCCAGCCTGTCAACGCTGGCAACCATCAGGACGCTGCCATCGGTTGGCTCTCTGCCGACCCTCCCATCGGTCGCCTCCCTGCCGACGCTGCCCAGCCTGTCGACCCTGACCACTGTCAGGACGCTGCCATCAGTCGTCTCACTGCCGACGCTGCCGTCGGTCGCTTCCCTGCCAACCCTCCCCAGCCTGTCAACGCTGGCAACCATCAGGACGCTGCCATCGGTTGGCTCTCTGCCGACCCTCCCATCGGTCGCCTCCCTGCCGACGCTGGCCAGCCTGTCAACGCTGGCCACCAGCAGGACGCTGCCGTCAGTTGCATCGCTGCCGACGCTGCCGTCAGTGGGCTCCCTGCCAACGCTGGCATCCCTGTCAACGCTGGCCACCAGCAGGACGCTGCCGTCAGTCGGCTCGCTCCCCAGCTTCAGCCTTCCGTCTGTGGGCTCGCTGCCTACGCTGCCGTCGGTGGGCTCGCTGCCGACCCTGGCATCGGTGAGCCTGACGTGCTGCCCACCTGCATGAAGTGTGTGTTCCCTCCATGTCTATGACTTGTGGCCCTGTGCCGCTGCTGTTCCGTATTGTTCAGACACCTGCCTGTTTCTGGTTGCAGCTGCCAACCCTGCGCACCCTGCCGACGCTGGCATCGGTTGCCTCCCTGCCGACGCTGCCATCAGTTGCTTCCCTGCCGACGCTGTCTTCGCTGTCGACCCTGGGCACCGTCAGGACGCTGCCGTCAGTCGGCACCCTGCCAACGCTGGCTTCCCTGCCAACACTTCCCTCGGTGAGCTTCTTCTCAGCGCTTCCTGGCTCCAGCGAGCCCTTTGCTATGGTGCTGGGTCTAAGCGCGTTTGATACACCAAGCCACCGACCGTGGTACAACTTCAGCTGTGCTTCAGCATCGTGCAAGCACGAGGTTGACAACCACTGTGCCTGTTTGTTGCAGTTCTCGTTCCCAACGCTGGGCAGCTTGCCGACGCTGCCTGCCTCGTTGCCAGCTTCGCTTGCCAGCCTGCCAGTCTTCAGTTTCCCGACGCTGCCATCGGTGAGGCCTGCGCCCTCTGGTGTCAAATGCCATGCTGTATCCCCGCACTGATCCTGTCTGTCGTCGAGTGGGTCCAGCAAGCATGGTGCACCCTGCCCTTGACCAACATCAAGGAAAGAAGTCTGGAGGAGGAGGCTTGACATGCGTGGCTCCTTCAATCTGCAGCCTCAACTTCCCACGCTGCCGAGCGTTGCCTCGCTGCCGACAGCGGCGTTCCCAACGCTGCCGTCAGTCAGCACACTACCCACCCTGACCTCGGTGAGTGCGTGATGTTACTACAGCGGCCCAGTGTCAGCCGTTGCAGTGCACCAGCATCTTCGCGGCCCCGCATGCATAAGCACTCGCCAGGCCACTGACACGAGGTTTCATGTGCTCCTGCAGCTGCCAACGCTCTACACGCTCGGCACGCTCCCCGGCACCGTCCCGGGCTCGCAGGTGCCGGTGCTGGTCGTCTTCCCAGGCGGCTTCCGGACGCCGTCGCAGGTCACCGTGACGCTGCCCGTCCAGGTGCACGCAGTTCAGGGTTTAGGCCGACTGACCAAACCACCTCCCCAAGGCGCAGGGCTGCGGGCCGCTCACATGGCACATCACATGCACGGCAAGCTGCACGAGGTCAGTGGCACCCCTGCAGCAGCGCTGACCTGCCGCGCATGTGATGCATGAACAGGTCCAGGTGCCACAGACGACGGTTGGCGGCAGTCCCATCGGTCGCCGCCTGTTGGGCCGCGGTGGCAGCCTCCGTGGCGGCATGTAGCTTTCAAAGGATCCAGATACAACGAGACCCTCTCACGGCCGTTAAGGGCCACCCAACATTGCAGTGTGCAGCCCCGAGCAGCTGAAGCTCAGGCACCAAGCACTCAGAAAAAGAGAATCCCTTCAAATCAGGTTGACCAGCTGACATACTGCAACAGACGGGGGAGTTTTGCCGTCATTCCGATGGATATATGGACTAACCAACGCCTACTCGAGGGGTGCTTTGCATAATTCCTCCTGCCACGCGGCACATTGTGCGCCAGGACCGTCCTTAGGCGATAGGTGAACAACGATGTTTTGACAGTGCGCAGCAGGGCTTGGTGCCTTAGGTAGATATGCGTGAATGCATGGACCGCATACTTGATTTCTTTTTTTGTTGCTGCCGACAGGCATATTGGGAGCTGCATTTCCTTCAATTTGCTTTCCGTTGCTAGGCTACAGCCTCAGGCAACCCAGATGGTTGCATGTGTTTTGAACGTTGCTGCCGTTGCACACACCTATTTTCAGCTGCGGCATGTATGTGCTGTGCGGGTGGGAAGCTGCGTGTTCCCAAACTGTCCTACTGCTTTCATCATTTGTGCCTCATATTCGAGAAAAACACGGGAATGTAATTTGGTGACCAGTACCGTAGTGCCCAGCATCTAATGGGCACCCAGCTAAAGTGAATTGTTTTTGGCCTCCGCGCACAATCGCGCAGGCGGAAAGTAATTTTCTGGTGGCTCCGCGCACACAGTTGCAAACTGCACTCATGTTCATCATACTGGTCTACATTGGTGTCTGATTGCCGTGGGGATGTTCAGAATGGTGCACTCTACATGCTTGACGGTGTTTGGCACCATTGCTGGCCGAAAAGGGGTAGATTTTGCCTGGTTTCGGTTGTCCACCTCGAAAGTGCAATTAATTTCCCCCTTCGCGCACTGTATCGCGCAGCCGCTGAATATTCAATTTTAGGTGCGCGATACACTCCGCGCAGTAGATCTCGAATTATTTATGCGCATTAGATGCTGGGCACTACGGTATATTGCATTGCCCTTCACAGCAGGCAAGCACCAGTAGAGCAAAAAAACAGTCCACTCCAAGATCTTCCGAGCCAGACCACAGGTTTCCAGAATATGCATGTGTCGATCACTGTGCACAGCACATTATTCATGCGAGGCCCAGCAAACCCTGCATGTGCCCGCTGATCTGCTCGACCAAGCTCTCTGCCAAGTGTCAGTCAGCGGCAGGGCCCTGTCGCCTGTGACAAGCCTGTATTCAACAGAGGTGAGTGCCAGCTTACACCCTGCTCAGTCACTGAGCAGGGTGTCCCCCTTCTATAGTACACTTCGTCAGTTGAACGCTGCCAGCTGACAGGCCTGATAGTGTTGACAGCCGGTCAATACCGCCAGAGCCTCAGCTCAGCTATTGAGCAGCCGACAAGAATGGCAGCCTGCAACTGTGCCAGCTGCCCATCACCCGCCGATGCTAGTCTCCACGAGGGATGACGAACTTGATGGGCAGCACCGGGCGCCGGGGCGAGGTCGGCTGGTGCTCTGCATCCTGCGTCCTGCTGCCGTCGTCCTTCCTGCTGCCAAGGTCCCGCCACCGCTGCTGCTGGGACCCCGGCTGCTGGTACCCTGGCCGCGGGCTGCTGCCGGCGTGGGGGCTGCCGGAGCTCATGCTGCCGATGCCGCCCTGGAGCTGACCCTCGCGGCTGCCGACTGTCAGGATTGCCCTGGGCCGCTTGCCGCTGCGCGGCGACTCTGGGAGGCCATCGGCTGCGTCCAACGGCAGAGGCCCCCGCTTCGAGCCGCCGGATGATGCTGATCCGGCATCTGACATTGGCGTCGACGACCTCGGCGGCGACTCCGGCGCATCGTCATCGTCATCGTAGTCCACCAGCGGACCGAACAACCCGCCGCCCAGGCCGGGCCCTGCACAGCAGCCACAATGTTTGATGGTCAGCGGACACGATCTCAGTCACAGCCTGCTTGCAGCGGTGTCTGACTGGGCACTGGCCAAGTGAGCCTGCAAGCTGGACAGCAAGCCCCACGCACCAAGCAACAACTGGACCTTTTACGCAGTGTCTGTTGCACCGTCATGAGGGACAGCGCACGGCCATGTGCACCAAAACGTGAGGGTCCGACGTGAGGGTCCCAGTGACTCGGCTGCAAGCAGGTGAGGTGCAGGAGCAGCGGCACCTGGCGGCCGGCCGAAGGGGGGGCTGGACGCCCGGCCGCCGTTGCCGCTGGCCGCCGGCGAGGGCGCGGGTCCCGGAGGGCCCTCCTCGTCATCGTCCCCCTGACGACACGGCACAGTCTCAAGCCGGTCAAGTCCTGCAGCCCTCTGCAGCTGACGACCACAGACACCACTGGGTGCTGATGCAGGCGGGGCGACGGGGGTGCGCTGCGAGTTCAAAGAAAGCGACATCCTTGCAAACACCTCCGTGCACGTGCAAGCATGCAGGGTGAGAGGCTCAGGAGGCTTTGCTCCTGCGCTGGTCGCTCGAGTCGGCTTGCAACCGCTCCACCACGCTCTGACCCACCACCAGCCTGCCCCGCTGCGGTTGCGGCTCATGCCCGCAGCCACGCCCTGGCAACCGCGCCAGGACCGCCTCCACGCCAAGGACACTCAGCACGGGACCCAAGACTGACCTCTGCGAAGTAGTCCTCCTCGTCACGGCTGAGGGCGCGCGCCTCGGGCCGCCGCCGCTGCGCCTCCAGCACCTGCCGGGCAGCCGCTGTGCTGGTGACGTCCGCCCCGGGGCCGTTCCGCTGCTGCGCCTGCACCGTGCACAGCCACAGGCGGCATGACGCTGCCCAAAGGCGAGCCCCCAATGCTCCAAACGCTTGACGTCTCTACTAGCTGAACTTCTGTGCACCCATGTCGGTGTCACCAATGGAACAGAGGACCTAGCTCAGGCACTGGCTTTGACACGTGCTATTTCGGGCACTGGTCGTCCGCAACCAGGAAACCTAGGTGTAAGACGCAGGACACGGCACGCTGCTCAGGACTGCAGCCTTGCTGCCTCACCTGGTCGTACTTGAGCCGGAGCGCCCTGAAGGTGTCGACATAGTCGACCTCCTCCAGCTCCGAGCCAAACTTTTCGACCAGGTGGGCCACGAGCGCCTTGATGTTCTCGGCGCGGATGAACTCCACCATCTCCAGCACCACGCTGCGGCGGTGCATGGGCACAGGTCAATCACTCTGTCGTGGCGTGATACAACTGTACCCCGGTCCGCAAGATGCTTGCTGGAGCTACAGGTGATGCAACAATTGTTGGACGCAGCGTTGGTGGCAGGACGAGGTGTGGCGGGGTGAAATGTCAGCTGCTGCTCATCTTGCGGGGGGAGGCGTGTGCTGCTGCGAGGTCCGTGCACCTGTTCAGCAGGTTGTAGCGGGAGCCGTTGGCGAGGAAGGCCTGGATGACGGGGTCAAAGAGGTTGTGCCGCACCAGGTACCGGTTGTAGAAGTCGTCCTGCATGCAAAGGCACACCTCAGGCACGGGCGCTGCAGGGGCGTCATAGCCAAGCATGGGGCTTGCAAGCCGATGCCCAGAGTTACAGCGCACATGAACCGCACAGCAGATCAGGGTTGGCACCACGCGGCCTGGCGCCAAAATATTAGCTGAAAGTGGGTTTCTATTCAAACACCAACGTCAACACTGCGACAGCGCCCAGCTGCGCCTGGCTGTGCAGCAGACTGCTTTGTCTTCCTCGGCAGATGTTCGACGCACTGCTGCCTGAGAAACGGCTGCCACGGCCACGCAAGGCTCACCTTCAGCCCGACGCAGGTGCGCAGGAATCGCACGACGGCGACGCCGACCCAGGGCTCCCGCCGCCGCAGCGGCTTGATGGTGGCCTCCACCACGTGGTTGCGCAGGATGTAGTACTTTATGCGGTACGCGTGGCGCCCCACGCAGAAGCACAGCAGCTCCAGCAGCAGGACCAGCGTGCCCGCCGGCTTGCCGCCCTCCTCCTGATGCATCATGTGGGAGCGACGTCAAAGACCTGCCAGCCCTGCCAGACCTGCCAGCGTGATGTTGCAGCAGGGAACGTGACGCGGCGCCACGGGATGCACAGGGGTGCAGCACGCCTCGACAGGCGCAAAGCCTCGGGTCGTGGGAGGTGCCTCGTGAAGCCCTTCCATGGATTTGGCACAAGATCAGCGGCGCCAGCGCTGCAGCTTGTAGGCGCACCTCCTCCTTCGACCCGCTGTCCTCCAGCAGCGCCATGACGTGCTTCATGAAGTGGTCGTAGAAGAGGTCCAGGAAGGAGTTCTTCTCGATTGGGCCCTCCATCATGTCGGGGTCCAGCAGCAGCCGCAGCAGCTCCAGCGCCTGCATGCAGAGACCGCTACTGCCTCAGCAAGCTCCACAACAATGCTGCTAATGATAGTGACAGTCGTGGCCAAAGCGTCTCTTCTGTACTGCTCCAAGCGCTGAGCAGTATGGCGCAGGGGTGGCGCCAGCCCTCGACCCCGATTGTAGAGCTTGCCGCTTGTCGACATGCAAATGGAGGGTTCAGGCTTTGCACCTGTTCCTGCAGCCCGTTGTCGTTGGGCGTGCCCAGCGTCGCGATCAGCGTGCCCAGCAGCCGGCGGTTGTCCTCGGCGGGCTTCGCTCCAAGGGGGGCTCCGGGCACCGCGCCCTCGATGTGCAGCCTGAGCGGCTGCGGGTCGTGCTGCCCCGCCGCCAGCAGCACGTCGCACGCGCGCAGCCGCAGCGCGTCATCCCCCCGCTCCATAGCCGCCGCCATGATCTGCAGCGCCATACTTTTTTCAATTAGGCGCACTTTCTGTTAACTTAGCAGCAAGGCCACTTGTTATTGGTTTATCAGCAAGCTGTAGTGGGAATCTTTCGTGTGCATGTGGGGGGTCGTGCCGATGTGATGCGCAGCAGAGGACGAGCGCGGCAAAGGACGAGGGCCGGGGCGGGTTAGAAGCAAGGCGGCGGACCTTGAACAGGCCCAAGTCGGCGAGCTTGTTGAGCAGGCTGGTGCGAGCCCCCGCCTGCAGGTGCTTTGCCAGACCGCAGAGCTCCTGCAGTGAAACGAAAATGGCGTTAGCTCAGTGGGCATCTGTGGCGATGGTATGCCATTCCTTGGGCGAACTGGAAAGTGTGCTGAGGGCCGCCTCATGGCCCAGACGCTGAAGCCATGGAAACACCCCGGTGGCACACACAGTCTCATGCTGTATAGTGTGTGAGGTGGTGAACCTATGCTCTAGTGTAATGTCATGGCTGACACAACCACAAGCAAAGAGGACTGTCAAGCAGACCCTGCCCCAGGTGAACCACATCTGCAAGCCACAGGTCAGCTGCAGCTGAAAGGGCTCAAGCCATGCCTGGGGCGCTCCTTGCTTGGCACGTAAAGCGCTGGTTCACAACTGCAAGACCTACCCTGCCTTTCATTAGATGCTAGCTAATTGCAGGCATCAGTGCTCGCCTGCAGGAAGGAGACCAGGTCGACCCAGGAGGCGTCCGGCTTCGCCAGGTTGCCCCCCGGGCCAGCGCCCAGCCGCTGGAACAGCTCCGGGAAGAAGCGCGGGTCCTTCGTCAGCGACACCAGCACCTCCACGTTGTTGAACAGCATGAGGCTGGACAGCGTCGCGAAGGTGCCGTCGTCCAGCACCCTGCACAGGGGTGTGCGGCTTTCGGTCAGCTGCAGCCGGTGCATGAGGCCGCACCGCACCCTGCCACGGCAGCAACAGCGATCAGCAAATGCACCAGCCTCGGCATCCCGCCGTCATGCGCAGGTGTTGGCATGCCTGCTCATCGGACAAGTACCTGGGCAGGATGACGTCTTTAAGGTAGCCCATACGGTACGTCTGGTGGATCTTCGCCCGCACCAATGCGTCTGATATCGGCACCACCTCCCGGAACACCACCCTGTCCCGCAGAAAGTCGCGGTGCTTCTGCCGCTCTGGCAGCTCCGGGTCGTACCTGCACGGAACAGAGCTCAATCTCCTCAGGGGTAGGCACTGTGTGTTGTCCCTCCACAGCAGCGCACGCGGCCAGGAGGCGACTTGATGCAGCCAAGCACAGCACCGCCCTGCTAGATTCTGGACAGTGCACTGCAGCTCAGGCGTCGTCACCCAACGGCGCTCACTCCAGGGCGCCGATGACGTCCATGACGTTCTCCTCCGACAGCATCGCCTCCAGGAGCCCAGTGTCGTTCAGCATGATCGCCCCCCGAACCGCTGTGTGCATCGCCGCCAGCCCGGCGTCGTGCTCCAGGTCCTCGACATCCTACAAAGGCAAAGTTCCTTCCTTTGCTCCTGGCCCCTTCCCTTGGGTTTGGCTGTGCTTGAACACAACCTGCAGGGAGTTGCATGCGCTGCACTCTGCATTGCCGCCGAACTGCCGCCTTTACAGGTCACCCAGATGCTTCAGGCCTATAGCAAGCTTGGAGTCGGCACAGTCCGTAGGATGTGCGCCGCACCGTGCGCTATGGTAGGACCACAACAGACGCATCGGAGTGCAGGTGCTCCCAGCCAGGATGCAGGGGCGCATGCTAGGCGCGTGAGCATGGCCCCACCCTGAAAAGGTCCAGCAGCCGCCGCAGGTAGTTGTTCCGCAGCAGCTGCTCCGCGACCCTGTCGCGCTGGAAGGGGGACACCTCCCGCAGCGCCTTTGCGATGTCCGGCAGGTTGCCCATGTCGGGCGGCGGGAGGTCCACGGGCCCCGTGGCGCCGCCGTCTGGGAAGTCACCTGCAGCGCAGAGCAGCTGAAGATGTGGACAAACAGCTGTCCATTGTTGAGGGTGGTTCCTCTGTGGAGCAACCATTCAACACCTCTACATCAGTTGTGAGTGGTGGACAACGCCGTTGAGGCTGCTGCCATAGCATTGCAGGCGCTCTTCGTTGAGGCCATCGGATGGTGCCGCAATTACGCTGTGGCAAGCACCTTCGAGCGACGTCCCCAGCTGGTCAAACTCATCCACCGGCGGCCTTGAGCGGGAGCCCAGGCTGCCGTCCGACCCGCCGCTGCTGCCGGGGCTGCCATCGCCCGGCCGCCGCTCCTCTGCCCGCGTCTGCACCTCCTGTATCTGCTCCCTGCAGCACCAGGCACATGCACTCAGCGAGCGCCTGACCACACGGCGTCAGCACGATGTATGCACTGCAGCGGGCGTGCAGCTGCGCCCACCAGACGTAGTTGCAGCCCGCGGCCTCCTGGAAGGACAACGCGATGTCTGTGCCCAGCTCCGTGTCGGTCCACGTGATGATCGTGTCCTCTGCGTGGAGCACAGCAATGTTGTGTTGCTGAGCTGTGGGCAGAAGCCACGCTTGCCAGCTTGCAGCTGGGTGAACTCCTTACGGGGGCGGCTCCCTTTGCGCAAGCAGTGAGCCAGTGTATTGGTCCACAGTTCCACGCCCGCCGCATTACAACAGTGAACTGGCAGCAAAGTGGGCACGCCACCACGCACCGCCCTGGCGCTGGTAGATGTCCTCCCGGGAGATGCGGTGGATGAGCAGCGTGCGCGTGTCCTCCTCGCTGATGACCACCAGGCCCACGCTGTCGCTTTGCTGCAGATGTGTGCGCAGGGAGCCGTGAGCGGAGGCTGTCGCCGCATCTGTGTGAGCCCACATCATGCGCCGCTTTGCAAGCAGTGCGACATCAACACGCCAGCAGCAGAGTCACCTCCATGTATTCCACAGACACGGAGCCGGTGCCCTTGTCGTCCCACATGCCCTCCGTGTTCAGGCGGTACACCTTGACGCGCTGCATGCCGCCTGTGGCGGAGTCCAGCACCAGCTGCATGGCTGCAGCCTTGCCGCTGTAGAGCGCCTCTGACGCTGGGGTGGCGCGCAGTGGTGTCCCCGCCACAACCCTGCGCCGCTGCCGCCCGCTCCGCCGCCGATCAGCGCATGCTGGCGACGCCTTCCGCACTCCCTGTGCTTGGCGATGCCCCGCTCATGCCCTGCCGGCGCCGCTGGGCACTGGGAAGGGCTTCTGCAGCTGGCTCCACCCTGCAGCCGGCATCTTCGCGGCGGCTGCGCCCTCAGCCCCGCACCATGTTGCTGTTTCAAAATGCTGCAAAGGCCAGAGCGATAAGTGAGCTCGCTGCCGTGACGTCACGCAGACAAGGGCACGCTCTTCAAGGGACTGATGGTGCCTGTCAACAGGGCAAAGCGACGACTGATGCTCAATCGGCAGACGTATGGGCCAACGCAGAGCCTCAATAGGGGGACATCATGGGCAATCAGGCCCGCTGCAGTGTTTCCGGGCGCTATACTCCGAACGCCTCAGCAGGCTGAGAACTGTTTTTGGTGGGTACGGCAGCTCGAACCCGCTGTCAGATGTCCCTGGCAAGCTAGAATTGCACTTCGATCGTGTCAGCACGGCAAACTAGCCGCGGGGTTAGGCGCCGCTCTGCGTTTGGCCGATCGCCAGTCCCCAGCTGCAGGCAGTGCTAGGCTCCCAGTACAGTTATTATAGCGCGGTACTGATGCACCTAGTGTCATTGGGTCGCGTCTTGCTGCAGATCCAGGCAAGCTGGATGTTGTGTTGTTGCTTACTTCTGTGGACATGTGACTGGTCTATTTGTAACCGCTGTATGTGAGGAGACACAGCGGCTGACTCACAACTTGCAAAGTCATCAGCCATTTTTTGGTCCCAAACTGTTACCAGTACCACAGCAAACAGGAGCAGATGCAGGCAAGTCTGTGAGGTACGAGGACGTGGAGAGCAATTAGAGCAAAGATAAGTCTGCTATAGGTGCGGTAATGCTGCTAGGATCTGCGGCGTAGGTCGGATGTAGCTATTTCAGTTGCCCGGCGCATCTGTTGCCGCGACAGCGCCATGAAGATCGTGCCGTGGGCTGTACACTGACGCGCATGTGCATGCCGCTCTCTACAGGCGGCGCTCCCCTTACATGGGTCGCCACAGGAGCCGCAGCGGCAGCCCGCAGCATGAGAGACACCGCCATCGTGAAGAGCGCAGCGACCGCCACCACAGCACCGAGAAACACAGCAGCAGGTGAAACTGCGCACGTGAATCTCCTGTTTTTGTTAGTGCAAGCAGCGCAGCGTTCGGGACGTGCTGAACTGTCATGGACAGCTTGCCAACCGGTCATGAAAGCTGGGTGTGAACTCCTATGCGTGTGCGTTGTCAGGCGGCACGAGGACAGCCACAGCCATCGGCGCCGCGATCGCGACAGCTCAGAGGCCAGGAATGGCAACTCGAGGCATGCGCATAGTGTGGAGCAGCATCACAGTCACGGCGAGCATGACCATCAGCCGGACGGACGTAGCCGCAGGGACGGCGATCGAGCACATAGCAGGGAGGATAACGGCCGCAGTGAGCCGAGGCGCAGCGGCAGGGAACCCGATGCGGAGCCACGGCAGCAGGAAGCAGCGAACGGCCGGGCAGGGCCTGCACACGATGAGGAGCGGCCTGCCAAGAGGTGCAAGTCGCCGTGCACCCCTGCATGATCTGAGCATGCCGCTGAGGGACCACTCCAGGTGCAGGCAGAGTGTGTTTAGGGGCTGCCAGCTGCAGCAGGAACCCATAACCACAGGGAAGGGCACAGCACCCTGCACACTCGCTTGCGGCCGCTTTCAGCCTCGCAACCTGCGTTCATGCAGGCGCAGCCGGTTTGAGGAGCCAGAAGACGCAGCGCACCCTGCCGAGGCACTGGCGCCTGAGCCTGAGGGCGTAGCAGCGGAGGTGAGGGGATCTGCAGAGGCAAGTCGGGTGGACAGCAGGAGAGCGGCATGCTCAGCTTTGCACGTGTGCCTATGATGTGTTGGTGCTCTCACCTACAGCACATACAGCACCGTGCACAACTGGATCAGACAGACAGGCCAAAAAGCTGGAGCTGACCTGCAGGAGCCTGAAGCTGAGCCCAACTTTGGACTGAGCGGCAAGCTGGCAGCGGAGAGCAACAAGGTGACCCGCGCCACAGCCGAGCCCTGCACACACCGCCGAGGCTTGAGCTCCAGGCGCCTGAGAGGGACTCTCAAATGTTGACGCCTACCGACGTCAACCTTGCCAGCAGGACCTCGAGTTGACCGTGTTCACTCTCACCTGCGCAGGTCAATGGCGTGGTGCTAGTATACCAGGAGCCGGCCGAGGCGGCCAACCCGCGGCAGCGCTGGCGGCTGTACCAGTTCAAGAGCGGCAAGCCCTTCCAGGCACGTGCCTTTCAGGAGTGCAGTGCTGCAGACCTCCTCCTTGGCATATGTAGACCCACCTACCATACCAGCGCGAGGAATCCGCCGATACGTAAGAGCCGAATCGAACCGAACTTGAGAACTCACTCTTCTTCATCAGCATTGCGGTGGTGAAGCATGCAGTTTGCATCCTATTACAGCAGGTTGCAAACCAGTCATCATGTACTATAGGACCCTATCCCGATCCACCGGCAGAGCGTCTACCTGTTTGGGCGTGAGCGTCGGGTGGCGGACATCCCGACAGACCACCCGTCGTGCAGCAAGCAGCACGCCGTGCTGCAGTTCAGGTGAGCATTCTCAGCTCGGCAGCAGTGGTCCTCATGGAACAGTCGATCGAGAGAGCCTTCTTATCGTCAATGCCAACGAAGCGAGCCAGCCCGCAGGACGCAGCATGCGTGGCTGCATTGCAGTAGTAGCTGGTGCCCCTCACGCCTCACGCCAGGGGGACCTGTACACTACCAGGCACACCTCCGGGCTGGCGCCCTGACGTCACACAAGCACAAACCATCAGTGCAAACCATGACGCCGACAAAGGGTGACCGCCCCGCAGGCGCACGGAGAAGGAGGGCACGGACGGCATGATGGTCGAGGGGGTGCGCCCCTACATCATGGACCTGGGCTCCGTGAACGGCACCTTTGTGAACACCGAGCGCATCGAGGGGGAGCGCTACTACGAGCTGCTGGAACAGGTGGCACGGGCTCAGGGTTTGGGGTTTGAACTCAGTTTCTGTCTGCACAGAATACTTCGCAGCTGGCCTGGCGCATGCTTTCCTTACAAATGCGGCATTGCTGCAGTTGCATATGTTCCGCCAAAACATTGTGGTATACGCAGCAGAAAGGGGAGTGTGCGCATGACTGCAGGACATGATCCGGTTTGGCAACAGCACGCGCGAGTATGTGCTGCTGCACGAGAACTCCAACATGGTTGGGTGAGAGCAGCGCCAGCTGCAGCTGCAGCTGTGATGCCACTGGGTTTCCGGGGTGGGCGCCCATGTTCCCTTGGATGTTGGTGCACCAAGCCTGCATCAGGCGCTTCTGGACCTAGAGCGTGTAGGACCATGGTTTGCGAGCGACAAGGTATTGCAGCCTTTGGTAATGTTGCCGTGCCCAAGAGCGACAAGTACAGCTCAGGTCCTCCGACGAATGTACTCGACGTGGCTGAGCGCCACCCGGCATCAGATCATGAGATCTTCCCCTATGAGCAGTGACAACTGCAATTGCTGCAGAGTTGCGCTGTGACATCACACCCGGTATGTGCTGGTGGTGATCACCACAGCATAATGGAAACGCTGCACCGATGTCCCTATGACTGATCCGCATCCTCAGGCGACAGCAACAGGTTCATTTTCTGCTGCTGCTGCGCCGTTCTGGCTTGGCATCCCCTGCTGCACACTGCCTGCCTCCTGTTGCTGCTCCTTCAGCAGCAGGTCCAGCCGCTTCCGCTTGCTGCGGTACGCCTGCATGAGAGTCCAAGGACACCTCACACAGTCCTTGAGGGTGCCCGCCATCAGTAAAGCATGATAGCTTGAGCGCCTCACTGTGCTGCAGCGAGAGGCCAGCACCATCGGGCTGCGCAGTTGCGGGATTCCCATCACCCTGATACCTTGTCAGATGCGTGTCAACATGAGTAGCAGCTCACCTGCTGCTGCTGCTGCTGCTCCTGGTGCTGTGGCTGAACTGCCGCAGCTTCGCCGTCGCCGACATCAGCGCTGACAGCGGCTGCCGGGGCGGGCGCAGCCTCTGCGCCGGTGCCATCGGCAGTTGCAGCGGCACCATTCGCTGCTGATTCTACGGCATCGCCGCCGACGCCGTTGCCGCTGCCACTGACCAGCCCTCCAGCAGGCCCGGTTGCCATGCCGCCAGGTGGCACATCGAAGTTCACCTGCACAGTGGTGCGCCCCTCATGGTTTTTGTCCGCTGGTCACCTCCTCAAGCCGCCCTGCGCCGCATGGCAGCACCCCCGCGTCGCCTACATATCTGGCAGTGTTGGAGGACACTAGATCGAGATAGGGTTCATGGGGCAGGGCTTGCCTTGAAGGGTACGGGAGCCTCAGCAGCGACGCCGGTGTGACGCGCCTGCCCCACCCCGACAGGGCCCAAGTCGAACACACGGTTGGCGGCACCTGCGGCAAGCCCAGATGAACTTGCGAGTGCTTGCGACCTCGGCGCTGGTTGCAGCTTCACGCAGCAGCAAGTTATGCACAGAGATGCTCAGCCAAGCGGCAAGACCTCAGCTTGGGGCATCACCCCATTCGATGGACACATAACTGTATCGTTGTATGTGACACAGGCTGAAGGCCAGCAGATGCAACTGCTGTACCTGCAGGGGAGCCAGAGGCATCGCATGTAGATTGCACCCTATTCCCTGAGACTACACCCTATTCCCTGAAGCCCAAGGGACGCACCGCTGTACTTGCGCAGGAAGACCTGCTGCCCGGTGGTGAGCACCGTGTTGGATAGGTAGTACAGGCCCAGGCCCGATGGCAGGTTGAGCGCGAACCAGCCGATCATCAGCGGCAGCAGCTTCAGGACCGCCTGCAGAGCACGGTCGCACCGTGTCAAGGTGCTCTGTGCGGAGACTATGCTGGGCACAACAGTGTTTCTGCGCTGCGACCACATATCTGGAAGACTGGTGGAAGGGTGTGCCAAGGTCGAATGCTGAGCCGCACGCATGACAGTCCGGCTGGGTGCCATGTCATGGTGTGCTTACACAACATCAACACTTGTGCAGGTTCAACCCCATTGTAGCGAAGATTGTCGACAGCATTCAGTGCCGCCAGATGACATCGCTTAGCTGCTTGCTGAGTGGGTGAGCGCACCTGGGTGGTGGCGTTCTCCTCCTCCTTTTCCTTTTCGGTTTTCGGCGGCGTGATGAGCGCTGTGCTGACAAACTGGCACGCCACCAGCAGCACCGGCAGGACCAGGTACCTGCAGTGTGTTAACAAACAAAGTGGTTACAGATCTTGCGCCCTTCAATGCTAATCAGATGCAGCAGGAGTACCCAACATCGCTGTTCAGCAGTGCTGCCTGCTGGGTTGTCTGTGTGTGTGGCCGGATGCTGCTGTAGGTGCCAGCTGACTGCCTGGTCAGGATCCCCATCATGACGGCATGCCGGCTGCACAGCTCGGCGGCCAGTGCGTGCAGCAGGCGGCGGCGCACCTGGAGGCCTCATCCCAGCCGATGGGCGGCACGCCGTCCCTCAGGGGGTACAGCCACGAGATGCCGCCGCCTGCACCACAGGAGGATGCGGTGATATGAAACACTAGAGAGGCGAAATGCATCACCAGCCTGGGTGCACTCGCGTCAGTCAAGGTACGAGGGAGATGACAGTCATGTGCAAGCATCTTGCAGCCAAACAGCAACATGCTTTGAACCCTGGCTCACCGCGCAGCGTGGGGCCAGCGAGTGACGGGATGAAGTAGAAGCCCTCTGCAAAGGAACCCGAGGCCGCGGCGTTCGTGAACGTGCGGAAGAGGCCCCAGAAGACCGGGATGGTCGCCAGCGTCGGCAAACAGCCTGCAGGCAGCAGATGTGGCGCCCTGTCAGCACGTCACATGATGCACCATCTCTGCCAGGATTCTCCTCTGCCAAGGCTGCCGCACAGTCTGCACAACGACCATCAGCGTTCCTCACGGGCAGCTGCGCCGACCTGCGAGCGGCTTGACGCCGGCCTTCTCGTACAGCGCGTTGGTCTCCCGCTGGATGCGTTCCTTGTCGGAGCCGTACCGCCGCTTGATCAGGTCCACCTGCGGCTTCAGCTTCTGCACCTCCAGGCTGGACTCCACCTGGGCAGGGCAAAGGACGAACAAAGAATGATGAGGACGTGAGCACACATAGCTGTAGAAGGTGTGGGCGTGCCAGATGGAGATGTGTGCTGCCAGCAGCAGCTGGTAGCAGCCCAGTCTCCTCAACGAAACTCTCTGACACATTGCGCACAATGCTGCGGGCGCCCACTCCTCAGAGGGAGCACACAACCGACCTGGATCTTCGTGAAGGGGAAGGTGGCCAGCTTGACCGTGGCGGTCAGCGCGATGATGGCCCACCCATTACTGTAGGGCACGTGCAGCCCTGCCAAGCCGCCCTCCAGCGTCCGCAGCACAGCCTGCATGCCGCATGCACAGTGTCGTGGGGGTTCTCGATTGTGTACGACACCGACTGAGTGGCAGGATGGCATGTGCCGTCCTGCAAGACTGGCCTGAAGCACCCACAGCGGTGCCTAGGCGGCAGGGTGTTGCAGCGTGAAGTGCTGCTCACCGGTCCTGCGGCATGCTGCATGCAGCGTTACGAATGCGGTCCATGTTCTCCATGATAGATCACAGGGCCGCAGACTCCGAGCAGCACCCTGGCGTGTTGGGATTAGAATCGTGCCTACCTCGAGGCCATCAGCAACCGGCGTCAGCCAGTCCTGCTGTGCAGCAGCGCTGCCGGTGGCGGCGATAGCGTCACCAGTTGCCGTGGCAGCGTCTGCCAGATCCCACAGCCGCTGCGGGGCCTGCGCGCCGGCTGCTGAGTGCAGCATGGCCGCTACATCAGTGCTGTGCTGCGCTGCTGCCTGCGCTGCTGTGCTGAGTGCGGCATGCCCCGCTGCCGATGACGCCGTTGCCGCCACCCCAGCATATACCCGACTTCGATCGGGCACCCTGGTTCGCCTGCTCAGGGCAGATCACCGTCATATCGCTGAGCTTGTCAATCGCCAGATGCGCCATGCACAGGATTCTGCAGCTGCCATATCGCATGCTTGCGTTGAGACGGGCGAGAGTCTGCCTGGCGAACCTGTGTGTGCCAGCAGCCGCCTGCTTGAACGTCTGCTTGCTTGGCAATTGTGGCCCATAGGCACAGCGCATCCCCGCTTGACCAGATATGCTGTCAACCTGCGGCGCATGCATGGCTGCAACCTAGTAGGCGTCGACCCCTATGTTTACTTAGCACTTTGATTTTCGCACATCGTCTGATGAAAGCCCACACCAACAACAACTGCAGAGTCTGCAGGCAATGTGTAACCTTAACAGTGATTGTCCGGAGGACAGCAAAGGGCAACACTGTTGCAACGAGCTACAACAGCATACTCAACACGGAGCTGACACTTCAGTGCCTATGATTCTAATTTGGTTGCACAACAGCAAGGCGCCGATAAGCCATATCCGGCAGCAGAGGAAGCCGCAACGGTCTGACAAGTGCTTCCTGGACGCATCCAAGAAGTGCAATCGCCCCATTCCCTCCAGCTGCAAACATGCAAGCTGCAGCGTGCAAGTGAGCTGATTCTTGATATTTCCTTTACCCATTTGCTGCGTTGTTCGTGCTGCATCGGGACGCGCTTCATCATCTGCTATAAGGGTGTGCTAGCAGCATTGAGAGTGAGCTTGCGGCAGCCTTTGCGTTTTGCAAAGATGACTGACACGGGACCTTACGCTCTGAACGACAACGGCAGTGCCAAGGACCCAAAGGCGTTCCGGGAAGCTCTCCGCGCAGACACCCAGCGCATGTCCGCACTGCAGGTGCATGCAGCCTTAGTGTATCATGCTGGCGCATTACTGGACCATAAACAAATCGAAACTGCACCCGATGCGCGTGCATGGAGCGGTGGATGCAGACTTCGTCGTGAGGTGACATTAATTATGGCGTTGTGCATTCGCAGGCCGAACCTGAGGTGGCAGCAATCGTCCTCGGCGACGACGACACAGCATTGCAGGAGCTTCTGAAAGAGGCATTCGCGGTAATCACCACCTGCCATCAATGCAGCTGGTGACACTGAATCAAGGCTGGTTGGCAGGTTTGCGGATCTGCAGCAGTCCCGTGGTGCTGCAACCATGTGTCAGCGCTTCGTCGTTGGACCTATAATTGGTAGCAAGCCCCTGCATCCACTGAATCTCACACATTATCAGGAGGAGAAGAAGCGTGCTGAGCGGGCCAACAAGCGGCTGGCAGAGCGCACGATCGACGCTCAGCGCGCCTCCGCCCCTGTTCCCAGGTGGCTACATGGTCAGCTTTGGTTACGTTATACATTGAGGCTCCTCTGAAAGGCTGCTTGAAACGTCTTGTCTGTCGTCTGCTGTTCGTGGATGTGCGTCGACCCCGAGAATGACTATTCATTTCTTGAACTGCCGCACGATTGCTTAAGCCACCGCGGTGCACCGCAGGGACACTGTGCAGGTGTACCAGCAGCTATACGAGTCTGGGCTGCAATACGGACCAGCTTTCAGGCTGCTGCGCAACATTCATGTGCCAGACGTGTCAGCAGCCACCGCCTAGCAGCAGTCAGTCAGTAACTTAAGCTCTTGATCCCAACCTTATTCATGCAGCGTGGCTGAGAGGCTGCTGGTTGTAATGTAGCGCAGCCATATAATGCTTCAGACTCCCAACAGGCAATGCTGGACACTGCAGCATGGCATTGCCACATACACTCAAACCCAAGCTGCAGATCACAACCATCTGCAGCTTGGTTGTGTGTTCGCTCAACCACATACTTGCAAGCCAGGTGTGCTGTCGGGGCAGCCTGCACAGTCGCCATCGTGCATCCGCCCATGATACCCATCTGTCCAGTTGGAATGCTGTGATGACACCCTGACACACTCATCCTGCTGCGAAACCGACGTCACACTGCGCTGCACACCATGTCCTCACCACTTGCACGTGTTCGACTGTCAACACTCAGCCTGGCAAAACACCACCGAAGGAATGCTGAGAATCATTTCTTGCTCAGCGTGGCTCGCTCCGCTATGTCGGCCCCATGGGCGACGTGCGCATCTGCTGCTGCGTGGACGCCTTCTGGATCAGCCAGTCCTGCATGCGGCGCCGCCAGCCCGACACCGCCGGGAAGTTGCCGCCTCCATTCACGCCATACCTGCACGCAGGCAGGCGGCCGCATCCCTCAGCAAATTCACTTTTGGAGGTTGGTGCCACAGGCGTACAAAACATGGACACAGGCCGTGCCGTGATTATCGCGGTGGCTGTCGGCACGGCGCACGCCTGCAGCAGATGCTGGAGAGTGGGACCGACCCTAAAACCCTGAACCGACCCACTTTGTGCGCTGCACCCCCTCCACCAGCTCCCCGAAATCCACGGCGTCCTTGCCGGCGCGCCCCGCCAGCAGCGCCGCCTCGTTCACCACATTGGCCAGCTCCGCGCCCGAGAAGCCTGCGGAGTGGCTGGCTTGGTTGATGGAATAACTACATATAACGACATGGAATGTGATACTTTAACAAATGCCGACACCCTTGATTGGTTCGGAAAATGCGATATAGATTCACATGGTTTCACAGAGCCTGTCAAGCAGCGAGATGCGGTCACAAGGCGGTCATGAGCAACTCGGCCAGTTGTCAGTGTCACAAGTTCAGCCGACTGCCGTGCTGGTGCCGCAGCGGGAGCGCATGGCTGATGGGTCTGGTTTGGCCTCTCATAGAAGTGTAGGGTTGTCCTGGATGCATGTCAGCGCGCATAGCTCGCCGCCACTGCCACATCGTCCACACTGATATGCTATCAACGTGTGCCAGCCCTGGAGCAGGACCAGATAGAGGTGCACCAAGTTTGAATGCTCACCCCGTGTCATGCGCGCGATGGTCTGGCACAGCTGCGACTTGTCGCCGATGGACAGCGCCAGCGGCCGCTGCCGCAGGTGCACCGCCAGGATGTCGGCGCGCCCCTGCTGGTCCGGCAGCGGCACTACCACCTACATCACACCACTCCCAGTCAGGCAGGGTAGCAGGGTACGGCATGAGCATGCTAGACGATACAACGATCACGCACAGGCAGGAGCACGCTGGGAGGCACGACCGAAAGCGGCGACAAGGCAAGGAAGAACAGGCAAAACATCACGAAGGGGCTCACCCGGCGGGACAGGCGGCCGGGGCGCGTCAGGGCCGGGTCCAGCACCTCGGGCCGGTTGGTGGCCGCCAGCAGCAGCACGCCAGTGCGGCCCTGTAGCCAATTCAAGAGCCAGTCAGGACACCATACCTGGAGCCACAACAGCTGAGCACTCGGCAGCAGGGTAAGCAGCATCTGAGTGAGGGCCCAGCAGACTCCGCAGGTCCTCCCAACCCAAACAACCACAGTACAGAGCTGCGGCATGTGTCTGGAGGTAACAATCAGCATGCTCACCTCGAACCCATCCAATTCAGTCAGCAGCTGGTTGAGCGTCTGGTCGCGCTCCTCGTTGAGACCCAGCCCCCGCTTGCCGCCTGTGCATCGTGTTGCTGCTGCTCAAGTTGCGTGGCAACACCTGAGCTGACGGTTGACACGACACAGAGCAGGCAGCCCTCGATATTTTTACCGAGGCGTGACCGAGGTAAGGCTGGTCTGGCGAGATCAGCTGAGCCACTTCAGCTGCAGGAGAAATTAGAGCCAAAAGCGTCTCAAATGCGCACCGACTGCATCCAGCTCGTCGATGAACACGACGCAGGGCGCCTTCTTGCGGGCCTCGGCAAACAGGTCCCGGATGCGGGCGGCGCCGCGGCCGACGAACAGCTCCACAAACTCCGAGGCCGAGGCCGCGAAGAACGGCACGCCCGCCTCGCCCGCCACTGCCTTGGCTGCGAAGACATGCCAACAGCTAGGTGAGCAGAGGGCACCCTTGCGGCGAAAGAGTGCAGCTCCACAAGCATGTGAGGGCTTGCTAGGAGCACGCCACACACTACCGGTAGAACAAGTTGCCGGCAGAACAATTTGAGCCAACAGAATGGATATCATGAATGCGTGACGGCAGCGCGATGACCACAACTGGCCACACAGCCGTGACCGGTGAATGCACAGCATTGTCGTGCCCCACATCACACAGGAGCGGGGCGATCACTGACCCAGCAGCGTCTTGCCGGTGCCCGGGGCGCCGCACAGCAGCACGCCCGACGGCATCTTGGCGTTCAGCCGCGCATACCGCTGCGCGTCCTTCAGGCACGCCACCACCTGCATTGGCAAACAGGTTCAATTGGGGTTAAGTAGCGAGGGACCCTTCTGTGGTGGCGCTGCAAGAGGTAGACACAAGCACAATGCACATCCGACATGCATGCAGCAGTGCCGGGAGGTGCTTCCGGATGATAGAACGGGCTTTCCCAAGGAGGTCCCACGTCAGAACCACCCACCTCCCGCAGCTCCTCCTTCGCGTTCTCCACGCCCGCCACGTCAGCAAAGGTGATTGCAGGCGCGGCCGGCTTGCTGCCGCTCTTCTTAGCTCTGCACGCACGAGGGTTGACCTTTACTTGCAGTACTCGAACATCACAATAACATTACAGTGGAAACGCATCCCACGCCTCAAGCAGGTGGTTGGTGACTGAGCAGACAGAGGGTGCCCGTGGTCCAGACTTGCTGTCAGCACTGCCAGAACATGGGCCAGGTGCGTGAGGGGGAGCAGTCGTCACGTCAACTTGCGCAATAACATCCAGAGCAGCTTGCAAGGGTCGATCCTGTGGCGACACACCTGCTGTTGGTCTTGCCGTTGAGCGCACGGCGCATGATAAAGAACAGCGGTGTCAGGGGGATCCACAGCGCGAGTGCCGTCCCGATCACACGCAGCAGGGCGCCTGTGACCGTCGCGCGCATGGCGCCGAACTCCACGCCGGCAGCCAGCAGCACCGACACCAGCCCTGCATTGAGTTCGCCCACAGTCGCCCAGGGTGACAATAACAACAATGGTATCGCAGCTCAGCCCCATGACTGCTGCTTGGCAGGTTGCTGACCCTGCTGCTGATCCTGCATGCGAATGGAGCAATGCGGCAAGCACACACCACAGCAACAGCACCTGGGTCGTCGATCTTCTTAGCATAGAACTGCCGTGGCACAGGCGTTGCTGGCGGCGTTGGCTGCTGCTGTGCTGCTGCTGTTGCTGCGGCTGGTGACGCAGCTTTGCTGTCCTGGCTGCCACCTGCAACACACCTCACAACCAGCGTGCACGGTCCTGAGGTAGCTGGAATGCTGCAAGCATGGCATGACATGGCATGGCCTGCCCGATGTCAGCAGTGCCACGAGAAGACGCTGACAGCTGCAGCGATATTTCACTGGCACAAGCGGTGTAGGAAGCCATATTCACACCACCGATGACAAGCTTGGCGCGCGTGCAGGGCAAGCAAAGCGAAGCTAAGGCTAGGGACATTGGGACGTACCAGCAGCCGGCTGGGGCTGCAAGTCGAAGTACACGCGCTTCGCGGCGTCATCAAAGCGCACAGCCCGCACATGCCCGCCCTTCACCGCGTCCAGGAACTGAGAATACACCACCTGCGCGACGCCGTACCGCAGTCGGCTGAGCAGAAGCGCATGGCACCTTATCACCGCGCGCTTGCCGCTGGCTCAAACACGCCACTCCTGACGCCCCTAGAGGGCACCACTCGGTGTGCCGCGCGCAACATGCACGCAGGAGTGGGACGACAACGCCTGTGAGGGTGAGAGGTTGCATGTGGCAGGTCCTGCCAGACCCTGAGTGCGGGCAGTGTCGTTTCCCTTTCCCTTTCAGTGCCTCCTACTCAAGTGCATCACCTCCTGCGGGGGGCGGGCTGTGGAGTAGCCGGCAGGGCCCACGGCGCCAAAGCAGAAGGCCGCCACGATACCCATCAGCACCGCCCATCCGCTCCGCTTATTGAGCCGCAGCTTCTGTGGAATAGCCTGCAGGAACACGCACATATAGTAGATCAGGCACGCACAATGGTGCAGCTGGTACCCATGTAGGCATATATTTTGTCCATGTAACAAGGGCACTGCCTCAAGCTGGTGCACCTTCAGCACGAAGACGACGGAGCGCACGAAGCCCAGCAGCAGCCTGGTCACAAACTGCTCCAGCTGGTTGGGCCGCCGCGAGCTGCCCGAAGGCGAGGACTCGTCCACGGGCTCTGCGGGAAGCAAGGGTTTGATGCTTGGACAGCAACAATGACTGAAGTGACGATGTGTAGCATGATAGCGACATCACTAGCATGCAATCCGCCAACCATCGCACCTGCTTCCACGTCAATGGGGTCATCCGGCAGCGGTTTGCTGCCGCTGCTCCGCTGAATGAGCTTGGCGGCTGCCTTTCTGGAGCTGTCGCTGCCGGGACTGCCTCTGCGGCCGTCGCTTCCGTCGCTGCCTGTCGCTGCGATAGCCGACAGGCGCAAGCGCAGGGAATGCTGCCTATGAAACTGCTGCACATGGCCGCAGCGCAGCGGCGGCAGCGCTTGGCTGCTCGGCGCCTGCCTCACGGCTGCATGCAGCGCTGTGCTGTGGCTGCCAAGCCGCTGCTGACCCAATGACATGTGACAGCACAAGGTGCGCTTGCTAGAGGCTCCGACGCGTTGCACGCTGCTGCCGGGCGGACGCAGGCGCCCTGCCATGCTGTGCGTCACCAAGGCTGCAAGTTCGACCGGTGACCCTTGTCGTGTTACACGGGACACTTCTCTCGGCAGGCTTGCGCCGCACTGCCTCAGCTGCAGCGGCTTTGATGCTGGTGTCCAGCTGCAGATACGAGAGGGTGAGGCAGCCTTGCCCAGTCGATGCTGCGCTGTCTGATGCTGCTTTTGCAGCTGATTGCCAAATGCTTATGCTGTGGTATACACCGTCAAGCCATGACTGCTTGTGCGACAGACAGCGAAGTGGCTCCGTGCACCCCTTGGCCAGGATTCACCGCTGGGTCTGATTTGTGAGGGAGGTTGACGGCGGTGCTGAGACTTCTGCCGATGTATGCTGAGCGAAATACCTCACAACACGTCAACCTAGACATGTGCCTGTTGTTGCACCTGCGGCGAAACGTGGCCCGTGCTGTTTGCTCGCATGCTGCAGGGTGGCTGCCAACGCCATCGTGTCGCCATCGTGTCTCCGAACTTTATCACGTAAGGGAAGGGACTCTGGTTGCTATGCTCAAATTTAAATCTGAGGCTTCTGGGTTCAGATGCACACCTGCACATTGACTGGGAAGCCCAGCACAGCAGGCAACTTCTTCTTTGGCGACTTGCAGGAGCAGAAAGCGCACCGGTTTCGAAGAACACTGCGTGCTGCTCCTGCACGCAGCTGCAGCATCACATTCAGCCGCACTCGAGCTCACTCACTCGGCAAGGCACCTGCAAGGGTAGCAAGAGAATACATAAGTTGCCACAAATTCAAGCACAGACTGCATAGTCGAGCACACACAATGTCGAAAGCAACAAGGCCTGAGGAGGCTGATCAGCCTGCTGAGGAACATGCGGCGGGTGGCGAAGCAGGAACGGCAGCAGCTCCTGCACCCCGCAGCAACGAGCAGAAGCAGGCGCAGCTCATCGCTGCGGAGCGCCAGTATCAGCAGGGGGTGCAGGCGATCCGGGTGAGGATCTCGGCGTGACATTGCCTTGCTGTTCTGCGGCGTGCATCACACAGCTGCATGGAGACGCACCGAAGTCTTCAGAGTCAGCGTGGCGAATGGGGCAGGACAACCGGTTGGAGGACGCCGTGGAGCTCTTTGGCCAGTGCCTAGAGACTCGAGTGGCCACACACGGGGGTGCGCACCTTGGACTCGTCTGTTGTACTCTTCTGTGTGCATGAGAGCTCAGAACAACCTGCCTTCAACCGCAACAAAGACGACCAGAGCGGCCCTTGGCGCCAACTTGGGGTCAACGTGACGAACGGCCCTGATGTTGTCGTCATGCAGACCAAGCGGCGGAGTGCGGCAGCGCGTACTATCGGTACGGAGCGGCGCTCTTCTACAAGGCGCAGGACGAAGCGGACGTGTTTGGGGACAACCTGCAGGACGCTGCGGAGAAGCACGATGCGCAGGTCAGCGCCCTGAACATGTGCTGGCCCTGACCAGCTCGAGGGTGCATGCGATGCAGTCGAGCGTCACAGCAGCCATTCAGGCTTCCTGACAGCCCCCGCCACGGGCTGGCTGCTGCACGCAGCACAGCAGTGCACGTCACGCGTTGGCTTGGGGGAGATTGCCGTTGCAGTGACGGTCAGGGGCAGCTCCGATGTGAGGAAGCGTCGTGCAGGACGGGCTTGCCAGGATGGGCTGCTGATGGGGTCAAGGTTGATGCGCAGGACGATGACCATGCGCCTGCGGATGAGGCCGGGCCGGGCGGCGGCGCGGAGCCGTCAAACGATGACGAGGCGGGGCCCTCGGGGCTGCACGCTGCTGCCTCGCCAGACGCCGCTGGCGTCCCCGCTGTCGATGACGGCGCTGAGGCGGTACGGCTGATGCTCCAGCACGCGTCCTCATTATATGCCGTCCATCAAGGGAGCCTTCAGCAAGGCGCCAGCCCTGCAGCCCCAGGTCCAATGGGCATACTGCATAATCTGTTATCAGTGCTGATATCATTACAGTATTGGGTATAGGATCGTGTCGCACACGCAGGAAGGAGAGCAGACGGACATGCAGCTGGCGTGGAGCATGCTGGAGGTCGCGAAGCTCATCTTCAGCCGTGATCGCGCCGCCAATGCGCTCGACCTGGCAGGTGCAGAGCTCAGGTTTTGGGTACAGCACCTGCATCGCACAGCGCGCGTCAAGCACCACACTGCCGATCCAAAAACTGCCGATAACATCCCGGCCGCATGTCTGCAATGCGACTCCTCAGCAGCCTGCTGTGATGCCATGACGCTGCTTGCAGCCTCCTTAGCAGCGCAGCAGTGCAGAGCATCGTGCATGCGGCTGCCTCACAAGGTCCGAGGCCAACCTGTTCTGCCCTTGAGCAGCTGGCGCATGCCGTCTGCAGATGTGCACATGCTGCTCGGCGACCTGAGTTCGGAGAACGACGCCTTCGCGGAGGCCCTGGAAGACTATCGCATCGCGCTCGAGCTGCTGGACAAGCACCTGCCCGAGGTGCGGCGCCTCTGCAGCCTCTTGTCTGGGGGCACTACCCCTCAAAATTCATATCACGTCATCGTCAGGCTACATCGCAGTGCACACTGCAATCGTCAGGGCATGTACCGCAACTGTCCGCAGCGGCGTCCATTTGACAGCGCTGATCGCCTTCACACTCTACACCGACTGAGAGCGTCTTTGCATTGGCACCACCTGCGAGTGCGCCTGCAGTGTGCTGCAGTAAACCTGAAGGTTGACTCGGCAGTGCAACAGGGTGAGCAGCCGCCGGTGCGACGGCTGGCAGAGCTGCACTACAAGGCCAGCCTGGCGCTGCAGTTCCTGCACAGGGCTTCGCCCGCGAAGGAGCACACCGAGGCGCGTCCCACCCTGTGTTGTGGGAGCTGCCACTCCATGGCCTCTGCATCAACAGCGTCGGCATGCTGATGCTTGCAACTCCACACACGAAGCCTGCTGATCCCAGCGGTCACAGTGCTGCAGTAACATATTTTTGCACGGAGCTGCACAGCACACAAGCGGCCTGCTTCGCCAATGTGCAGACGGCGGTGCGGCTGGTGCAAGGCCGTCTTGCTGAGCTGGCGGCGAGATCGGCAGTCGCTGATGGCGATGCAGCGTCCGCACCGGCCGCGGCGGCTGCAGACTCCGAGGCGGCGACATCCCAGGCGGCGGCCGAGCCTGCAGCTGCCAGCGCTGCAGCGCCCTTGACATCAGCACCAGGTTCTGAAGCAGGTGCCACGCCTGCTGCAGCAGCAGAGGAGGCAGGAGCCCCTGCAGCAGGGCAGCCGCCGCCGCCAACGCCTGCAGATGCAGCCGTCGGCGCGGCTGAGCCAGCTGCAGACGCCAGACAGAAGCCCCCAGGAAACGCGGCTTGTGCAAAGGAGGTCCAGGCGCTCCGGGACTCGCTTGAGGGCCTGCAGGTGCGTCCAACGGGACCAGTTGCTGTACTGATGGCACTCACCACCGGCTGTTGCCTGCAGAAGCAGCACAATGGGTCATGTCTTGCTATTGCCAAACGGTCCAGTCCATGCCTAAGCCCACACCAAGATGTCAGCAACTGCAGGAGCGGCTAGAGGAACTCAACGCGCTCCTCGAGGAGGAGGCAGCCACACGGCAGCAGCTGCGGGTGCGGTCTGAAAATCTCCCCACGCCCTCCTCTGCAACTTTGAGATCAGGAACACCCCATGCGGTTTCTGCTGGTGTCGCCTACACATTTCAGCAACTGGCGGATCCGAAAGCAGGTCCTCTGCACCCCCGCCCCTGTGCTGGCGCTAGAGATCCTATGTACTGATGTGCAGGCTGCATTTGCCTCAATCGCCGGCGCGGGCGTGGCAGCCGGCGGGAGCGCTGCCGCAGCAGCCGGCCCAGCCAGTGTTGCCAGCAACCCTCACAGCAGCGGCACGGCGTTCGGCAGCAGGCCTGCCGGCACGTCCGCCGGCGGCGCGGTGCGGGACTTGGGGGTGGTGGGGCGCGGCCAGAAGCGCATCACCCTCGCGCCGGCGGCAGCCGCCAGCGGCGGCACGGCCCTGGCCGCCGGCAGCGCTGCGGAGCCGAAACGCCGGCGACTTGATGACCTCATGGGTGCGTGAATCTTCTGCCGCAGGTTGCTGTGTGTTCTTCAGCAACGCTTTGTTGCTGGGACCACAGTCTGCTGCAAACCTGTGTTCTATGCACTGTATGCTGTGCTGCGCAAATCTGTGCAGTTGGGCATATGTAGCAGAGAATGCTGAGCCCCAGAAGCTGAAGCGCCGTGGTATTTATGCAGGTGGCGGCACCAGCAGCACAGGCTTTGGCGCTCCTGCGCCGGCGGCCGCAGCGCAGCAGCCCGCAGCTTCCAGCTTCCCTGCCGGAGCACCAGACGGCAGCGTGTTGGCTGCGTCAGCTTCAGACAAGCAGCCCAGCAGCAGCGCGGCGGCGGCGCTGACTGCAGGGGGCCTGCCCGCCTTCCTGAGGCCGGCAGCTGTTGCCGCAGCATATGGGACCAGCGGCGCCAATGCCAGCGGCGGCAGTGGCAAAGACTCGACCAGTGGCGCTGCACAGCAGTCGGATGCTTGATTGGCAATCGTGCAGCGTTGGCACACAGCGCATGCCTTGGGGTTCTGTGGTTTGTAACCGTTTGTGACCGATTCCAACAAAGCCCATTGCAATGTTCAGTTGACAAGTTCAGTCTGTGCATGGGTCACCATCGTGCTGCTATGCTACAAACAGATGCCCCTGAGTGTGGCAATCCAATCATGCGCAGCACAGCGCTATGGTTCTGCTCACGCCTGCTACCCTAAGTCCACAGGGTTTACCAGAGCGCTCTGCCTAGCTGAAGCCTCGGAGTGAAGCCCAGCAGTGTCGCTGGTTTCAGATATGCCATCCGACTGTGTCACAACCCGTGGTCAGTCCACATCTGCGCGGCCGCCCGATGCAGCCAGGTGTGCCGCTGCGCCAGCACCTGCGAGCATACATCATTGCCTGACGCAGGCAAGTTGTATGTAGGACATCTCGGCTCCCAAATAAACAGTCGCCGGTGGCATAAAAAGATCGCCGCCCTACCTGCAGGTCCGCATGGTAGCCGCCGCCCACCACGCCGGCGATGGGAATCCCTGCACTGATCACGGTGTCCAGCACCTGCAACAGCGACGTCGCCTGTATGCAGCCTGTGAGCATTCGCAAGTGCAACGGTCCCGCGGGTCGACTGCGTACAGACTGCCAATGCTGTATCGCCATCAGCTTATAGACAGGAGTCTGGATGCGCAACATGCGGCTTGGCGCTGGCTGATGTTTCACCATCAGCTCCCGGCGGTGGAGGCCCTCGTCTGTGAGCGCCAGCCGCCCCAGGGCATCCCCCGCGTGCGGGTCGATGCCGGCATCGTAGATCACCAGGTCTGGCCGATAGTCAGTCAGCAGCCCGGGCAGCATCCCGCCCAGTGTCCTGCAGAGCAGCCAGCTGACCCGCATTACCAGCAGCGGACTATGGACGAGCGTCGGCAGGCCCCTGCAGCCGTTTCATGACCTTTTACACCAAAATTTGTCCCGACCTGAATGCACCTGCTGACGGACGGGCGGCGTGCAGACCGCTGCCCTTGATACATATGCCACCGTGGTAGCGTGATCCCATGTGGGGAGCTGTGCGTGACTCACTGTAAGTAGGCATCATCCTCCATGCCGTCTGGCAGCGGCACGTCCAGCGTGCTTCGCTGCTTGCGGCATGGGAAGTTTTTGGCCGCATGGAAGCTGACCGTGATTATGTCGGGATGACCCTCCAGGATGGCCGCCGTGCCGTCACCCTGCAGGTATAGTCAGCTGCATGACTGGTTTCATATCCGTGTGCTATGCACCACCTCGTTCTGCTCCTGTGAGTGTCCAGCCTCGTGTCAGGCACACGTCAGGCATGCGCCGCTGCAACAGTAGCTATGTGCAGCCAGAAAAGCAATGGGATATGGTGCCTGCATCAGGCCTTGGACACATGCTGAGCTCATCACCTGATGTACGTCAAGGTCCAGTATCAAGACACGCTTCACTGTGCCCCGGCGCAGCAGCTCCAGTGCAGTGATTGCCAAGTCGTTGAGGATGCAGAAACCTGAGCCGTGTGTTCTGCGGCAGCACAGGACAACTGTCGCCGTCTTCCTAGGAGACCCTTGGTTCACATGAGAGCCGAGCCGAGCCATGAGAGGTGCTTGTGAAGTGAGTACTGCAGGTCTTGCTGTTTGCCGTTGAAAATGGAGTCAAAAGTGCAGCAGGCAGGGGCAAGGTGTCTAAGAAATCAGAGGCACCTGAAGGCATGGTGCGTGCCCCCTGCTGTGTTCACCGCCAGGCCGTGTTGCAATGCCAGCTCTGCCGTCAGCAGGGTGCCTGTAAAAGACACTCAGCCGCTTAGAGACGTCCTGACAACATGCAGTGTGAGGATAAGCTGATGCATCCCAACATGAGACAAGCGACATGCCTGCTGTTACTTGCCCAGTCTCACATGCGGCAGCACATTGGCAGCTTCGACCGACCAGCAAAGCTTGCACACACGTGTAACACCAAGCTGCCAGCGGCTGAGCGCAGTGCCCTTGCCTCCCAACAACAGAAATCGGCTGCTGAAATGTGTCCCCACCTGCGATTTCTGCGAGGGTGCGCTCAACCAGCACCGGCGAGCGCGTGACGGCGCCGAAGCCTATTCGCTTGACGGCAGCGTCGTCCAGGGCGCCATTGCAGAAGCGCTCCACGTAACCTGGGTCGTGCGCCTGCAGACCAGGAGTGCGCAGTGGATCGCTGGCAGATCTAGCGGCACGCTGTTGATGCACGCTTGCTGGTGACGGGTGCAAGTTGTGCAGCCAGGGTGGCTGCGCACACAACGCCTCCAGCAGCAGGAGCTTTGCCGAACGCTGAAGTCTCTCACCAGCTCGAGCATGGCGCGGCTGGGCAGCGCCGGCGGCACGCGCACCTGCAGCCGAACAGTGGCACCGACCCAAGTGTTGGGACCTCCTCCAGCTGCGGGACTGCAGGGCGGATGCACACCAGCAGCGCCACCGACAAACACAGCACCGCCGCCCCCTGCAGCATGCAGCAAGCAAACGAAACGACAGCAGAAGCAGCGGCCAGTCACCTGCGAGGCGTCTATGACGCCGTCGCGCAGCAGCATGTCGTGGATGCACTGGAACACCCCCTGCAAACATGGCCCAAAGTTCTGCAACACCGGGGTGGTGCGTGCTTGTGTGACGAATGTAACGTCTGCAGCGACTTGCATTGATCTATGGGGTCCACAAAGCTGCAAGGAGCATGCTGTAGGTGTATGACTTGCCATCGGGAACCGGTGGCCTGGCGGCAGCTGTGGAGCGCTGTATGCCTGCGAGCATGCCGTGAGATTGACCAGGCCTGCTGCCGTGACCAGACGTGACAAGCATGCGTGCTAGCGCCGGCATGATGTGCGACCACGCAGTGCCCACCGGGTGGTGCACCACAGGCAGCGTCCGCGCCGCATGCCCCTCCGCAGCCCCGCTCAGCACTGCAGCACCTACGCGGCAAACAAAGCTTCTCAACTGGATTGCACCAACTGGCGCGGAGTGGCAGATCGTAGGGGTCGATCATGCTGTCGTGCTGCACCTGCAGGTGCGTTGGTCTGCAGACAGCGCAGCGGCGCTGCCGCCGACGCCGCTGCATGATGCGCCACCATGCGCATGCATCGCAGCGCGCCCGGGCCGCGCATGCCCAGCGCAGGGCCCTGCGGATGTCAGTGGTGGAGGGGCACTGGCACACAGTTGCGATGTACATTCGGTTGTGACGTTGTGGCTGTGAAGATCAGCACGTGAGCAGCACACCTACTTGAAATGTGAGTCGAGCATACACCGAGTTTGCAGCGCTTGTCACATCGAGTCCTTCACATCTCTGATATCATAGTACACGACGTGCTGCTATTGTGGAAGCAGGGATACAGGTCATAAGTAAATATCAGCTGCAAAACCATCTGCTGCTGCGGCGCTTCCGCATCAAAAGGCCACCGGCAGCATGTCGAACAGCGCCGAGGCGCGCACTCCCGACGTTGCTGCACCGGATGATCCGTCCGGCGGCATGCTGGCGGACGTGCACAGGGCAGCAGCCGCGGATGGCGTGCCGGCAGATGGCGGAACTGCTGCCGCAGCGCCCTCGTCCGCTGCACCTGCAGCACCGGTGGGCGCGGTCCCACCAGCACCACCACCAGCAGCAGCAGCGGCGGCGACGGCCAAGTCGCCGGCGCCGCCCAGGAGCGAGGCGGACCTGCGCGCCGAGTTCGAGGCGCTGTGCGGGAAGCAAGCGGCCGGGCGCTCCGTGGCCTGGGCGCACCTGGAGCCCGTCCTGCTGACCGAGCCGTCCAGCGGCGCCCCCAAAGAGGTGCTCACAGGCGGTGCTGGGAGAGTGTGCGCTCAGAGCAGCATTGTACAGGGATACATAGCTGCTGGAGGCAGCCATGCTGAGCATGAGCGGCGTGCTGTGCGCACCTTAAGGCGAGCAGGCCACTCGATGTCAACATCTTGGTTGTGCCGCAAACCTGTCCTGCCAGCCGTGTGTTGCCACCCCCATTCAAAGCTAACAGCCTCATGCCGAGGGAGAATGGATGTGCGGGCCGCAGGTGAAGCTGCGGTGCCTGCACTGCGGCAGCCTGTTCTCGGCGCGCAACCCCAGCCGCACCGTGGGCGACCACATGCGGGCGTGCCGCAAGTACGGGGGCGAGCTGCCCGACACGCTGCGCGTCAAGGTGCGCACTCTGCCACCTCTGCGGTGTGATGTTGTGTTTCCGACGCCGATGGCTGACAGGCCACATGCACGAACATAGAAAGAAGTAGAAACCTCTCCACCAGCGATTGCCACGTGGCGGTTGCGGCTGGAGTGTCCCCTCTCTGATGCAGCGGTAGGCCTTTCCATTTGTGCTGCGGCATGTGCAAGCGTTCAACACCGCGCATCCGCAGCGAGCCCTCAGCCGACGCTGATCACAGCGCTTGCACGTTGTGCAGCGGATCAGGACGGACGCCGGGCCGATGGCGGAGCCCGCAGCCTACGGCAACGGCGGCGTGCCCGCTGCAGGGGGGGCCGTCGCCGGGCGTGGCGATGCGCCTGCGATGTCAGGCGCCGCATACTACCGGCCTGCAGACCAGGTGCGCCCCACGCTCGACTTGTTTGGTACTCTGGTTCAGGAGTTCAAACGTCCCAACTGGTCCTGCCAAGCAGCATGAAACAAAGCTGGAGCATGTACATGATGGTATCCAGGGGCATCCGCTCTGTAGTCTGAGAGCATTCGACCGCCAGCAGTGCACTGCGCGGATGCTAGATGATGTGTCCTCAGGGACAGGGCCACATGGCACTGCAGCCTGTGCAGCAGCAGCCTCAGGGCATTGGCCACGCCGGCAGGTGTATCACAAGATGAGGCTCACTCGTGCTGACGGCTTGTGACCGACGCAGCCGCGGGACATCCCACTGCGCAGCGGCCGCGCCGCCCTGCTCTTCGTGGACACCCAGAACTTCAACTGCCACCGCGACGGCGCCGTTGGCAGCCGGCTCCTGGTGAGCGGTGCAGTCTGGAGACTCCAGGGTTTGGCACAGTCGTGACGCTCGGTGGCATGCCTACAGCGCCCTGGACAGCCGTGCAGACGTGATGTCATGTGAGGCTGTGTAGTCGACTCACATACCCCTAGGTTGCCGCTGTGACAGTGCACGGAAGTGCGGCATCATGCTGTAGGTAGTGTTTCAAGCGCAGGTGCCTGCCTGACCGGCCTTCTGTTCATTATCAGTAGTTATTTTCATATTCAATCACAATCACAACCTGTTGTCATCTCACAGGGCGAGCACTACTACTGGCAGCGGGTGCAGCAGGCGTCGCAGGTGTGGGCTGACCTGGCGGCAGCTGCACGAGGCGCAGAGATTGAGGCAAGCATACAATGAGACTACCGTGTGAATATCACTTCTACAACAGTTGTGTAGACATGTGTAACGCCGTGCATGCACGTTCAAGCTGTCAAAGTGTGTTCTCTCCACTAAGAGGTGGAGGCATGACACTCTACACTTCCTGCAGGTTATGTTCACGGTGATCCAGAGCCTGACGCACGACGGTCGCGACCGCGGGCGGGACTACAAGCTGTCCGGCTTCCACGTGCCGCCGGGCTGCTGGGACGCCAAGGTGAGGTGTCGCTCCCATCTCTCCTGAGTAGGGTCACCAGATGTTGACGGACCACCTTCAAGCCGTGATGGACGCCTTGCACCTTATTGAGCGTATGACAACACAAACTGCGTTGTGGTGGGTGAGCAGCATTCACTACTGTGCACATCGCATTGTATTCATGTGCCCCTTGTCCTCACTTCCTGCCACTTGATGCAGGTGCTGGACTGCATGAGGCCGCTGCCCGACGAGATCGTGCTGCCGAAGACCAGCAGCAGCGTGTTTGGCAGCACCGTGATCGGATACCTCCTGCGCAACATGGGCATCGACCAGCTGGTGGGCTGGTTGGGCACTCCGCAATGCAGTCCTCAAGTCCTGCAGGGTTTCAGACGCAACACTGCATGACATGTGCACGCGGTCCACCGTGCACACACATGTGTGCAGCAGCATCATGAAACGCCTACGTTGCTGTATGCAGGTGCTGTGCGGTGCCTTGACTGATCAGTGTGTGGAGCACGCCGTGCGGGACGCAGCAGACGCCAACTTCCTGGTCACCATGGTCACAGGTGGGTTCTGCAGTCCATGTTGTACATCAGGCATGGTGATTCATTGTAGACTGTCAGAAGGGAAGGTGTCAGAACACATGCTTGACAGCCGCCAGTATGATACCCATCGCAACGTGTTCCGCAGACGCGTGCATCACGCACAGCCAGGCGCGCCACGACGCGAGCGTCGCCGCGGTGGCGGGCTACTGCCGGCAGGTCACGGCCGCCGAGCTGATAGCCGAGCTGCACGGCATGGACGACGGCGGCAGCGCTGCGGCCGGCGAGCCTGATGGCTATGGCGCGGCGTCGACCCCGCGGGAGCAGAGGCAGCAGGAGCCCCGGCAGCTGCCGCAGCAGCAGCAGCATGAGCAGCAGCCGCTGCAGCCTGGCAGTCAGCCGCCGGATACTGTGCACCGTCTAGACCAGCAGCGCTTGCACTCTGACGCCTGGCCAACGCCACGACAGTAGGAAGGCCTTCGGCAAAGATTCGGGTCGTCTGCGCAAAACAGCGGGCTGAGTCGTGTAGTCGATCGTATGGCACGTTGTATTGCTGCCCGGAACAGCTGCGTGGATGTGTTAGCAGCAAGTGGTGCAGAAACGTGTCGAGCACGTCGGCAGGGTGTGCAACACCATCGTCCTACTCCATGTGAGTACATGCAGTCAGGCATCAGCACACACACTCCCAAGATCTCGTTTGCCAGGCGGCCAGGCGCACAGCACAACTGGTCTTACTTTAGCTAAAACCTGACGTTCAAGCATGGGCGACATGTCGCTATAAGCGCAGGCCTGTCACAACCTTATGTACACCAGCTGCTGCATGCAAACTTGCGGCATCCTGGCCATGCTGACCGAAAGCAATATCGGTGCAAGGTCATACGGCATCTACATCATATTGGTCCACCGTCCGCATGCAGCACAAAGCCAGTTAGCGCATGCCGTCCTGGCCAAGGACGCTGGATCTCATTCAGAACCCTCAGCTATGTAAACCTATCCTCTCATTGTTCCCCCGTGCAGTCCCGCAGCGCCGCGCCTAGCCGCCGCATGCCCTCCCGCAGGTCGTCAAAGTCGCAGTACGACCAGGCGATGCGGATGTAGGGGCAGTGAAACTCCGGGTCCCGCCCCCGCACGTGGCTGATACGCCCTGCAGCGCAGCAGGTCCAGGGTTCAGAGAGAGTCCTGTCACCAACTGAAGTCGGATGTGCTGGTTGCTTGCATCCAGATCAACACCTGACTTCTGCTCTTGTTGCTACCACGGGTGTAGCATGCTGGCACCAACAAACACACAGCGCTTGGGTCCGTTCCAACAGCATCCAGTCCCATGCAAGGAATGATGCAGGATTCCATATTCTGACACTGCAGACAAACCCTGCAGATGGGGCCACTGCGCGCACCCGGGACCACCACGACGCGCTGGTCCCGCATCCTGTCCACCAGCTGCTGCTCGTCGGCCGGCGGCCGCAGCAGCCGCAGCCACAGGAACATGCCCGCCTGCGGCGGCCGCCACTCCGCCAGCCCCGCCAGCTCCTGCAGCCACCGTTTGGGCACGCCGTCAGAGGCACGCAGACGCGCTGGCAACGCTCCAGAAACACCGTCGGTGTGACCAGTGAGCAGCAGGCCAGGCGCATGTTACGAGGCCCCTGTGCCTGCCCGTATTGTACAGCACTGAACAGTTCGATCATGCAGAGTGTGCCTGCTTCAGACACCTCATAATGACTGCATGCACCCCTATTTGCCTGCTGGCTCTGAAACAAGCATGCAGTTTGTTCCATGCGACCCATCGTTCAAGTGTAGGTGTGCGGCCCGGAGTGCACTTTGTGGACACATGCAGCACGTGCGCACCTGCTCCGCTGCCTCATGCAGTGCCGAGGCGCGCCGCCAGTACTCCTGCTGCGTCTTGCGCACGTGCGCCTCAAGCCCGGCGTCGCCCCAGTGCTGCAGCAGCTCCGACAGGATGACCTGCGCAGGCATTGCAGTCATGTCAGCAGTTTGGTTGGCTGGACCGCATGCATGCAGAGCCTGCGCTTTGGTTGTCTTCGTCTGGAAAGCATCTGTAATGCAGCAGCGGCAATACAAAGCTGCAACCTGCACTCCCTGATCTCTGGGTACACACTGGGCGGTTAGTGTCCTGATGGAAACTGAGCACACCTGCGAGAAGGGTGTGGGTCCGAGGGTGGAGGCGAACAGCGACTTTTCCAGTTTCCGGGCCAGCGGCGGCGGCAGCGCCGCCCACCCCACACGGAACCCTGCAGAATGCGTCCACCAAGCAGTCTACATGCCAGCTGCAGCACAGGTCATGATGCGAACCCAGGCATCCAACCGGTGCTAGCAGGGCGCGATCGCGCGTGTTTGTGCACCTGGCGCCAGGAATTTGGCTGCCGACTCAAAGCGGAGCACGCGGCCCTCTGTGTCGATGCTGAGGAAGCTCTTGCCCAGGTTCTGGAGCCCCGGCACCTCCCCTGCAGCCAAAGCAGCTTGCATGTCCTGCACTGCATAGACCAGACCACGCCAGCAGAGTTCCAACCGCAACATCAGGACATCCGTGTGCAGTGCCAATGTGGGCCTTGAGCGAGGAAGCTGGCCTGTGTGGCGAGAAGCGGACCGTTTCTGAACTGCAGGATGTAGTAGGGGTCGTCCTCGAGGATCAGCAGGTCGTACTCGCAGGCGACTGCGTACACCTCCTGTTTCCGCTGCAGCGGCATGACCGCCCCTGCATAGTGCCAGTGTCACTTCGTGACCGGCTGCCACCCTCCTCGAACCTTGTTGTGCCGCGGCGTCAACCAGGTTCAGGAGCCAGCACAGCTCAGGGCATGTCAGCATGAGGCCCACACACACGCTGTGCCGGTGGAGGCGACGCTGGCACCTGTTGGGTTGTGGCCGACAGGCACCATGAACAGCACACGCGGCTGTGCGTCTGGGTGGGTGCGCCGCCTCTCCTCCAGCACCTGCCCGCCGGGAACATCAGGTGTCACACGACGGCACACCACGCACGTTGGCACTGTATCCCACCAAAAGGTTGGTGTGTCTGCACCTACTTCCCCCCGTCAACTGCCTCCAGGGGTCAGCACTTGGTCATCACATTGTCAGACGGTCCCCCACTGACGCCAGGCAGGCCACCGCCGGGACGGCCCCACCTGTCTGAGGCCCTCCGGCACGATGCCGTCATCGTCGATCGGCACCGCCAGCGGGACATAGCCGCGGGGCTCTGCCACCCCCTCCAGCAGGTGCGAGTAGGCGAAGCCCTCCACGACAAAGGCGCTGCCCCGGTCCATCACCAGCTGCATGATGAGCTGCAGGCGGAGGGCGACAAGTGTGCTGGCCGGCAGGACTGGAGCCCTTGCAGCGATCTGACCAGGCAATGCTGTTGCAGTTTGCCTGATGGCAACCCAGTCATGGTCCGCACGCGCGCCCTGAGAACTGTGTGCTGGCTGCGGCATGCAACCTTGCAGGCAGCCTCCCCCTCAGCATTTGGGGACGCGGCCTCAGGGGTTTGGACAGCTACATCTCGATGGGTCATAACAGCTGCAGGCGCGAATCTCACATCGACTGCGTGATTAGATCCCGTGGTGATGAGCACGTCATGCGGCGACGGCGGCGAATGCATCTGCATGACGTGGTCCTCGGCCCAGCGCTGCAACGGGGCGTAGCCCTTCGCCGACACGTTGTACTGCTGCGCTGAAGATACCTGCGGTGGGATTGCAGAGGGTCAGTCACATACCGGACTGAAGGGTTGTGCCAAAGTGGCAATGCCAGCAATGGGGTGCTTGCACAGACACACAATCTCGCAGCACGTCGGATGCGTAGATTGTAGTGTCCATGCAATGGCATTCAGACCACCGTGATCGCCATGCTGATGCCATGCACCCTACCAGGTCGGGGCTGCTGATGTCGATGCTGCCGCCGCCCGCGAGCTTCAGCGAGATGCTGGAGATGGGGAAGGCGGCCGGCGGCGGCAGCCCGCCGTGCAGCTGCACCACGTCCTTCATGCCCGCGAACTGCGTGATGAGGCCCGTGATGCCGCTCTCCCGCACCGCCTTGCCCTGTAGTGCAGGATGGCATGCACGCATCTGGTCGGTGGCAAGGACTGCTGCAAGCCCAGACTCCGCCGATTTGAGCCGGTGCATTGCTGAGTGCTGATCAATCGTTTTGCAAGCGATCAGAGCGACAATGTACGTGTGCATCCACCATTACAGCATGCGCAGGATGAACGCAACACGCTCCACTTGAATGCCAGGCATCCCAACGCGTCATCGCCGCACGCCACATCAGTCGATATCGACGACTCAAGCAGCGTACCTTTGCAGAGGGCCACACAATGTCGGTGCACCAACTGTTGCACTGGGCCAGCGAGAGAAATACCAGATGGTCCGTACTGCAGCAAGAAGGAAGAGGCTGCCAACCTGCGTGCTCAAGAAGCGCTCTGTGTCGATCGGATCGTGGTGGACACCATTGGAGGTTGGCGGTTTCGTTGCTGATATCATAGCTTCCTCATGTGGTTGAGCTGCAGCTGATGCCGTGTCAACAGGGCCCGGGCTCGGGCTGGTCTGCACCATTCTCGCCGTTGCAGCTGCTTGCGATTGGAATGTGCAGCCGTATGCAAAGGATGTTGCAGCCAATGCTGTGGTGTATCCAGTAAAGGGTGGCAAATGCCGCGACAGGGCAGTGCCCAGCTTGATCCTCGCACGGAGCGCCACAACGGCAACACGGTCGCTTCAACGCTGATACGTCAGTTTCGAAAGTGCATGTGAGGCGCAACGCGTGTATGGGTCGCCTCAAAGACGCTGCACCTCTCGAGACCTCTGGCGAGCACGACCGTGATTCTGCATAAAACCACGTGGACAGCAGGGGCAGAACAGCATGGCAACCTGCCAGCATGCTTCAGATCGCAGCGTTGTGGTCTTGCGTGCTATATCTTGCATGCTCCTGTTAGAAAGCGCTGGTCCGAGATGCAAGTTGATACCCGCTGATGTGTGACAGAACATCCACAGCTTTTGTGAGCACATAATTGGTTCTTTGACAACGTTTTGCGTCCCATACACGGTGCTGACTCCGGAAATGGTGCATGCAGCACTGAGAGCATCTTTACTGCTGTGATAGACCACGACCACACGTTGTGCCACATCTCCGACAGCTTACAGTGATAACCATGGTCACCCACAGCATTGCGGCAGGCCATCAAACAGCAATGTAGCCTCTTCAGCAGCGTTCGCACGTTCAGCGCAGCCAGCGGCAGCGATGCAGGCGCAGGGCATGCAGGGCTGGCGCCGCTTCACGTTCTTCGACCGCGATGATGCCGCGGCGGCGGCGCAGCCCGACACACTCGCAGCGTGTGGCCTGGAGACCGCCTCCTGTGCGGCCGCAGCTGGCTCCTGGCTGGCGTTTGGCAGGACCGACGGCAGCGTGGCGCTGCTGGACACCACCAGCCAGACGGTCGCCGCATTCCATGCGCATCCCACAGCCGTGCAGCACATGGTGGTCCTGCCGGTGAGCTCTGAAGGCTCACTGCATGACGCTGCCAAGGATGCTCCATCCGAGCATGTCTTCGCATCGCATCATACAGCAGGCTGCTGTATGAAGACGACTTGACAGCGTCCCGCCTGACTGCGTCACGACACGTTGAGGGGCATGGGCAGCATGATGACTCATCCTTGCACCCGGCAGGGCCGGAAGCTGCTGGCCACGGTGGGCGGTGACGCTGCAGCTCCGGACGGCATCACGCTCCGGGTGTGGGATCCAGCTGCCGTACTGGCCGCCAGCGGCAGCGCGGGCCCAGCCGCAGCAGCGGCATCGGGCGCAGCAGCAGCAGCGGGATCAGCAGGTGCACCCTTGGCGGCGACAACAGCACAGCCGCTGGTTACTGCCACACCGCTGGCATCGGTGCGGCTGTTCCCGGCAAAGCAGCCCCCCGCAGGGACCGTCACGGCGGTCGCGGCGTCGGACGCGGCCTGGCCGCAGCTGCAGATCGCGGTGGGGCTGTCCAGCGGCGGCGTCCAGCTCATGCGCGGGGACGCGGATAAAGGTGACATATGTACGCACAGCCGAGCTCTCCAGGCGCACCTGTGTCTTCGACATCTGCAGTCCACTTGCCAGTCACTCAGCACTGCAGCTCACACTCGTTATACCGCAGGTGTCGCATTGGATTCCTAGCAGCATCAGAGCCGAGGAGGACTGCACAGTGTGATTCACTGTTCTCATCGCATCAGCAATGTTCCCTGTGATGCAGGCCGTGACAAGTTCACGCGCACTACGGTGGGCGGCGCGTCAGGCGGCGGAAGTTCTGCCAGCGGCGAGATAGCCTCGGGGGCATCTGCCCCTGTCACAGGTGGGCCGTGCGCAGCCATGCTTGGGCGTTGTTCACAAGCAAACAATAGCAGGCGGGGGCGTTGTGGATCGATTGACCGCAGCACCCTGCTGATGGGCACAGGAACCGGTCCTGCATGGTGTTGTGTTGCAGTGACGGTGATGCAAGGCCAGCAGCTGATCAGGTTGGGAGATGGACGCAGCTGAGCATGTTTTGCAGGCCTGCACTTTGGGCGAGCAAGCCGCGGCGCAGGCCAGCACCTGTTTGTGGTGACGGCAGCGGCAGTCAGCGTGGTCGACGTGGACACAGCTGTGCAGGTTTGTGCTGCACTCGCACCGCGTGTCTCAACTGGTGGATGCTGCATGTGCACGCCGAAGCAACTGTCGCAGGGCACGGCAGACCTGCTCGCCTTGCAGGACTACTTCATCCCACCGCTGTGACTGGGCAATGCTTGCCAGGGCCAAACCAGCCGGCTTCCAAGACGATGTTGTGAACCCCCACGCGCAGACGCCTCTGGAGGGCGGCGGCGCGGCCGCCGGCTGCACAGCCCTCGACGCCCGCCACTGCCTGGTGGCTGCCCGCCGCGACGCCATCTCCGTGTACACCCGCGACGCACGCGGCCCCGTGTTCGTGTTCCCAGGTGATCACTCGCTTGGTTAACGTATCCAGGCCTGCTTCTGCATAGCACAGCACACCAGGCATGACCACGAGTTCCTGCGGATTGTAGAGCGCCGGGGCCGATGCCTGCTCCGGATTGCGCAGGCGAAAAGCACATGGTCGCCTGCGTGCGGCACTACGTCGTGGTGGCCACCGACCTGCCCCCCGGCCGGGCCGCCGCGCTGGCGGCGGCGGCACCCGAGCAGGGGCCGGAGCAGCAGCAGCGGCAGCAGGATGCGGCGGCGGCGGCGGGCGGCGGCAGGCCCGCGCTGGTGCAGCTGTACGACCTGCGCAACAAGCTGCTCGCCGGCAGCCTGGAGGTGACCGCCGTCTGTCTCACAAACCCTTCGACCTGTGCAGCTTGGAGCTGCTCCAGCACTGTCAACGGCACGGAGTTTTAGTGAGACATGAGACATCAAACAGAAACGTGCTGGCTACCATCTACCGGCAGCTGCACGCACGCAGCCGCTGTAATTGCTACGGTCAATCGGGCTGACGCTTGGCGCAGGTTGAGACGGGGGTGCGGGCGGTGCTGGGCTTTGGCGGCGGGGTCGCGGTGCTGGCGGGCGGCGGGCGGCTGGCGGGGCTCCGGGAGCGGGACCTGGCCACGCGCCTGGACCTGCTGTTCGCCAAGGGGCTCCACGGCGTGGCGCTGAATGTGGCCGAGGCCGCGCAGGCGCGCCCTGCAGTGACTGCCCGGCGTGGCGTCGACTCAGCAGAGGCTGTGCGGGTGCACCTGACAGTGGTACAGGGCCGGTTCGCGTGGCCGAGGTTGCTACTTGGGCCCTTGCCGGCGTGTCACGAGAGTTGACCGGCAGGGGTCATCGTGGTCTGGGTGACCCCGGCAGGCGGTGGCAGCCCGTCTTGCTGGCGATGTCTTTGCCCTGCCACGTCTGGTTGCTGCCTCGTGCCGACGCCTGAACCCTAGACCCTGCCCCGCAGGCGGAGCCCGGGGTCATCGCGGAGGTGCACCGGCGGGCGGGCGACGCGCTGTACGCCCGGCGGGACTACGGCGCGGCGGTCGCGGAGTACTGCGAGACGGTGGGCCAGCTGGAGCCGTCTTACGTCATCCGCCGCTTCCTGGACGCGCAGCGGATCCACAACCTGGCCGCCTACCTGGCGCACCTCCACGCCAAGGTGTGTGATCAAGGCCGCCATACTTTTGCGCTTTGTAGACATAAGAAAGTAAGCTGCAAGCGGACCAGCGCATCCACAACCTGGCTGCCTACCTGGCCCACCTGCATGCCAAGGCGTGAGACTACGGAGTCGAGTGGATAACGAGCAGTATAGTTCATCAGAATAGCCTCCATGCCCAGAGCGGTCACCTCGTCTGCACTTGAGCAGGCGCTGTGGAGTATCTGCTATCTGTGTGCAAGCCGAAGCATGTGTGGCGGCGGCACAGACGCCAATGGGTTGGGCGTGCAGCATGCTCTGCTGACGGCAAAATTACAGTCCGAGTACACCCCTAGTCACAGACAGCACTTGCAGCGCCCTGACCACCAGCAGCATGGAGACCCTTCTGCGACTGTCCCGGAACGGCGGGGCAAACACGCGCAGCAGCAGGCCACCGAAACTGCCGCGACTGCCGCGCTGCAGGGCCTGGCGTCCAGCGACCACACGACGCTGCTGCTCAACTGCTACGCCAAGCTGCGGGACACGGCCAAGCTGGACCGCTTCCTGCGGGCGGAGGGCCCCGGCGGCCGGCCCGCGCTCAGCTTCGACGTGGACACCGCCATCAAGGTGTGCCCCGGTGTCCGAGTCAGTGCAAGCACCAGGTGTGGCTGAGGCTCAGATGCGGGCCGCTGAGCGGAATGCAGGGCGGGCATCGCGGCGCTGGCATCCTGCTGGAACCATGGGCGCCTGAGCTGCTGGTACTTGTGGCGGGGCTCCAGGGAATACGCTTGCGGTGGTCAGCTCCCCTGCTGGCAGTTGGGCTTGACGCCACGCTCACACATACAACCCGCAGGTTCAGCATGAGGAAAGGTCGTGCTGGCAAAGCCGCTGCTGAGTTGATCGTTACCATCGCTGATCCTTGCTTTTGCCGGAGGGTGCAGGTGAGCCAGGCGGATCCACAAGCAGCGGTGCGATGACGGCGACATCAGCATCCGTCTTCAGCGGAAGTGGTTCTGACGACGTGCAGGTGTGCCGGGCGGCGGGGTACCACGAGCAGGCGCTGTTCGTGGCGCAGGCCGCCGGGGAGCCGGCCGTCTACCTGGACGTGCTGCTGGCGGACTGCGGCGCGTTCGACGAGGCGCTGGCGTATCTGGAGGGGCTGCCGCGCCGCGCCGCCGCCGACGCCCTGAAGAAGTACGGCAAGGTGCCCACCATCACACCAGGTCCCCGGAAACCCCCTTTCAAGGAAGCCATCCAGTGGGTCTGTGAACCCACTCTCTGGCAAAAACTGTCTGAACGGAATGATATCCATTTCAAAGTTGCGGGGCCCGCAACGGTGCGGCATCCGCTGATGGAGTGGCGTGCTGCTGCTGCTGCTGCTGAGGGGACCAGCAAGTGAGCACGCTGCCCCCCTGAGCAGCAAAGCCTGCTGCCTCACGCTCTGCTGCACATTGCTGGGGCGCAGGCGCTGGTTGCTGCGCGACCCGAGGCGGCCACAGCCCTGGCGATGCAGCTGTGCAGCCCCGCGACTGGCGGTGGCCCCGACGCCGGCTATGTGGCAGCCGCCTCCGACTTTGCCCACATTTATGCAGACAGGTGAGCGTAGGAGCGGGGTGACGTCTCCCGGTGGCCAGTCGTCGGTTCGCATCCTGGCGTCTTCACCTGGCTGGCCTCAGTCCCGAGACCATCCGGACCGTGCAACATGACAGCTGTTAATGGCCTTCGGGCACAGAAGGGATGTCCACCTGTCAGCATGCTGCACAACCTCTCTGGATATTTGTGTGCTCAGGTGCTGCTGCCCTGCAGGCCGCTGGCGCTGATGCTGCTCACGGAGTACATCCTGAACAGCCAGCCGGAGCCGCCAGGTGCTGTTGGTACTGTGCGCATCGCAACAGTCCTGGCGTCCGCCGCTGCATCAGCCTTGATGGTGTTGCTGAGTGCCTTTCATCTGCATGCGTTTGCAGGCCAGGCGTGGCTGTACCGCACGCTGCTGGAGCTGTACCTGTCGCCGAACGTGACGGACGAGCCGGCAGCAGGAAGAGGCGAAGCGGCGGCTACAGACAGCAGCAGCGCCGCAGCAGCCCGCGCCGACAGCAGCGCTGCTGACGGCCGTCAGGATGGGGAGGCGGGAGGCGGCAGCGCCGCGCCCGGCGGCGCCGGCGGCGGCAAGCAGCAGTCCATGCGAAGGTGGGTCTGGCTACAGCCCCTCAACGCCAAGCGTCGGCCGCTGCGCAGCACGAAGGATCGTACGCTGCCGCGCAGGCAGCCAGCTGCTGCCCAGCAGCAAGCGCCCTGCGGTGTGCAGCAGACCATACCGCCGCGACGCGCTGCAACAACTCACCCTGTAACCCTGCTCACAGCCTGCTTGCTGCCCGACGCGCTTCAGGGAGCAGGCGCTGGATCCGCGCTGGCGCAGTTGGCCAGCGGCGGCAGCCTGCGCTGCGAGGCAAACCCTCATCCAAGATGCCGGCTGGCTCTCCACACATTGTTTGGGCACTGTGCAGGGAGCAGGCGCTGGAGCTGCTGCGGCGGGGGTGGCCCGGCGGCGGCGCCCCCCGCTTCGACGCCGACGCGGCGCTGGTGCTGTGCCGCATGCGCGGCTTCACCGCCGGGCTGCTGTTCCTGTACGAGCGCATGCGGCTGCCCCGGGAGGTGCTGCAGGTGGGGCGTCGCTGTTGTCGGTTTCGCCGTCAGGACGACTGTGGGTGGACACGTGCTTGTAGCTGGGGCGGCGCCGTGCTCTGGCAGCAGAGCAATGTGTGTCTGGTCACTGAGAGATGGTCACTTCTCTGTCACCATCCACATTCCGGCGCAAGTGCGATGCATGTCACATCTGCGGCTGCGCATGGCAGGTGGCACTGTGCCGGCGTCGTTGCAGCATGCCAGCAGCCGGCCAGGGCTGTGCAGCACGTGATGCAGGGCCTGGCTGCCCCACGCACCTTGTCCGTGACTGCACCCCTGCATGCGCAGCTGCACATGGCGGACGGCAACCGCGCCGGCGTGATCGCGGCGTGCCTGCAGCTGGGCGACGCGGGGCGGGGCGGCGACGGCCGCCTGTGGGACGAGGCCCTGCAGTGGTTCGGGCGCCTGGACGCCGACTGCTCCGCTGAGGTGAGCCCCTGGTCCGGTCCTTCCTGCTTCCTTGTGTTCTCAGCACCATGCGTCGCGGGCTGCGCTGGGTTGGTGCGCACGTGTTGGAACAGGATTGCGTCTTGCCATGCGTGCTTTGGCAGCAGCAGCCAGGCCACGCTGCGCGCCTATGCACACTGCTGTGGGGCCCTGGCCTCTGGTGCAGCTGGGCCTGAAGCCGAGTCCTGCGGTTGTCCTGCGGGGCTGCCGTTCCAAAGAGGGCACTGCAGACTGTCGATCTGTCGACTGACGCATGCTGCCAAGTCGTCACCAATGGTGTGCCACACCATGCAGGTGAAGGTGCTGATCCAGCACATCGAGGCGCGGCAGCTGCTGCCGCCCGCGGTGGTGCTGCAGGCGCTCGCCCCCAACAGCCGCCTGCAGCTGGGCGTCGTCAAGGTGTGCCCACGCATCGCAAGTCCCCATGTCGTCACGACACTCCTGTCACCCTCAGACGCTGGAGTGACGGTCCGCAGCGCAGGCGTCGGTGTGCCCGATCGATGCGCCCGAGTATCTATGCCGCAACTGAACCAGCAATCTCTACTGACGCCCAGAGTGCGCTCTGTACCCTGACGCCCAAAGTGCGTTATGTACCCTGACGTCCTAGCTGCATGAACCCGCCTGCAGGAGTACGTCAGCCGGCAGCTGGGCGCCCTGAGCGCCCGCGTCGCCGAGGACACGGCGGCTGCCGGGAAGCTGGCGGCGGAGACGGCGGCCATGAGGGCGGAGACCGCCGAGCTGCAGACCAAGGTGCGCGTGCGCACCCGCGGCCCTTTTGCTTCTTTTCTTCAAGACGGGACTGCGTGCCAGGCAGCCGGGCGCTGCAGGGTGGGCTGCCGGCAGGGAGGCGTGGGTCGGGCCTGCGCACAGCTGATGGCGGCCCGCTGCTGCTGTGGTGCGGGCGTGGTCTGCAAGGCTGGCCCTCGTGCCGGAATGTCCACGCCTCGGTGTCATGCCATCCCGCTATACCCTAGGGTTTTGCCCGCGCAGGCGCGCGTGTTCCAGGCGTCCCGCTGCGCGCTGTCGGGCGCGCCGCTGGAGCTGCCGGCGGTGCACTTCTTCTGCGGCCACTCCTTCAACGGTGCGGCGCCCTGCAGCCCGGCGCATCCACAACAACACCCTTCACTTGCGCCCCTTCACCAAGTTCCCCCCCAGGCCCGCCCACCCCGAACGGGACCTGGACCTCCAACCTGCATTTGGGTCTGGGTTGCAGGCCGGGCGCTGGGGGAGGCGGACTCGGAGTGCCCGCTGTGCGGCCCGGGCTTCCGCAGCACCCTGGACATCCGGGCGGCGCTGGAGGCCGGCGCCTCCGAGCAGGTGCCGCCTGAACCCTAGACCAATCAAACCAATGGTCCCAAACCCAATCCGCCTCTCCCTGCTGGATCTGACCTCAACCCGATCAAGATGTGCGGTAGCAGGCGGATGCTGCGCCTGTGCATGCCGCCTTGCACATGTCCAAGGCATGTCGGATGTCCACCTGTTCTGAGTGACATCGCGCGCTTCCCCCCTCTCCGCAGGACAAGTTCTTCACGCAGCTGCGCAACTCGGCCGACGGCTTCGGCGTGGTCGCCGACTTCTTCGGGCGCGGGCTGCTGAACCACACGTCGGTGACGGCGCCTGCCGCCGCGCTGCCGTCTCCAGCCTCCTGATGACTTTGCGGGCCAGCCGTAGCCTCTGGGGTTCCTTCGCTGATGGGTGTACCTTCCGTCAGCCACCGCTGGTGTGGCAATTTGTCCAGTGACAGAAATGTGGTAGAGCAATGAAATATATGGTCAGCGGCTGTACATCAGCGAGGGTACCTGGGCGCCGGATCTGCTGCAAGTTTGTAAAGTTCCATGTGCATGGCGCCAGGAGGTGTTTCACTCTAATGGCGTCCGGGATTGGTGCAGCCTTGGGCGGTCGGCAGCACATCTGCCACAGCACGTAGTAGACTGACTTCTCACATCCAAGGTCCCAGATCCGAAGTGGCGCCCATGGCTCAAAGACGATTGCGACAGCTCACGTGACGTATCACGTGCCTCCACTGCGCACCATGTGCAGGCGCACAACGTGTGTGTCTCTGCTATTCCACTCTACATCGTGCGTGCTACTTGCCTAGTTCGTGCGCGTGCTGCGCGAGCTGCCGCCCTGCTGTGATGCAGTGAGCAAGGTCTGCCAGGGCTTCAGTGTGACCGCCCAGAGGATGCCAGCAGCGGCCTAACGGGCAAGCATGGGCGGGCCCCCGACCAAGCCGGGTCTGGAGGTGGAGCTCGAGCAGCGCTCGCCGCTGCTGCCGGACACGGCGGCCACGGCTGGGTACCCGGCTGCGCCATGGCCCGTGCCGCTCGCCGCGCCGCAGCCGCTGCCCAAACTGCCCATCAGGGCGGCAAAAGAGGCGCCAGCCCCAGGCAGTGTGATCATCGCATGGCAAGTGGTGCCGCCAAAGGGCGGCTGCAGCTGCGACCTCAAGCCAGAGGGCTGGCTGCTCGTGGCCATCCTGATACTGTTGCTCCCGTGCATCGCGTGCATCCCATGCTGCGTGATCCAGCTCCAGCAGACGTACCAGGAGCCTGTATACGGCCACCCCGGGCAGGTCTATGGCCATCCCTGCGCCGTGCCGGTGGCGCAGCCAGTGCAGGATCTTCAGCCCTGAGACGTCAGCATACATGAAATCATGAAGCATGGGCGCACGGCACGTGCAGATGGGGAGGTGGAGCGGCGCGCAGCAGCAGCAGCAGCAGCACGGCGCAGTCTGCTGCAAATTGTAGCGCATCCCTGCAGCGCCGTCGCCAGGGGCACCTCGTGAAGCCCTGCGACTGCTGCGCTTGGGCTGCGCACATGTATCTGAAGGGCAGGCCTCCCCCTTGTGATCCGAACATCGCAGCAGTTGATGTTCTTGCCCAGCATCAGTCGTCTAGATGCTGTTTCTGTGGTTCGAACGCTGTGCATGTACCGCGACGACGCCTGCTTGTGTTGCAGGTTTGTTTCAGTTTATGGGGAGCAGGCTGCTCCTCGACTGTGTTTTCTGTGACAATGTCATCACCAAGGCGTACACGTGTCCTCGCTGCATCATGCAGTGTCTTCGCAGACACGGTTGGTTGCACGTCGTGCTGTGGGTTCTGCATCGTCTGCAATTGCAGCTGCTGGTGCCCAGGAGCCTGGTACAGATGCAACATCACCCTTGCACTGCATGGATTCAACATACAGTGCCACGCTGCTTGCGGTGATGGGCTGCCAGGACGCCGACAAAAGTGTTGAACTGAGCCAGCCGTCAATGAGTCCACTGCTGCATTGCAGCGCCACCCGATGCTCTGGTATGGGCTGTCCTGGGCGTAGGTTTTGGGTACCAGGCCTGCCGCGGCGGCAGCCGCAGTTTGGATTGCGGGAAATGTACGAGCGTCCTCTCCGTGCATGTTGAAGGCACGCTTGCATTACACACCTAATCGAATAAGCGCTCGGCGACTATTCACGCGGTGCGCCCCAGCATCTGACGACTTTCTTGAGCACCTTTTGGGGAGGCGTTGGGGCCATCAGGTGATGGCGCAGCAGTACACCTTCAGTCACAGCCGTCGATGCCGCACAATCTGGCACACACCGTCCTATCAAGGCTTTTTTATTGACGCTACGGCCACTGAACATTACCACCTTCCCTGTCTCACGAAGTTCCGGCTCGATCTTGGGGCCAGTTGCAGTCTTATGTTCATTGCACGGCAACCCGACAAAACCTTGACGCAGCATCAATTTGCGCCGGTTGCCACGCCTCAGAACGCTTCGGCAACCGCTGCCCATCATGCGTCGGCACTTCGGCGCCACCACGTCCGGCGAGGAGGTGCTGCAGGGCGTGGACCTGTCCGGCAAGGTGGCCGTTGTCACAGGCGCGTCCGAGATAGTTTCAAGGACCGCCACCTGGCATCCCAGGGCCGTTTTGGGCGCGGCTGGCATTGCGACACCTGCAGACGCTGGCACTGTCAGCAACAACCACAACCACGTACATGCACAGCAGCTCCTGCGCTTGCCGCTCTTAGCCCTCAGTCGAAGTGCACCTGCCGATTGTTACTGATCCCTCTTTCCATGATCCCATCAGTTGCGTTGCAGGCCATCCCTGAATCGCAGTTGCCCATTTGTAACGTCTTCGCCCTTGCGCACTGTCAGGCGGCACCGCCGGTCTGGGCGTTGAAACCGCCCGCTGCTTGGCCGCCGCCGGCGCGGATGTCACAATCACAGCACGCAGCGCGGCGGCCGGCGAGGATGTGGCAGCAAAGATCACAGCCTCTGGTGCCAAGGTGAAACAGACGAGATCCCACAGCGTTCGACGAACAGAGTTACGAGAGAGATGGTGTATCAGAGCACCTGCCGCTGCAGCAGCCGCGGCAATGCTCTGCAAGTCTGCAGGCATGGCGCATGCCAAAGATGAAAGCGATTTGAAAGCGGTGAAGTTGATCTGCAGGGCAGCGTCAGGGTGCAGCAGATGGACCTGGCGGATCTGGGCAGCGTGCGGGCGGCGGCGGCGGCCCTGGAGCGACTGCCGCGCATCGACTTCCTGATCCTCAACGCCGGCGTCATGGTGAGTCAGCTGCGTAAAGGATCGCCCGACACATGCTGCTGACTGCTGAGGTGGGACGCACAGACACTGCCATGCGGAGGGTGCCAGCTGGATGTGCTGCCGCAGGCATGCCCGCTGACGTACACGAAGGACGGCTTCGAGATGCAGATAGGTGCGGCTGCGAGCACAGCAGTACCGTGCAAGCACCCGTGGCGCCGGCTGATCGTCGGCATTGCGATGGGCAAACACACACCACTGCTGCTGAATTTGCGACGCCGCTAGACTCAAATGCGCTGTCAAGGCTGGTAACAGAGTCAGCGGTCAACATTGTCGGCTGCCAAAACACCTGCAGGCACCAACCACTTCGGCCACTTCGTGCTGGCGACCAGCCTGCTGGACAAGATGAAAGCGCAGGCAAGCCGGTGCAGCGGTGCCTGCACAGCGGCATGCGCTTGCTGCAAGTCGAGCGTCCAGGTGGCAGGGATCCTCCTGGGCTGTGGTCACAGGACCTGGGGTTGACAGGCCAGGCGTGTTTGCGCCCCTGACTGCAGGGCTTCCCGTCTCGCGTCGTGGCCCTTTCATCCTCAGGCCACGCCTTCCAGGTGCGCTGCAACGCTGCAACACAGTGAGCCAGCGGCGAGCGAGGGCACTCTCGACTGCTTGTTCCCTATCTTGTGTTGGGCGCTGGCCTGCCCCTGCATCATGCATGCCCCTGCGCAGCAGCATGCGGATTTGCCCGCTTCTGACCCTTTGAATGGCACCAAATCTGCCCCCTTGCAGCGAGGCCCCCTGGACTTCGGCGACCTTAACTACATGAAAGGCCGGAGGTACAACAGCTGGACGGCGTACGGTGAGCGGTTTGTCGCTGAGCTGCTGGTGGATCAGAATCGTCTCCGGCCATGTTCCCGCGTATGCGCCCCTGGTGCATCCTGCCCATCACCGCTGGCCTGAGCTGGTGCATTAGCCGCGCCAGGCCAGAGCAAAGCAGCCAACATCCTGTTTGCGAAGGAGCTCAACAGACGGTGGGCAGTGTCTTGGTGATGTGCACTCGTTGCGAAGGGCAACAGCAGCATGTGCAGCTGCAAGGACAGTCAGGTGTGAAAGGGAATTCTGACAGTCCAGCGCCTGTGCACCGGCATCACCAGGCTGGCGGGAACCCAGGTCGAGGCCTTTGCGGTGCATCCCGGCGGCATCCAGACCAACCTGCAGCGCCACCTGACCGGCGTCATGGGCCTGCTGACCAGCCTGCTCCTGGCGCTGCTGAAGTGGCTGCCGCTCGGGCCGCGCATCAAGAGCATCCCGCAGGTGGTGTTCGGGGTGCATGGGGATGCATTGCACACACTCGGCAACAGTCCTCATGGCAACTGCTGCAGGCGCATACAGGCGTTCCAGGGCAGCACCGCTCCTTGCATGCTCTCGATGGAGCTGGTTGATGGTGCTTGCGTGTGCTGCAGGGGGTGTCAACCACCATCTACGCAGCCACAGCGTCGGAGCTCGACGGCAAGGGGGGCAGCTACCTGGCCGACTGCACGATCGCGGAGCCCAGCAAGACATGCCAAGACATGGACCAGGTGAGTGCAAGCGCAGCACAAGGCACCTGTCATGGCGATACGTGATGCCATTGCAAAGCACCGCAAACCAAGATGACTCCCGGACACATGTCCGGGCGGAAGCCCGGCATCCGCAGCCGGCCGTGACAGGCTGTAGCTTTTGCGCGCGACGCAGCGTGGCGGCTGTGGCGTGGCACAGCCAGTCAAGCTTTCTGAGCAGCCTTTGCATACTAAATGTTTTGGCCGTCGCATGTGGCAAAGGCGCGCGCCCCTCCAGGGGTCCTGAGTTCAGCGGTCGCCAGCAGAAAACCTGAGAGCGTGGGCACAGGATATATGCCGTGGCCGATGGCAACGTGGTGTTGCGTGCAGGCGGCCAGGCTGTGGGAGGTCACAGAGGCCCAGGTCGCCGCTGCCTCGTCTCCGGGGGGGTTCAAGCCCTGACCAGCTTCGGAGCCTGAGCTGTCGTGTGCGCAGCAATGGACGCTTCGGCAGGCAACCCACCTGGTCGTTTTGCGTGCATGTATGACTCGCTGTCATGGGGGGCTGATGATGATGAACAGTCATCAGCTGTAGGCTGTGCAGCATGGGTATAGGATTATATGGAGCATCCACCAGCATGCACGATACGTTTTACAAGCAGAATGCAGGAATGCAATAGGCACAGAAGCACAGGCAAGTTCAACTCAACTGTCTGCCTTCTGTACTTCCGAAACCAAGCAAACTTCGCCATGGTGCAACGCTGCACTGATGCTGCGAGACTTCACGCCCCAACGTTCGATCTCATCATACAAGTTCTTGCTGTCCGACTTGCTTGGTGCTGAGACTGACGCCGGCCAGTGTTGCTGCTGTGTGTCAAGTCATACCATATGACAAACTGCCTGACAGTTGGCACTTGCATCGTCGGTGCGATGGTATCGTCATTCTCTGACGCATGAGGGCTCTGTCAGGCTCCGTCCTCAGCGCACTTCAGGCTGCTGGCACCCTTCCATGCCCCGCCATGCTGCAGGGGGGACGTCGAAGCTCTTTGTCGGCCTACACCGGCTGCGCCACCGGGACCTGCTCGTGGTACACCTGGCCGGGGTGGCCGTACACGGGCTCCTGGTAGCTCTGCAGCACAGGCGGAGGAGGCCGTCAGCTGCTGTGTGAAACAGCCTTGTCGATACCGCGCGAAGCGACAGCAGGTGTAGTGCCCCATGCCCTCACTCGCCAATGCAGCTGTGAACATTTCAATGCACCCATGGAAGCAGCCATTGCCGCTGCAATGAGATGACTGATTTAGAGACGCAAATCAGTCCCAGGACTGTTCACCTGCTGCAGCGAGGTGACGAAGCACGGGATGCAGGCAACGCATGGGAACACCTGCAGGCAATCATGTGGCAGCTGCTTACGCACGGGGTGCGGTTGATGCCGCTCCCTCTTAGGCGGACGGAACGTGAACAGTGCAGCAGTAAAGCTGTCTGGGTGGCTGTGCTGTGTCCACTCACATGCAACCCGCAATGCATTGCCAGGGCAGGTCTTGACCTCACCAGGATCAGGATGATGACGACCAGCCAGCCCTCCATCCTCAGGTCGCAGTTGCAGCCGCCCTGTGTGTAGAAGTCTGCGGTCAATGCCCGCCCCAAATAGATGCAAGACTCATCGCAACATAGCTGGTGGCAATCCTGGTGCGGACTGGTGCGGTTGCCGGAGATCGGCTGAGACACGTCAGAGGCGCCTGCAAGGTGCTGCAGGTGGTGGGACATGCATGTGGTAGGTGCCTGACCTTCGGCGGCACCACCCTGTAGGCGATGATTGTGGTGCCAGGTGCCGGCGTCACCGCTGGACCCCTGTGGCAGAAGTGCCCACAGATCACCTGACGCTGATCTGTGGGTTTCACGCACATATGCAGCATGGTGCACCACCATTGTAAGATGGCACATAAGTTATGTGTCCACACATTGCTTGCCTGACAGGCAGGCCCGGCATTGGCTGCGGCTGCGGCTGCATGGGGTGCTGTCCTGACGGTGGCGGCGCAGCCGGGTGCCCATTTGCCGCCGGCTGCGGCTGCGGCGGCGCAGGCTGCGCGTAGTTGGCCTCGTATCCCGGCTTGGTGGGCGGCGGCTGATCCATGCTTGCGCCGGCTGCACCGCTGCTGGCACCTGTTGTATCGTAGATACGAACTGCTGCCGCTGGTGAGAAGTTCGCTGTGTCAGCGGCCGCCGCAGCCCGCTGATCAGCTGCAGATGAGAATTGTGCAGGGCTTTGCGGCAGCTGCACGTGGAGGAGAATGCTCACGCAGCGGTGCACCTGGTGTGCAGTGCGGGGGGTGGATGGAAGCCGATTACTCAGCGCAGCAGTGCGACCATGGTTCACGTAAGCTGCATCCGGTCGGCTCTGGGCAACTGTAGGTGCGGTTGCTGGCCCGTTAGCCCCCTCAAACCCCTCAGCAAGGTGTCTTCGACAGCCAGACCAACACATATGTTGCATTCTTGTGCCATTGCCATTCGGTGCTATGGTCCACCACAGGTGACATCACAGCGACAATAATACAGCAGGCGACACGCCCAATGAACCCTAGACCTGAGGGATCTGGTGACACACATACAGCGCCACCAAGCTCCAATCACTCTGTGCGATCAGAAGCGCTGGCAGTCACAACCGAGAGCAACGGCTGTGAAGCCGGCAGATATACATGTTGCAGTTCCATGGTTCCACAGCCAGATACAGACTTCCTATCGCCAGCAGGTGCTGCGCCGTGCATGCTGCTGGGCCAGGGGCGCACATCCTGCCCCCGGGTCGTGCGAATCAAGCCGTGAACCCGCCCGGGGACTCGGCAGCGGCCACCTGCTGCGCGGTAACCTCCCACAGCTTGGCGGCCTGCGCCGGGAGCACACCACAATCCTCACGTCTTGAACAAACTCAACGATGGTGGTCGAAGCAGCCCCTCTCAAGCGTAACATCGCAACTGCGAGCCGCGCGCTGAAATGTGCAGGGCGTTCGCCCCCTGCAGCACAGCCGCATCCCCACCCAAAGGCCACGGCGTCCTTGGACAGCAGCACTTTTGGGCAGCAGCACTGCAGCGGCGCCACATGCGCGCATGCAAACCGCCGCGGGCGGGAGCGTGCGCACCGTGTCCATGTCCTGGCAGGTCTTGGTCGGCGGCGTGACCGCGCAGTCGGACAGGTAGGCGCCGCCCTGGCCCTGCAGCTCGGGCGCCGTCGCCGTGTACAGCGTGGTGGACACCCCCTGCAGCGCCGCAGCTGCGCCCATGCTCGATCGAGGCCATACATAGCAGTGCTCGAATGACCGCATGCAGCTCGTGTGCTCCATCACATATGCAGACAATGAAATGGCTGTGGCAACGTGCGCTCTTTCACACTTTTGAAGCAATGAGAAGAGCGGTTGAACCAAGCGGTTACCTGTGGGATGTTCTTCGCGCGCATGCTGGGCACGACCTGCATCACCGCCATCAGCGCGCGCATGCCCCAGTGCGAGGGGCCGGTCATGTGGCGCCCCAGGTTGGTCTGTATCACCCCGGGGTGCACCGAAAAGGCCTCGACCTGCGTGCCCGCCAGCCTGCGGCGCACGGGCAAGCTGATGTCACAGCCCCAGCCCGCAGGCACCGGCACATCTGAATGTTAGCCAGCGGCGCTGCAGCATGCACGCAAGCTAACACATATGACCGGGCTCACCGCTTATTGAGCTCCTTCGCAAACAGGATGTTGGCTGCCTTCGACTGACCTGACAGTGGAAGGATCAGCTTGCTCAGCGTCGAGCAAACCAATGGGGCAACTGCACAGGCAAGCTGTGCCGGCGCAGCGTACCGTAGGCAGACCAGGGACCATAGCTGCGGCGCTTGAAGTGCAGGTCGTCCAGCTGCATCGGCCCGCGCTGCATGCAACAGACGTTTGCGTCAGGAAGGCCACCCTGAATCAGAATATGCCGTGCCTGCACCAGCTGAATTGCGACGCACGGCACCACAGCTCACTTTCACTTTCGTTGCCTTTCCGAAGCGCCATTCTCAGGTGCAGCTACGTTGCAGTGTGCTCACCATGAGACCATGGCCCGCTGAGGACAGTGCCACCACCCGAGACGGGAAGTCCTGCAGCATGCACCGACATGTGGAAGGCCTGCCAACTTTGTATGACGTGTGAATCACCTGATGTCGACTGTTCTGAGCGTCTGAGCATGCCAATACATGGCGCAGTAAACTGCTGCCTGCACCTGCGCTTTGAGCTTATCCAGAAGCCCCTCTGTCAGCCTCCAGTGGCCGAAGTGGTTTGTGCCTGCAGGGCCGCAGCGCTCGGGCCCAGTCAGTGGGTACACATGCTGCAGATGCCTGTGCTGCACTTGTGTTGGGGGCAGAGCGTAAGACCCACGTCTCAACTGGTGCTGCATGCCTGGGCAGGGCACCATGCCGCAGCATCGCATGCGCACCTATCTGCATCTCGAAGCCGTCCTTCGTGTATGACAGCGGGCACGCCTGTGGCATGTCATGATTCGTCAGTAATCTGTGTCGGTGTTCAAGTCGCCAAAGTGCCACACGTTCAGCATGTGGCTTCCTGGCATTCACCAGACTGGCGTACGCCAGCCCGTGCAGCCAAGCATGAAAGAGGCGCAATTCCAGGGGACAACCAATCAGGGGGCCTCACCATGACGCCGGCATTCAGGATCAGGAAGTCGATGCGCGGCAGCCGCTGCAGGGCCGCCGCCGCCGCCCGCACGCTGGCCAGGTCCGCCAGGTCCAGCTGCTGGGCGCTGATGCGGCCCTGTAGCGCAGGGGGGGTGCGCTGCCCTTCAGCCAGGGCGGGATGCCGCCAACATGATTGCCTTCGGTTTGCACCGCTGGCACGTCTTCAGCACAGCTGTTGCGGGATCGCGGCACATACCCTCCTCATGCAGGGGGTGCCCAAGTACTGAGCGCGCCTCCTGACAGCCTCTGCCCACACATGATGGGAGGCGAGGCTACACCGTGGTTTCAAGCATCATGCATGCGTGCATACTTGGCGTATGCATGGTGCGTAGGCATCCATGTGTACAAGTGGCTGGATGATCACCTTCACGCCAGTGGATTGCAGCTCGGCTGCCACCGCCTCGCCCGCTGCCGCGCTGCGCGCTGTGAGCGTGACATCCGCGCCGGCCGCCGCCAGGCACCGTGCGGTCTCCTTCCCCAGCCCGGAGTTGCCGCCTGTGATCACGGCGACTTTGCCGGTCAGGTCCTGTCCCTGCAGTACATCATCTCCCGTAGACTTTCCGTTGAACTTGGTCGCCATGTCAGGCTGAAGGGAATGCCCAAGCTGACGGTTGGTCTGGCGCAGCGGCGCACAATATGACACTGGATTGCCAATGTACGCACAGGGCAAGGTGTTGCTGCACGCTACAAACTGCTGCTGACGCCCAAGCAACACAAGCGTTCTTCTGTTGAGCAGGTGTCGCGGCACTGCTGTTGTGTCGGGTCATTGTATGGTGCATGAGACGGATGTGTCATGCCCCTCAGATGCCACTCAAGCCAGCAATGCCAGGGTTCAGCAGGCATGAATGGGGTGCTAGAGGGAGTGACTGGCTGGCACCGCATCATCAAGTCCGGCTGGAGGGTTGATAGTTGGTCCGACACATTGCACACATAGCCAATTCAAGCCAGACTGCAACTCCGGTGCAAGTATACTATACACCTGCAATGCGTGACTGCAGTAGCTATTCTGGCGCTCACGTCCATCTCCAGCATCCAACTCTGAACAACCACAAGGTGACCTCGACAAACAAGTCCGTGTCCGAACTTCCACCAAACGTATCACCACCGCAAACGTTGCTTGCTACCGGGCAAATCATAAGCAGCAGCTCCGCTCTCCCTCCTACTATACAGTGCTCTCAACACGGGCAGATAATATTCTGCCACTACAGTGCTGTCAAGTTTCTCCCTGGTCCTGGTCACAGCTCTTTCATCCCAATCTTCACAGATCAGTGTCATCTATCTTCAGATCGACCTCGCTCGACATCGCATGCACTCTGCTATATTCACGCCCCTGCCTGGTCCTCGTCCTCCGACGGTGGCGGGGTGCGGGGCTGCAGCCGCTTCAACCGCTCGGCACGCTCTGTAGACTTCGCCTTGTTGTCCTGAATGATGTGCTCAACCTGCAAAGTGCCATACATAGGTGTCAGACGCATGAGACCAGCCCCAGCATTGAGAGTGCCGAAGCGCCAGTGTTGCTTGGGCACCTGCCATCATCAAGGCACGCAAGCACCAAGGCTGCCACCGTCTGTGCGTCAGCATGCATCTGGTGCTTCGACAGGTGTACTGCGCTGCGGGAACATGTGTGTCTCCGCGTGCAGCACCGCGCATATGTGGAACCACACCTGCTTGCGTGTGTTGTGGAGCGTGCGCCACTGCAGCAGGCAGTACACGCCGAAGCCGGCGGTCGCCGCGCGGAACAGCGTCGCCGCCAGCCCCGGCATCACAAAAGCCGTCTCGAACAGCTGCTGCGGTCCCGCCATGGCAGCGGCGGCCCTGCGGCGGCGTGTCGGCTGCACCGCCCTCTGCACCTGCACCGACAGCACGGCTGTTGTGGGCAGAGCAGCAAGAGCTGTGTGCGCAGGACACGTCAGCATGCAAGCGCCTGGATTTTGATGGGAGCAGGGTCAGGTTGCGGCAGCGCAGCAGGCACCGTTGCGCTGCAGCAGGTCGGAACTATCGCGTATCACCCTAGTTGCAAGTCGGGTAGCACCCGTGGAGAGGTGTCTGTCACGAGCTAGCACACAACCTGAGGAGGACATGCGCCATGATATGTGCTACACGACGCAGCGCTGGGGATACCCAGCGTGATGTCACTTGCCGCGACTCGCCAGAAATAGTTTTCGCTATGGATGTGCACAGCTGAAGGTCACCGCGACTGTGTCCAATGCGCAGTCATGGCAAAGGAGGCTTCAACCAAGCCGTCGCGACATCGGCGTACTGTGCCGCAAGCTGTAGCTTGACTGGGCTACTATAACGGTCCAGATGCTTTTTTAAGCAGTAAAGGTAGCCTCCGGAGGCCGCCAAGTCACCATCAGAGCAACATAACCCAGTCAGCAGCTGACGTCTACTGGTTCCGAAAACACACTGCTGCCTCTCTGCAGTCACCTTAGCGGGGTAAACTCTGTCTTTGAGGCCATGGGAAACTTCAAACCATGCTTACTGAAACACGCACACGGCAACAAGGCCACAACGGTGTACCGAGACAGGTGTCTTACACGCAGACTCTTGATACCACAACTTTCAACTCAGACCGACCAGTGATGGACGCACACCTGGAGCTGTTTGCCAGTGAAGCGCAGCTGTGCACTGATACCCGCGCGGATGGGCCGCAGCGGCGGCGCCCTGGCCGCGGACACAGCCCTCGCCGGAGGGCTGACGCGGCCCAGAGCCACCAACCGGTGCGCAAGCATGCTCGACATGGTTGATGCGCAGTGGTATAAGCAACGACTTGGTGCCACGTGCCGTTTCTGTGGGTCTGACGGCGTTCCGCTGGCTGACAATGGACGGGATCTGTCGAGAGGTGGCGCGCCTTCTTCTGAACTTCTAGGGCTTGTGCGGGGCACCATGAGGTAACTGCCCGACATGCCACGACTGGCAAGGCCATGTGCTTCAGTTTCGGACACTCTGGGTCCGTTGCATAGCGACAGTGAACCTGGCTCAACTGCAGGAGCTTTGCACTCAGCAGTGTTGCAAGGGTGTTGGGCTGTGAGTCTTGAAAAGCGAGCATCAGTCGAATAATGTCCCGCAAATTTGGCTGCAACACCACAGGAGAGGATGTGTTGAAGGGCACTGACCTGAGCGGAAGGACTGCGGTCGTCACAGGTACTGTCTCTGCGGCCCCTGTGTCCACCGTCTTCAATGCATGCATGCATGCCATACGCCGCCATGGGCTGGTATTGCACGCAACCTGAAGTATTTCAGCGTTCAACATCACCGTTGGTGTTTCTAGCATACCTGGAGCGTATCTGGATGCAGGCGGCAATGCTGGGCTTGGCAGGGAGACCGTCAGAGTGCTTGCAGCGGCTGGCGCGGATGTGGTTTTCACATCACGGTCAGCGGAAAGGGGGCAGCAGGTTGCCAAGGAAATCGAAGCTGGCGGAGTAAAGGTGTGCATCGTGTCCCGTGCATTGAGGCCATCGTACCATATCGTGGGTGATAGGCATCTCACCGTGGCCTCAAGAGCAACCCTGCTCGCTGCACTTCAGGGCAGCGTCAGCGCACAGCAGCTGGACCTGACTGACCTGGCCAGCGTGCGGGCGGCGGCGGCGGCCCTGCAGCGGCTGCCGCGCATCGACTACCTGATCCTGAATGCCGGCGTCATGGTGGGTGGCATACAACTGAAGGGCCTCAACCTCCACTGTGGCATTGCCTCCACTGCTGCACCTGCAGGCCGACTTTCTGTATCAGTGCGACACGATGGTCCGTATCGTAGCTCAAACGTGCGCAAGACCAGCTGCTGCTCCAGCATAGAGACTTGCCAATTTTATTTGCAGGGGACAAAACACTCACACACCAAAGATGGCTTTGAGATGCAACTAGGTGCGATTTGGTCCTTTACTCGTGCCAGGTCCAGCAATTTGCTGCCGCATCACCAGCTTGCTTGATACCCACATATCTTGGCCCAAGTGAAGTGTCACCAGGTGTTGTATGTCGCATGCACAGGCACGAATCACATAGGGCACTTTCAGCTGGTGACGTCCCTACTACCAAAGCTGCAGGCACAGGTGCGTCTGACACTTTAGAATTCCAATGTCAGTTCTTGTTGGACAACATCGAAGGCTGATGCCGTCATAGTCACCGGTGCTGTGTGCTTAGTTGGGCCAGCTGAGTCACCGCCACTCTGCATGCAGAGCTTTCCCTCGCGTGTGGTTGTGGTCAGCTCCAAGGGTCACATCATTCAGAGAGGGCCGCTGCAGTTTGACGACCTACACTATGCGCGCCGCAAGTACAGTGCATTTGGGTCATACGCCCAGTCGAAGGCGTGCAACATCCTTTTCGCCAGCGAGCTCGCCCGCAGGTGCGACACCCTGACACCTGCCATGATCTTGTGTGACACACCCAACATTCATGCACCGCTGCTCACCTTTAGCAGAGATTGCAATGGCAACTCGCTGCAATGTTCACGTCGTGAGTGTCAGTGTCTTTGAAAGTTGAGAGCGTGCCGCACATTGAGCTGTCCTTCGGCTTCAATGCTGCAGGCTGCAGGGCAGCCAGGTGTCGGCGTACTCGCTGCACCCGGGCACGATCGGCACCACCAGCATCGTGCGCCACATGGCGCCGCCTGGCAGCTGCTTCGGCAGGGTCGCGGCGTTCATGCTGGGGCTGCTGCCCAACATCGGCGACTTCAAGAGCTTGCAGCAGGTGCATTGAAAGTTGGCCCACATGGCAAACTGCGCACGCGCCTTCGTCCTCCTCACCCCAGCCTTGTGCACCGTGCTCTGCTACCGTAGCAGCTTGTAGTACAAGCTGGTATCAGCAAGCACATGACGTTTCCAGTGACTGTGGCGATGGCAAAAGTCTGTCAGCTGACGGCGGGAGCGGCACAGCTCATCCGGCACGGCTGATCGAACCGAGTCAAGTGACCTGCGGACAAATCGGTTGCAGACAAGTGCAGCTTGCTGTATGCCGCAGGGTGTGGCGACGTCAGTGTACGCAGCGACGGCGCCGGAGCTGGAAGGGCAGAGCGGCGCGTACCTGGAGGACTGCCGGGTCAAGCAGCCAGCCAGGATAGCGCGGGACGCGCAGCAGGCGCAGCGGCTGTGGCAGGTCACAGAGGAGCAGATAGCAGCGGCGGCAGCGCCAGGGGGCTTCGAACCCTGACGATTGACCCGACACTTGCCGGTTTACCGCACCAACACTCTTTCGGCATGCGCAGGTCAGGGCAGGGGCAGCAGGTGCTGACTCATGTAAGGCTAGGGGCATAGGAAACTGTCATTGCACCACCTATCAGCTTGCATCTGGTCCGCATAGATAGTGCAGCCGAGAACATGATAGCCTGCTCACAGCAAAATTTGCGAACGTGAGGTGCTGCCTCAAACTTTTCGTTCGGCAGGGCAAACAGTTGGCGTGTTATGCTTAGCGAGCGGAGCCTCGTTGTCTCAGGCTCTGTCCTGCAACTAAGCCGTACAGTGGGAGATGCCACGTGAGCGTATCATGACTCAGCCCCCCAGGTTGACACCACCAGTCACGCCCGTTGCTCCCCCAACACTTGAGAGCCCACGCTGCCATTCTGTGTTCGCTGTTGGCCTCGCAGCCGGTGCTGTGCGTGGCGTAGGGTAAGCAGGCGCAGTTTGCCCAGGGCTTGCAAACAGAACCTCCTCTGACTGGGCACCATGCCGAAGGCGGGCGGCCGCATGGCGCGGTATGGCTGCAGCGACATCTTTGGGCTGGGGGAGCCCGGGCGCCCCATCGGCGGCGACTTCAAGGAATACCTCATCAACCTGCTGCACACGCCGCAGAACTTCATCCGCCGCGCCCGCGTGCAGCACACCATTGAGATTGACGAGTTCTCGGGCCACGCCATCAACGTGGCGTCGCACACGACGGCCAAGACGGACGACCTGAAGAAGGAGCTGAACTGGTGAGTGCCTCTTTGCTTGGTGCCATGCATGGGGGGTACCACCGGCGCAGTGCCAGACACCACACAAGGGGGGCTGCAAGACTCGAGCCGCATGCCGACGTTTTGAGCCTGTATCTCCAACAGTTCTTTCCTCTTGCAAAGCTCGTGTGTCTCCGACGGCGGACCGCGGTGTCACTGACCTGCGTTACGTCTTGTGAGAACAGCATACCGCCCTGGATCCCGTTCAGTGCACGCCAGGCAGCCTGGAATCTGCTGCAGCATACCTGCTGCGTGCTTCATCGCCTGTGGCGGCGGCTGTCTGGACCGTTGCCGCGACTCGTTCGGTAGTCAGCCCCATCGGACTTTTCTGTCACCGTTGGGGTTCGCCCAGGCGCTGGCCGTGCGGTTGCTGAGTGCATACAGCTGCGCTCAGCATCGGCGGCGGTTAGACTGCGCGCCCCGATCGCCCTGCCCTGCTGGCACCGAGACAGAAGCAGGTCAGCCATGTGACCGATACAGAGGTGCAAGCCAGGACTTTCAGCCGGCACCACAGCTGCCGCTGGCGCTTGAAACGCTTATCAGTGTCTAGGAGATAGCTTTGGCCGCCGCCACCGGCGTGCGGCTGCGCGTTTTGATGCGTTCTGTGGTGCTCTTTGTCATGGATGGCTTCACGCTGAGGCAGGTGCAAGACAAACCAGCGCTGCCTTAGCACTCCCTTAGGCCTCGTAGCAGCTGCTTCGTGAGCCCAATGCTCGTTGGCACAGCGGGGCGAACGGGCGTGGGGTAGCCCATCTAGGCTGCAGGTCATGGTGCATGTCGCTCAATCTGCACAGTGTTTGCTTGCTGGGCATCACAGCCGGCAACTGAAGCCCGTCGTATTGCGCAGGTTCGACCTCACCAACATCGGCATCGGCATCATCCTGGGTGCCGGCGTGTTTGTGACGACCGGCACCGTCGCCAATGGCTATGCCGGGTGCGTAGCCCGCATGCCGGGCCAGATGACTCGTTGCATGGCGTCTGGTCTTGAAGTTGCAAGCAGGACGGTGCAGCATCAGGTGCATGCATCTGGAACTGACCCTCTGAAGTAGCGATTGAGCTGACAGCGCTCCAAGTTCACCGCAGAGGCGCGACGCTGCTGTCCTTCGCGATCGCGGGGCTCTCGGCCATGCTCTCGGCGCTCTGCTACTGTGAGTCTGATGTGCAGCACTGCATGCATGCTGCAGTATCCGGTGCAAACGCACATCTGCTGTGCATATGGTAGCTGTGTAAATGTGCTGAGCGCTGTGCATGCTGGGCACCCGCAGCCGAGTACGCGGTGGACTACCCGATCGCCGGCGGCAGCTTCACCTTCATGCTGCAGACGTTCGGCGAGTTCCCCGGCTGGTGAGCAGCACAGCTACCAGCGGCAGCAGTGCAGAGCTGAGGTTGCAGTAAACAGCCACTTCACATGGCGTGTCTTGGCATGCCCTGCACCACTTCCTGGAGGGGGTCCAACTGCCCATTGGCGTGCTGCTGTAGGGTGGCCGCCTCCAACATCGTGTTCAACTACATCCTGGCCAACGCCGCCGTCGCGCGCTCCTTCTCCGGCTACTTCGCCAGCCTGTGCGACCAGGTGGGCACACCGCAGCATTCCAGGGTCTAGGATGCAGCAACACTAGCAGCGGGCAGTGTGCAGCGTCAGCAGCGCTGACCAGGCCAGCGGTCTGCAAGCTGAGTGCTGCAGCCCCTGCTGCAGGCACAGCTGTCCTCACTGCAGGGCCGTCTGAACGGCGCCCTTGCACGGCGCCCTTTCATGTAATCTGACTAAATACTACCCTCTTAATGGTGCTGCTGCGGTATGGTGCAGCCGACGGACTTCTTCGCGGTCAACGCACGGGGCTACGTCCTGGACTTCTGGGCGTTCGGCCTGGTGCTGGTGCTGTCGCTGCTGCTGTGCTGGGGCATCAAGGAGACCAAGACGTTCAACAACGGTGCGCCGTGTGCTGTTGCCGTGTGCTATCGTGGTCACCTGCGCGCAGCTGAGCTGAGAGCGGCAGCGGCACAGCCACCATGCAGCCGCCGCCAGCCGGCTGGGACCCTCAACAGTCACACTGCATGCTACATTGAAGCCAAGTGCAGCGTGAAGGAGATGATAACAATCACAACAATGATAATATGGCATGCAGTGGTGACGGTGCTCCACGTCGGCGTCGTCCTGTTCATCGTCATCGCGGGGCTGACGCAGGCCAAGGGCAGCAACTTCATTCAGGGCGGGTGCGCACAACCTCATTGATGCCTGCCTCCTGATCGTTTCTGCCACCATCCCATGTTGCCCCAGGGCATGTCATTGTGTGTTGCACCCAGTTGCAGACGATCACAGCCATGCCGCACCAAGATAGTTTCATTCACAGTCAACACATCATTGCTGCAGCGTGTTGGGCTGATGGTTTTGCACCTCCGTCTGCACAGCTTTGCTCCCTTTGGCGCTCGGGGCATCTTCAACGGGGCCTCGCTGCTGTTCTTCTCCTACGTCGGCTTCGACGCCATTGCCACCACCGCCGAGGAGGTCAAGAACCCCGGCCGCGACATTCCGATAGGTGTGCGCCCAGGGTTGTCAAGCCTGGCTTGTGCTGCTCCTCTGTTCTGTTGCTGCCACCCTGCTGCGGTCAGTCATCACAGTGCAGACAGATATAATGACAGGGTGTGCCGCCTGCTGCAGGCATGTCGCTGGCGCTGATCATTGTGACCACCCTGTACTTCCTGTGCTCCATCACGCTCACGCTGATGCTGCCATACACCCTGATCTCCCCGGACGCCGCCTTCTCCCAGGTGCTCCCTGCTTCCGCCCGCTGCATGCTCGACCCTGTCCATGCTGCGCACTGTCTGACTATCCCGCAGCTGGCAGCATCGCACATCCAGCAGACGGCAGTCAGCACTCGGGTTTGTGTTCGTAGGCATTCACTGACGTTGGGATGAAGTGGGCCTCCTACATCGTTGCGGTCGGTGCACTCATGGGCATCACTACTGGTAAGATTCGCTGACTGTCCACACCCGTGGTCAATCCACCTGTGGTTGTCAACTCATTGCTGCGTCGTTGCCTTTATGCAGCTCTTTCATGTCAGATGTTGCGCGCGAGAGATGTTGCCAGCAGCTGCTGCCAGGGGTGAACTGCATGACCCAGGAGCTCAGAGCTCTGATTCGGGCTTGCCGCCACCGCAGGCACAATGGTGGGGCTGCTGGCCGTGGCACGGTCTATCACAGCCCTGGGCCGCGAGCACTTCCTGCCCCCCGTCGCGGCGTGGGTGCACCACAAGACGCAGACGCCCATTATCACCACCGCCGTCCTGGGCGTCGTCACTGGTGACAAGTGTCTGACAAGTGTTCAGTCTGTTGGTGCAAGTGCTGCACCGCTTGCCACGCTGGCTGCTCTTTGGCTGTGCGACGCTGGTGCTGACCAACCTGTTGTGCGTTCCCCTCGCAGCGTTGATTGCCCTGTTTACTGCGTTCGATGATTTGCTAAAGTAAGCGCCTGCGCAACTGTCCCGTTGTCCCGTACAAATCCCGTACGTTTTTTGTACGGGTTCTACTGCATATTGTACGGTTTGTACGGGTTGCTCTGGATGACTGCGCATTCCGTGTGATTGTTCTCAATCTGTGCTGTTGTGCTGTGCAGCTTGGTCTCCATCTGCACGCTGTTTACGTAAGTACGGTGCCTGCTCATTCCAACTGCGCACGTTCGGCCTTACCCAGCTTCATCTCTGTCATGTGAGGGTTCTATTATTGTCTGGTCAATTGAGTAAACCTGGCGTTGTGCATCGCATTGCAGATTCTATCTGATCGCAAACGGCATTTTGTATCGTCATTGGTACGCCCCTGGCGTCAACAAGCCATGGCTCGCCGTCTTCATCATGGTTTACTTCACCGCCATCTCTCTGGGTGCGTGCTTTCAACTCACGTCCGCCATCAGCAGTCGTGCCACGATGTGCTGTGTGCTGCTTGGCTCCTGACCGCCAGCTGCCTTGCCTGGTAGCCACTAGGAAGTGACGGCATACCGCAAGAGGGCATGGCCGCTGAACCGCACCTTCAACTTTTGATCAAAGTCTGCCCTTTGTCATCATACTTGGTCGTTATGAGTAGCGAGAGCTGTCTGCTCACCGTACGCGAACTGACCCCTGGGGTGCAGGCCTGGCGGTGTACTACCAGCTGTCCTTCGGGTGGGTTGGCCTCGCGGTGCCGGGCATCCTGTGGTTCATCGGCTGCGTCGTGCTGATGTTCGTCCCCCAGGTGCGGCCCCGACCACGCCCTGGCTGCCTGTGCACAGTCGTTTGAGAAGGCAGGATCCCACTGCCGCAGACGCCTGATATATTTGTCACTGGAAAGCTCCATCTGCTACGCTCTTGAGCAGTCACCCTCTGAAGGAAGTGACACAGAGGGTGACCGCTTGACGCAATCTGGACTGCTGCACCACAAGGATTGCGTACTGAACCATCACAGGCATACAAACCCAAGCGCTTCAGCGTGCCGCTCATGCCATGGATCCCCGCCGGCAGCATCATCCTCAATGTGAGTTCAACACTTCACTCCGCAGGCAACCTGATGCTATTCGACATGGCACCGGGTCGTTAGTTACTGTGTGCGCTGCACAGGCCCTATTTGCTTTGCCTCTGCTGCATAATGATGCCTCAAGTGCATGGCGGCTCGTGTAGCAGCGACCTGCTGCTGATCAGTGCTGCTATGCTTTGGCCTGTGCCCGCCACTGTCATGATCGTCCTGCCCGGCCTGCCTCAATGTTGGGACCCTGCCTCGCAGGTGTTCCTGCTCAGCACGATCGCGAGCCCCGAGTCCCAGGGCGGACCCGGCAGCCTGCCATACAAGCAATGGGGTAAGCAATTGCAAAAGTTTAGCTTGCTATTCTCTTGGCTCATTCTCTTGGCTTATCAGAAGGCTGCAGCTGCTCCCCAAGCCCGCTGTCGCCGCAGCCTGAAGCATGCATGCTGGTGGTTTGAGCCAGCTGCAGCGGGAGCACACGACTTGAGTTGCACACGGCTGGGTGTGCTGGTCATTGCTGTGAACCAAGTCACAGCCTGTCACTCCTGTAGTAGTGCACAGGCTGCCGATTGATGCCAGCACATGGGTGTAATAGATCTCATGAGCAGCTGCTGAATCATTCGGTGATGCAATGGTGTCTTCATGTGGTGCAGGCGTCTTCATGGGGTGCGCTGTCATGGTGTACCTCCTGTACAGCCTGCCTTCCATCGTCACCGCCAACCGCATCGCGTGCGTCTCATACCCTCCTCCTGTGACAAGTACATGTTCACAACACCTGATGGCACACCCATTGACGTCTGCGTCGCCAATCAGACCACTGTAGTGCACAGCAGCAAGGTCGTCGCACTGGTGACAGAGTCTTGCCTGAGTCCATGCCTGTGTGTGCCACACAGGGGGCTGAAGCAGGGCGCCGGCGCACAGGAGATGGCATACATGGAGGACGGTGCCGCGGTGGATCCGAAGATGGATCACGTCGGCAACGGCCACGACCCCGCCATCGCGCCCGTCACCACCCACTGAAGACCGGAAGCTAGCTACAGACCCATCTGCCTGGGAGGCAGCTTCAGCCCACAGCTGCATGCGGGATAAGGACGTGCAATGCCTGCTTGTGAATGGCTCATCACTGCCATGCAGTTCGTTTGCAGTGACGAGGTGTGTTGTAGGATGTCTGGGGGGGCGGCGGCAACACACTCCTACACAGTAGTGGTCTCTGTACGGGTGCACAACTACCAATGCTGGCACACCCACTGAGTTGGCTTCGGTAGCACAGGACTGCCTGTTTCTTTGTTCGTCACTTTTGTGCGTGACTACAACCACAAAACCACTTTGTTACGTCATACCAACCACTCTTACACACCGACACTCCAGCAGCGTGAGAGCGTATCATAGTGTGAAGCTCTACAGATGCTCGACAGGCAGGCGACATGCCCCAGGTGCTCTCAAAGTACAAGCAAAACCAGGGCCAACGTCATAGGGGCCTGCTGCACATGTGCTGGCAGCACACCCGAAATGTCCTCTAAACGCGGCACAGCACCACCCCCCGAGGTGCCACAGCACGTGCCGCTGCTGCCCTGGACTGGCTCTTTGCCTCAGCCTCCGTTGCCGAGGCTAGATGGCAGCGCCGCCCACCCCAGCGGCTCACAGGTAGTCCCGCGGGTCTGCGACTGTGCCCGACAGCGCGGAGGCCGCGGCGGTGAAGGGCGACGCCAGGTACACCTGCCCCGCTGCCGACCCCATGCGCCCGGGGAAGTTCCTGCACCAGCACATCACAGCCGCTCAGCATCCGCTGGTCGTATGCAGCCTGATTGACAGGCATCCTGTCAACCATTTGCTCCAGTTGACACCTTACTGCAGCATTCACCGCAGCATACACCCGCCAGACATGCCTCAAGATGCATGAGATGGACAAGCATCTGCTTGGCAGCCGGCAGCACGCCGCCACTCTGCGGCTGCCGCGCAGCGCGGGTCACGGCGCGCCTGTTGGTGGTGGACACGCAGATCTCGGCGCCGTTCATGCGGGCAAAGGTGTCCTTGGGGCCGCCGAGGCACGCGGCGCAGCTGGGGGAGGCGGGCGGCACGCAGCCCGCCGCGGTGAAGATCTCCGCCGCCGTCTTGCCGTCGCACCCGGGCACCGGCTGCCCGTACACGTCCGCCCACACCTGCGGTGCAGCCGCCACCCACGTTACGCCACGGCTGGCTGTTGCGCATGCGCGCAGGACCACAGACAGAGTGCGCTACAGACAGGGTCCACATGGTGTGGAGGTGTGAGTCGGAACCGCCAGGGCAGCTCACGAGCGCATGAGCTTTGCCCGACCCAGGTGGCCCCAGTCACTAGTCTCGGGTGGCTGGACCCCTGGAAAGGGTGAAGAGCCTGCGGCGGCGCCATTGCCAGCCTCACCTTCTGCGTGGCGGGCACCAGGAAGGTGGGCACCTTCACCTGCCCGCCGGCGCGGTGCAGCAGCTGCGCCGCCGCCTGGAAGTCCTCCGTCTTGCCGCCCGTGCACGACCTGCACGCGGGCAGTGGGGTGATTCACACCCGCCAGCAACACCAGAGCAATTCGTGCCGCTCGTGGCCGCTGCGCTGCAGCCAGCGCAGCTGCAGGGTGGCTCAATGCCCTCGGACAGAACCCCGGCAGGCGCACCCAATGTACGGGCAGTCAACTTTCGGCGGCGGAGCAAATATACACACGATCTGCACAGTGAACAGCCCCCACGAGGCATCCCCGCATCCCCGCTCTAGAGTCGTGGCTCACCCGATGTACACGCGGTCGATGGCGGTGGAGGCGCACTCGCGCGCCGTCTTGCGGTTGTCGGGTGAGTGGGGCGCCGCCACCAGCGGCTCCAGCTTGCTGACGTCGATCCTGCAGCCCCGTTCATGTGGCTGGAAACCATGGACATTACCATCGCGGATGCGCAGATGCAGGATGAACGTGTCTTGAGCAGGCGAAGCATCTGCCAGGAGCCCAGACAACTTCGGGGTTTTGTTTCAGAGAGGCAGGGCTGGAGGTCCGGCCGCACCGGTGCTCCTCAACGAAGGCGGCGGTGTCGTCGGAGTAGTGCGTCTCGAACTCGGCGCCCGTCCGCTCCCGCACGTACTTGAACGTCGTCTCATCCGCCGGGCACACCCCTGCATCCGACACCCGATGGTGACGCGACTGGCACCGAATGCTGGCAGGGTGTATCCACCATGACAGGTGAGCCAGCACCTGCACCCTGTTGAGATTCAGGGCTTAGGATTCCCGCCCTTTGTCTGCTGCCACGTCGCCCCACAGATGCCATGCAACGTGCAACTCAGGTGCACAGCAAGCACGGCTTGCAGCGGTGCAGGTGGTGCGGACGCTGGCAGCGCACACTGTCAGAGCATGGCCACACGGCATGCAAATGAGCACCCTGAGCATGCGTGTGCCAGGTGACGCTTCAGGATGCGGGGTCAAGGGCGGCGCACCGTTCTTGCCGCCGGCCTCGACCACCATGTTGCACAGCGTCATGCGGTCCTCCATGGTCATCGCCTCCACCACAGGGCCGACGAACTCCATGGAGCGGTACGTGGCGCCCGCCACGCTGATGTCGCCAATGATCTGCATGCGTCAGAGCCAGGAAGCAGTGACCACCCTGCAGCACTCGCCAGCCAGCCACGCCCAGAAGCCCCCCTAGGGCGCTGCCAACAGCCCTGTCCACCGCTGAGGTGCGCAGGGGACATCTGCAGTACGTGGCATTGGCGTGGCGCACATGCTCGCCAGCTGCAGGATGCGTGCACGGTTGTGTCTGAATGCATGGCAGCCGGTGCTCGTGCGTCCCACCTGCAGGATGATGTCCTTGGCAAGCAGGTACGGCGGCATCTCGCCGTCCAGGTAGAACCGCATGCTGGGCGGCACCTGCAGTGACAAGTCTCAGCCTGACAGCAGGAATGTTTGGGCTGAAGAGACACCGAGACCCCAATCTGCTGAGCTCTCCAGAGCCCCAACACGACCTGCCATGCGCTTTGAGCTGCAGATGAGGCTACCTCATGTCAGGGAACGGAAGGAAAGGCAGGGGCTTCCACATTCAGCTGTGGAGGTGGCACACCTTGATGAGCAGCTTGCCAGTGCCCAGGATGAAGCCGGCGTCAGTGTTCCCCACGCCGCTCGCAAACTGGCCAAAGGCGCCCGCGTTGCAGGTGTGGCTGTCGGTGCCGAACAGCACCTCGCCTGCAGAACGTGACCCAGATCCGACGCTGAGCACAAACCAGAGCCCGGTGCGAACATGTCGGGCAAGCGCTCCACCAGCAACAGCCCCGCCCTTGTGCATGAGACAGGCGCACCAGTGGCTGTGCAGCTAAAAAACAAAAGCCGTGGGAGGGGGCATGCTGCTGCACAGCACCGCCCTTGAAGTCCATCCGCACCCGATGTGACTTTCAGGATGCGCACAACCGCTGCAACCAGGACTGCACCTGGCAGGCAGTGGCCCTCCTGCGCCATGGCGATGTGGCACACGCCCTTGTAGTCGGGGTTGGCCCGGAAGTTGGAGCGGTCCGTGATGTCGTAAAAGTACTTGATGTTGTACCGCTTGCTCATGTCCCTGCACATGATCCAAATTGCACTTCGGATGGCGCGCAGCGGCAGGTCAACGACAGGTCAGACACAACGTTGGAACAATGACAGACATGTGAGCACTTCATCTGGCACTGGAATGCAGACAATTGTTGATGAAGCCAGCTGCACCTGAGGATATCTACGTTGCGGTTGGCCCGGGGGTCGGACGTGAAGATGTAGTGGTCTGGGATAATAATGACCCGCTCTGGATCCCAAACCTGCACCGAAGATCATATGAGGGACCTCACCTCACTGCAATGCTGCACTACTGGTTCGAATTGCTGCAGTGTGACGACCAGAAATCACAAGGGCTGCCGCGGACGGTGTCTCAGAAGAGCACCAGTTGAGGAGACATTGAGAAACACAGCCGCAAACGTATGGTGAGCGAGGTGACGTGATCTTTGAGGGAGCACCTCTGCGTCCTCGCCAAACTCTCGCTGGAAGATGCCGAAGGTGCCCGGCCCGCACACGTCGTGCGTCAGCAGCTTGTCGACATTGGTCCAGATGTTGTCGCCCGGCCGGACCTGCCCGTTGCCGCTGTGCGCTGCCAGGATCTTCTCCGTCATGGTCATGGGGTGCTTCACCTGCAGCCAGGGCATTGCAGGTGAAGCAAGTGCCCACTCAAAAGAACACTGGGCATCATGACATCTAATGGATACCCTCTTGATACCAACACCCAAGACCGAGGACTTGGAGGCCAAAGCATGCAGATGCTGATGCCGGAGATCCACACCGCGCCAGTGGAGGCAGGGCTGCGGCTGGGGACTGGAGCCTCTGTCTTTTGTGGCGAGGCCACCGCCGCTCTGCAGGGAGCCACGCTCCCACGCCGCTGCCGGCAGGCGGACACCCGCCTGCTGCCGCCGCAGCGCTGCTGCCGCTGCTGCTGCTGTGCTGGCATGTGCGAAGGGCCTGCAGCAGGGGCCGACAACGTCTACGCAGGTGCATGGGGCAGGCAGTAGCCCAGCTGATACCAGGTTATTGCCTGCGGGAGCGCGGCACCCCCTCCCAGACAGCCTGCCCATCATGCTTGCAATGCGACTGAGCCTTCACACACGCGCCAGCACGAGACGCTGAGAGCCTGCAGCCTGTTGTCTGCAAGAGAGTGGCCCCCCACACCGTGGGGCAGAAGCTGGTGCCGAAGGTGCAACCAGCCTGACGTGAAGGTCACGCCTCTGCTGTACGCCACTGCTGACTATTTGCAAGCTGATGCATAGAGACACAACAAGCCACCGTTCATGTGAACGCTGTGCATATGCCTTGCCTGCCATCCCGCCGGTCATGGCCCGCTCAAGCATCGCAGTCGCCACCATGCGACGCGCTTGCCTGACGTCCGCGCAGCCTGGCGGCGTAGCAGCACGCTCAGAAGTTATAGGTCAGTTATGTTTCGAGTTGTTGGTGGTATCAAGGTGAAGTCAGCGACTGCACCTGCAGCAAGCGCGTTGATGGCAGGAAAATCGTGCACACTATTTGTGGTCGCCAGCCCTGGATTCCTCGGCTTGACCAGTTTGCCCTTTGCCGGTCCACCGACTGGGGCTCCGATCAGACCCAGCGTGCAACGCATGCAACGATGCAAGGCCGCAAGGCCTGGCTGAGATGGGCTAGTCTGTGATTGCACAGATAGCGGGTGAGAGAACGTCTCTGTGGCTGCAGACGCCTCAAACGTACAGCGTGAGCATTGCTCCCATTTCACCTGCAAGCAGTAGGTCAGCTTGGGCCTTCACAGAGCTCAAGTCCCCTCAGCTGAGGTCGTCTAACTTGAGACCGTACAGAAAGACAGGCGTCCATCTAGAGAGGGAGCGTCCCGATGGGGCAGGCTGCGTAGGGCCGCAGCTGGACTGCGATGCTTGCGCACGGCCGGCACATGCTGATGTCCAGCAACCGAGTGCGCTGCGGAGCCTTGCAGCACAGCGCAGCTGCCCAGTGCTGGAGAGCACACACTCAGCAGCAGTCTTCTCACTCAGTGCAATCAGCTCGGCAAACATCCTCCGCAACAGCCAGCGGGTGCAGATCAGCGGCATGGCGCCAGAGCAGTTTGCAGGCCATCAGCAGGCAGCGGCACGCAGTTGGTGTGGCCTCCAGCAGACAGCGCTCGACCGTGAGGTCAGCAGTGGTGAGGGCAGCAGGAACGGCGGATGTCGCCGAGAAGCCGGCTCCTGCACCAGCAGCAGATGTGCGCATCCATCTGCATCTGCAGTTTTACCGCTGCAGTCTGCTGGTCATGCTCTTGTCAGATGTCACAGCACATTCTCATCGTCCTCCGTGGCACGACATGCACAATTGCACCGATGTGAAGGGTTAACAGGGTCGCACATAGAGTACCTATGTAGTGCTGTGTGTCGGCGACGACCAGGATTACTGCAATGCGCGCAGGTGGAGTACCTGGCCACCATCGGCATTGAGACGCACGTGCAGCTCGCGACCGCCACCAAGGCGTTCTGCAGCTGCGCCAACCGCTACGGCGCGACGCCCAACGCGCACGTCTGCCCCGTGTGCCTGGCCCACCCGGTGGGTCGCGGGGCCTCGGGCTGTCAGACTGCCTTGCTGCTGGCGACCCGACCATGTGTGGTCCCCTGCGCCCTGGTGTCCCTGCCCACCCCGACGGCAGATGCCACAGGGCTGCAAGGGCGCCTGGATGCACCTCCACACTCGACCCGCTCACACGGCGGCGCTGCTTCCGCTGCCCCGCAGGGCACGCTGCCGGTGGTGAACGAGGAGATGGTGCGGCTGGCGGTCACGGCGGGCCTGGCGCTGAACTGCGCCGTCGCGCCGCGCTCCAAGTTCGACCGCAAGCAGTACTTCTACCCGGACCTGCCCAAGGGCTACCAGATCAGCCAGTACGACGTGCCCATCGCGCAGCACGGTGCGTTCCCGCCAGTCGATGAGTGGGCAGACTTCACTGTGACTGCCATGGCTCTCTGAACCGGCGTCACCACACAAATGTGCCCTGCGTGTGGGAACAGTTGCAGAGCAGCAGTCGAGCCGTGATGTCGTGTGTTGCTGCACAGGGCACATCGAGGTGGTGCTCCCGGACGGCAGCAGCCAGCGCGTTGGCATCACGCGAGCGCACTTAGAGGAGGACGCAGGTGCTTGCCAGACATGCATTTGGTACTGCTCCATGCTTGTGCAACTGTCTAAAGAGGCACACACCTTCCTGCCATGACGGCAAGTGATGCATGCAGGCACTAAAGGTTACAACTAACCCAGGGATCCTGTCAGCATGTGCACAGACTAGACATCAGCACAATCAGGGCGCTCCAATCCTGCATGTGCTCTGCAACCCGCCCGCAGGCAAGCTGATGCACGAGGGCAGCGACCAGCATTCGCTGGTGGACTACAACCGAGCGGGCGTCCCGCTGCTGGAGATCGTGTCGGAGCCGGACATGAGCTCCGGCGCGGCCGCCGCGGCGTACGGCGCGGAGATCCGGCGCATCGTGCGCTTCCTGGGCATATCCGACGGCAACATGCAGGTGTGATGCCGTGGTGGCGTTGTCCAATCGGGTGTCATGCCTCTGCATTGGCAGCCTGGCGCTGCGAGAGCTCTCGCAGAGCACATTTGTGTCACAGCTGACCACATTTGTGTCACAGCTGACACTGTCAGTCGAGTCCCAAAGCCCCATCTGCATACTGCGGTACAGACTGCGCTGCTACGTGGTGCCTGTGATGATTTGTAAGAGACATGTGACAGGTCACAGCACATCAGTCCAGCAAGACTGAGGTGGTGCCATGTGGCATGGCAGCTCTATATGGGGCCGGACGGGCTTTCCACAGCGCAACCCCGCGCTTTCACTCACTGTCACTATCAGACACCTTGAACTTGCCATGTGCAGGACGGGTCCATGCGGTGCGATGTGAATGTGTCGGTGCGGCCGGCGGGGCAGCAGCAGCTGGGGACCAAGGTGGAGGTGAAGAACATGAACAGCTTCTCGGGCATGATGAAGGCCATCGACTTCGAGATCGATCGGCAGGTACCCTGATGAAGCTTGGCTGGTCGTTGTCGCAACACGAACTGCAGCATCGCAGCAAAGCTCTGGCATCATGGTGGCAGTTGTCAGTAGTCGCCGTAGCTCAAACGCATATGCATGTGCCCACCGTACAAACGTAACCCCAGAAGCGAATGCTTCAGAGACAGAAGCATGCTGCTTGCAGGTCAGCATGCACCGGGACGGCAGGGCAGCAGACATCCTGCCAGAGACGCGCGGCTGGGACGAGGCGGCGCAGGCGACGCGGGGGCAGCGGTCCAAGGAGGGTTTAGCGGACTACCGCTACTTCCCGGAGCCCGACCTGCCGCCGCTGCACATCAGCCCGCAGTACCTGCAGTCGGTGCAGGTGACACACTGCACCTGCAGTCTGGGTGCACTCGAGAAAGGCTGGTTTCAACATACAAATAGCACAACTTCAGCTAACGTCCAGTAAAGCAAACTGGCAACTAGCAGCTGGCTCCATCAGTGGCATTGCCGACGGACAGCTATACCCCTGCTGTCATGCGCCGCACATTTCACGCCACAGTGTACAGCCAAGTGTATGCCGCCCCTGGGCTCAGCTCTGCGGTACCCCATTCACTGTCGGCTGGCCTGCCACACAGGACCAGATGCGGGAGCTGCCGGCCCGGAAGCGGGAGCGCTTCGAGGCGCTGGGCCTGTCGCGCTACGACACCCTGCTGCTGGCGGACGATGTGGCGACGGCAGAGTACTTCGACGCCGCCATCGCCGCCGGCGCCTCCCCAAAGCTGGCCGCCAACTGGATCCTGTCCGACCTGTCGAAGCACTGCAACGTGAGCCGCTCACGCGAACTACCATGCGGGCTGCTTTGCAGCACGCACATAAGCAGCACAGGCACCAGCTGTGCGCTTACATTGGCAGGATTGTCGAGCCTGACACTCCACATAATGTTGCTGCAGTGCAGAAATCCTGGCACTGTGCAGCTGCGCTCTCCAGGGGGTTGGTGCTCTACACGACCGACAGCCCCAGGTGTCACCTGCTGCAGGAGGCGCGCATATCCTTTGCCGAGCTGCAGCTGGTGCCCGCGACGCTGGCGCAGATGATCTCGCTCATCGAGGCCAACACCATCAGCGGCAAGATCGGCAAGCAGATCCTGCCAGACCTGCTCGAGGTGCGGGCCACTCGAGTAGCGTTATTTGGCCATTGCAGTCTTGCTCCTGCTGCTGATATCAGTGTGGTGCTGCATAAGCTGTGCTGTCTTGACATGGGCACGTGCGCCTGGCCACAGCATGCGCATGCTATGTCCACACCATGCATCAGCACCCACAACCGCCTGCACTAAATGCAAGTCGACTTGAGGCTGAGTCGGCGCAGCGCGGCTCTGCCGCACTGCACACCATGGCATGCCTGGAGGCGTGAAGTACTGGACAGATCCATGATGTGACGCACAACCCTGACATTTCCACCACAGGGCAAGGGCGGCGGCGAGGGCGGGGTGAAGGCGCTGGTGGAGCAGAAGGGCCTGCTGCAGATTTCCGACCCTGCAGCGCTCGCGGCCATCGTGGACTCCGTGCTCGCCGAGAATCCCACGCAGCTGGAGCAGTACCGCGGCGGCAAAACTAAGCTGCAGGGCTACTTCGTAGGGTGCGATGTTATGCACACTGGCTCTGATCATGGCAAGACCTCTTTGCTGACAGCTGCGGCTGGTGAGGCACGACGTACTATGCGTCACCACGCTGCATACCTATTGTGTCGGTTGCAAGCTGGGGTGCTGCAGCTGAGGGAGAGCCCGGACGTGCCTGGGTGCTGGGAAGTGCAGTGCAGAGCTATGCTGCTTCTGCTGCCGTGCAGTTGCGTCATGAAGGCTTCAAAGGGCCGCGCCAACCCAGGTACGGAAGCTGTTGCTGTGTACAAGTTTAGTAATGCACCAAAAGCCCGTATGCATGCGAAAATGCTCTGACTGTGAGTGCGGCGGTGGCGCTGACATGCGCCGCACCTCTGATGTCTGTACTCGAGCGTCGTCTGACTGGCATGCAGGGGAGTTGAACAAGCTGCTAATGCAGCGCCTGAATGAGAGTGCATAGCGGCAGCGCGATGACAGATTGAAGTTTGTTGATCAGAACATGCATGTGAGTATCAGAGGTGCTTCAGACCATCGCGAGTGAGGCTGCATGAGGCGGAACAGGCCATTAAGAAAGTGTCGTGTCAATTCATCGTGCGTCAGCTTAGGTTTGACAAGGGGAATAGAAGTTCTTTGGTTTGGAAGGGGGCTGCAGGACGCTCATGGCAGCCGCAGAATCAGTGTTTCCCACCCAGCCGCGAAATCCCAAACTCGCAAATTCACAGCACCAGGACGACTTGTCACGCCTTGGACGCGCTCCACGGCGCCTCCGGAGGCCTGAGCCGCCGTGCAGCGTCTCATCTGGGGCTGCTGGCTTGCGTTCCTTCTACGGGTCATCAGTCTGCTGCCTGCGCCCGTTGTGCATTCTGTCCTGGCCTGCTTATGTGACATCCACTTGGGGGACACAAGTGTTGGGCAGCGGCAGAGCGGCCAGCGCAGCGTCGGCGCTGCCTTCAGCATGCTACTATGTATCACATAGCTATGGTGTGACCCAGCACGGCAGGATGCTGCGCCCGTCGGGTTAAGAGGCTCGGCCACATCCTGGGAGCAACAACGCCAGTACTACTCGGTCAGTCACAGAGCTGGCACCCCGGCAAGCGCTGCTCAGGTCTGTACTACCACAATAATCAGCGGAATGCAGCGAACGGCGGGTAAGCTGCATGCTTTGGCTGCTGCACCAGCATCTTCTATGACGGTGCAATACAGTTGTGCAGCTGACAACACAGGTGCTGATGGGTCTGCCACCCCCTGCAGGGCAGGCCTCGGTGGAGGGGCGAGTGGATACAGCCGCCGCAGCGCTCCCAGGCGGCCGAGCGTCTGCTGCACCAGCCGGCATGGGTCCTGCCACCTTAACCGCAGCGGCTTCACCGCCCCACACACAGTGAGTGGTATTTTTTACCTCTCCCGCTCAAGGCACTTTGGCGAGCCTATAGGCGAAATCTGCGCTGGGCCTGCGGGCTGCTGTGGCCCCAGCATGTGCCATGCCTTGCATGCTGTGGCATTCACCTTTGCAGTCACCCTGGCAGCCGGGGCTTTTAGGTCCAGGCGGCGCTGCTGACACACGGGCAGCTCCGCAATCGTGAGGCAGTGGTCACACAGCTGCTGGGATTGCTCCCTGGTCTTGCGTTGTTGCGAGGAGCACACCTATCTGCTGGCTGCCAGACATGCTGGACCCCGATGTCGGTGCTGGCCAGACGCCCATGCATGCAGTGTCCCAGGCTTCACGCTCTGCACGCTGCCGAGCGGGAGTTGTACTGCCTGTTACGAAATCCGCAAGAGGCTGCAAGTGCCTCCTCCTCTCGACGCAGGCAGCTGGCAGTCGCTTCAGCTGAGATGCCTGCCCGCCCAACGCTGCCGGCGCCCAGAGTATTGGACTTCAGCCGCGTGGCCCCCGGCGCGCCGACGGCCCACCCCGCAGCGCCGGCGGCACACCCTGCAGCGGCGGCGGCGCTGGCGATGCTGCCGCCCGCCATGCCGTCCATCCCGACGGCGGCGGGGACCGCAATCACCACGCCATCGGGGCAGTCCGCCGTCGGCGGCGGCGGCTTCTCGCACCCCCTGTCCGGGGCCACGGCAGCCACGCTCCTGGCATCGCCCAGCAGGTGCAATCCTTGCATTCTGGTCATCGACATGCCGCATACTTCTCAGCGATGTCTGAGCACCAGCCACCCCAGTGGCGGCCACCGTGCTGGAGTGCGCACACTGGGCTCCTGTCGCCGTTGAATGCACCGCTGGACATCCTGGTCACACGGGACTTGTGCGTGCACACCCTGGCGTGCATGCTCCTGCGCAGACGCTGCCGCACAGTGACGTCCAACGATAGCCAGGTCGTGCAGTCCAACAGGCAGTTGGTTGCTGGCAATGGTGTTTGCTGGTCCCGTTGCGCAGGCGGAGCGGCAGCGCGCGGGGAGGGCGGCCCAGCAGCGCCGCCGCCCCCAAGAAGCACTGCAACTGCAAGAACTCCCGCTGCCTGAAGCTGTGAGTCCGCACTCGTAGACTCGGCGGCTATGCACCCATCATCAAGTTTCTCATCTTCCTGTGTCCCGGCGTCATGTCCGCGTACTGGCGGCGATGACCTTGCAGCTCAGCACGCCTCGGTTGGCTGCACCATGCTGACGGCGCAGCACGCGACCGCCCAGGTACTGCGAGTGCTTCGCCAGCGGGCGCTACTGCGACGGCTGCAACTGCGTCAACTGCTGCAACAACCGGGGGCACGAGGCGGTGCGGCAGGCGGCGGTGGAGGCGATCCTGGAGCGCAACCCCAACGCCTTCCGCCCCAAAATCCAGGCCAACGTGAGCTCGCACATTCATTCCCTGAACTACCTCTGCAAATCAGCAACTCAACGTCTCGGTGCCTGCAGTCTTTCAGGGTGGGTGCCAATGTACGATGTTTCTATTGGACTTCCCTCGGTTTGGTTCCGTTCAGCATCCAGCGCGCCCGGTGACGACGGCCGTGCCGGTGCGTTCCGCAGGATGACGTGGCGTCGACGCGGCACAATAAGGGCTGCAACTGCAAGAAGAGCGGCTGCCTCAAGAAGTACTGCGAGTGCTTCCAGGCGGGCGTCTTCTGCTCCGACAACTGCAAGTGCATCGACTGCAAAAACTTCGAGGTGCGCCCCACCCTGCAGCGCCGCGCGCTGATGTCAGGGTCTAGCAATCCCAGGGCCAAGCGCGTCTGCCGATCTCCAACACCTCACCTCAGCACCCGTGCTTTCGGTGGCGCTTGGATGAGGATGTAGCCAGCATGGAAGTGCATGGGCAGCGGCATTTGATGTGCACCGGCAGATGTGATCCTTGAGGCGAGCAGCTGTCAGTGCACGCACGCAACCGCTCTGCACATCTAGCCCATGCAGAGCGCAAGACGCAAGTGGGTGCAGCAAAGCATGCACATGCACATCAGCAGCATTTGGGAGGACAGCCACTATGCCGTGGAGCCTTTGTATCCCGACACCGTATCCCGACGCCAGGCCGTGCTGCGCAGGGGTCGGATGTGCGGGATGCGGTGGTCACCAGCCAGACCATCTCGGAGGCGTCGCGGCTGGGCAGCAGCGGCGGCTCGCCCCCGCCGAAGCGGCCGCGTCTGCTGCAGACGCTGCCGCCCGCGGTGCTGCCGGCCGCGCCGCACCCCCAGGTGACCACCGTGGATGGGCGTGCCGTCCACCAGCAAGCCGGGTGCTGGATGCGCCAACCGGCTCTGCCAGCGGCGAGCACAGCGTTGCTCGCCAGCTGCTGCCGGCCGTGCAGCCACAGACCTGTAGGCAGCAGGAAACGTCATGCCAGCCGCAGGCACCACAACAGCCAGATGACACCTTGTGCAGCCGATCGGCACACCCTGCCGGCAGCGATCATCCCTGACTCGGGTTGTGCGTACACTACAGCACGCGGCGGGACTGCCGGTGGGGCTGCCCGGCCTGCCGACGCCGCTGCAGGGCGGGCAGCAGGCCCCGGCGCTGCAGGGGGGCCTGCCGCTGCCGGCGCCCGCGGCCCCCAGCGGCGCCTTCCTGCGGGGCGCCCTGCGAGAGGTGGGGCCCAGGCGACGCACTTGGACACTTGAGTGCACCGCCGCCATGTCATGCTACATGGCGCAGCACGTGGTTGATGGTGTGCTGGGGCGGCTGCCCTTGGCTTGCGTTGGGCGTGCAACTGCATCTTGCCCACTTGCCCTCATCTAGTACTGGTGCTGGCTCCGCTTCTATGAGGTCAACATTGCTCGAGGGCGTCCAACAGCAATAAAAATTTTCCAACAGGTGGTCCAGCAGTCGGCGATCGAGGAGCTGGCGCAGCTGCTGGTGCTGGTCGCCCAGGAGGAGGGCGACCGCTTCCTGCAGCCGGCGTCCGCTTCCGCCGTCGACGCATCAGCCCCGGCGCTGGCGCCGGCGGCCCACCCTGCAGCGCTGAAAGCAGCAGACGGGCTGGACGCGGTCACAAAGCAGGTGGCTGCTGGCATGGGCGCAGATGTGCAGGGTTTAGCGACCAGCAGCGCCTACAGCACGGCAGACGCAGCGGCGGCAGCCACATCAGCAGCGGTGAAACCCGCGGCCCTGCCGCCGGCAGGCAGCGCCAGCGGCGACGCGGTGTCAGCGGCGGCGGTGGCGGAGCCGAAGACCGGTGGCGCAGACGCGGCTGTAGACACAGCGGCTGCAGCAGCGGAGCCGCAAGCAGGCAACGCATTTGCGGAGCGGCGGATGCAGGAAGCGCAGGAAGCCGCCGTGCTGGCGGAGTTCGCCTCGGTGCTGGACCGCATCACGGACCTGGTCCGCGAGAAGGCCGGCCGCAGCGCGGCGGCGGCGGCGGCTGCGGCGGCGGCGGCGGCTGCAGCTGCTGCGCGTCCCCTGTACATGCCCCAGCGGCCGCAGCAGCAGCAGCAGCAGCAGCAGCAGCCGCTGCAGCTGCTGGCCCCGCTGCAGCATGGCGGCGGCGGCCCTGCAGCGATGCAGATCCGGCCGGTGGGTGCTTCACAACTGCCTCTGTGTCTTCTGTCTGATCGCCAAGTACGCATTGCCTGCACAACATTGGTGCATCTTGGGTTTCCCCCAACTCCCCCTCCGTCGCAGCGTGTGCATCATGCCGAAGCACCACGCAGCCTGGCCACGCAAACTGCCAATTACCGGGCTGTGAATGGCGCGCAGGTGGCAGCAGGGGCGACGCTGCCGCTGCCTCGACCCGCGGGCAGCCTCCCGCCGACACAGCTGCAGACTGTGCCAGGCGGCAGGCCATCGGCACCGGCATCCCTGCCGGCGGCTGCCGGCGCGCCTGGCGGCGGCCACTCGGTGCTGCAGCAGCAGTACCAGCGGCACCAGCAGCGGCCGGCGGCGGTGCAGCAGGCGCCGCCGGGCGCTGCAGGGGGCCCAGCCGCTGCTGCTGCCGTGGGGCCCCCTGCTGCGGCCATGCCCCCGGCTGCCAGGCAGGTAGCGGCGGGCGACGCTGCAGGGGGGCAGGCGGGACAGCCTTCGGCGTCAGTGCCCGCCTTCACCTAATTGGGGTGACGACACTTACTAGGTGGTAGCGTTTCGGAGAAGCTCTGGCTGTTCCGCAGACATTTGACGCAGGAAGCACGGCTGGTGAGGCGGTTCGACTGTGTGCATTGACGGATGCAATGATAGATGACTGACGGGTGCACGCGGCGTTGTTGCTTGTGGTTTGTTGCAGCTGTATAGGCACCGTGTCGGTGGTCAGGCTGCCACCAGTGGCCCTGTGTCTCATTGTAACATGGCGGTGGCGGAGTGCCAGGTAGCTAAGGGGAAGCGGGCGAGCATGTAAGGAGCATGTACAATGCGCCCCGGATGGAGCATCGGACAAGGATCTCTTACACACAGATCTCGAGAGGGTCACGCTCCGGAGCCTATAGCTTGCAGTCCAGCGGGCCACACCCAAAACTTCTTCTCGCGTCAAACTTTGTCCACTAGTCTGTTGCCATCTAACGTCGTTCGTGCTCCCTACTGCTGACAAAATACCAGAATCTAACGGTGAAAACATGAAGGTGTTTTTGACCAGCGGTACCGGCTACGTTGGCGCCGCGATCGCCAAGCGGCTGCTGGCCGACGGCCACCAAGTCGGTACGTGGATGCTTTTCGACAGCAACACTGGCACCGAAAATGATACTGTGTCCCCCTCCATGCGCAGTTGCAGGCCTGGCTGTCAGAATCGCCATAACAGATTCCCAAGACACAGCATTACGACAGCTTGCTGCTGCGTCAACGCTTCACATCAGCAATGTACTGCACCAGCAGGATTCTGCATTTGCTCCGTCGGCTGTACTCTGCACAAAATGTTGTTCTTGCAGTGGCGCTGGCTCGCACTGATGCGCGTGCAGAGGAGCTGCGGGCGGCGGGCATCGAGCCCGTGGCCGGCGAGCTGCAGTCTCTCGACGTCCTGAAGAAGGCTGCATCGCAAGGTACGTGCGCCTGTTGATTTTCCAGGCGAATAAGGTGTATGTATATAAACGTACAGAGTGCAAGCCTGGGAGTGCATAACACAGGTATCCTGGCTGGCACGTGCAGTTGATGGTGCAAAGTGCCGTGCCAACAAGGTGTCTCGTCATACAGTTGCGTCGAGAAGCCAATCCGCATCGGTGCTGATGTGCAGCCGATGCGGTGATCCACACCGCCTTCATCCACACCGGCAACATGAGCTTCGAGGACCGCATCGCCGTGGACCGTGCTGCCATAGGCGCCCTGATTGACGGCCTGGCCGGCACAAAGTGCGAATTCTTGCCCTTGTGGAAAGTGCCCTTCCTGCTGCGGCAGGGCGTGTGCTGCTTTGTGCTGCTTTCGAGTCCAACAGATCTAATGGCTGCACCAATGATCACTGCTGTCATCATGCGCAGACATGCACGTCACGCTGTAACAAATATCGACACCTGCTGTAAGATCGCTGCTGTACTGCACAGCATGAAGTTCCGTCTGGGTGATGTCGCTGACGCAGGCACAACCCTGGACGGCCCCTGCACTTCTGCATATTCACAGCCCGGCGCTTGCCCTTATCAAATACCTGCTGCGCCGCAGCAAGCCGCTGATCACGACGTCCGGCGGCGGCGTGGTGGGCGACTCGGGCGCGGTGCCCATGTCGGAGGAGCTGCCGGTGGACGCGTCGGCGCTGCCCTTTGCGCTGCGCGCGCTGTCAGACAGGGTGCGGCACACCGTGTTCACGCCGAACGTTGCTTGCGATCCGTCAGCGGCCTCGCAAAGCCAGATGCGCATGAGCGGCAGACCTTCTGCATTTGTCCACCCTGTGGCCTTCGCAGTGATCCGTCACCCGTGCTCATCAGACCCGCCTGCACACACGTCATGCGAACCGGCGCCCCTGACACTGAACCCTAAGCCCTGCTGTCACCGCCACGCACAGGACACGGTACTGGCGGCGGGCAGGGGCGTGCGCAGCAGCGTCATCCGGCTGCCGCCGTATGTGTACGGCAACGCAGGCCCCGGCTTCGCGACGTGGCAGATGGAGGGCTTCCGCGCCGCGGGCGCCGCCTACTACTTCGGCACGCCCGACCACAAGGTGAGAGCCGAGATCACGTCAGGTTATTCGGGCCTTCACCTCTGTGGCTTCAGCCTCCACGTATGAAAGAACCACCTGCCGCTGCTCCGTTGGTCGCCTGATAGGTTGACGCCATCAATTTTCAAGCTTCGATCACTCCATGCACACGAGGAGAGCCCCGAGTATCTTGCAGTTTTCCTCCAACTGATGTGAATGTTCCTGTCTGCGCAACGCAGATCAGCGCGGTGCACGTGGACGATGTGGCGGAGGCGTACCTGCTGGCGCTGGACAAGGCGCCGCCCGGCTCCATCTTCAACGTCGCCAACGACCACGGGCTGCGCGCCGACGCGATTGCTGAGGTGCGCCACAGGGTTCAGCAGCCATAAACTGTGCCAGTTCCAAGACTGCCCTCGTTGGGCTGCACTTGTCGAGCAAGTTGTCGCCCGGGGGCGACAAGCGAGCTGGCAGCAACATGGTTGCCCGACCTTGTTGCAGAGGCACTTCTGTCTGGATATGTTCTGAGGATGAGCGTGCATGCACCAGTCATGCATCAACTGACGTGTGCCATGTGCACGGCACACAGGCGCTGGCGGCCAACATCGGGGTGACGGCCCTGGTGACCGGCCTCAGCCTCGAGGAGGCGGCCGCCAAGAACGTGGTGCCCATCTGGATCGTGCCCGCGCTCATGAAGAACATCCAGATGGACAGCGGCAAGGCCGAGAGGGTTTTGGGCTGGAAGCCCGCGGAGCGCCCGGGCGGCATGCTGGAGGACATCCGCAGCGGCTCCTACAAGCAGTGAAAGGGAAGCAAAGGGGAGAGGGCTGGGTGTCGGTGGTCTGCTTGAGGACATCCGCAGCGGCTCCTACAAGCAGTAAAATGAAGCAAGAGGCCAATTATTGAAGGGAGGCTCAGCTGTCGTTCAGCTGTCGTGCATGCCGGCAGAAATCTGCAGCGCTACTTGGACCATGATGGGAAAGCACCAAGGCTTCAGGGTCGCAGCACTGCTACCGTTGCACCCATAGTGGACCAGCAGCGTACGTGCGGTGAAGAGGGGAGGGATCAGACTGGCGGGTACAAAGCTTTCCGCACTGGCTGAAGCACCTCGTTTTGTCGACTCAGTGACACGCCGTGCTACACGTCGTGATGTAGGATGTCTTCACTTTGGTGTTCCGCTGCGTTATGCTTGAGTTTCGTCACCTGCTAGTGCAATAAAAAGCGCCATGGTCAACCTGAGTATGGAGGTGACGCTAACCCCTTTGCACCATTGCTTCCTCGTGAAGTCACTGTCAAGGGTAGCACACGTACTTCTCTGCTACTGCTCTCTTGCTGGAAGCGCCGCACCTGAAATGGCAGCGGCGCGGCGCGGCATGATAGGGGAAAAGTGCACACGCATCTCAGAATGAACATGTGTATCGTCAAACCCACAACATCTGGTAACCGTATCAGGGCCTTCAAGCGACCAGATACATGCCTTATTAGCAGCCGTGACCGGCGCTTGCGCCTCGTGGCAGATTGGTCGCAGGTGTGCTCCAGCTGGAGCAACAACTGACTGCATGGTCGGAAGAGGTGCAGCAGACCCAGTGTCGCTCACGCATGACAACTGAAGCACCACTGGGTCCATTCAGTTCTTGTCCAGCGTTCCTGCACGCCCCCGGACGTTTAGAGACTCGGCATCCCTGCAAACTCCTCCCACAGCAGCAGGCATCATGAGGGTGTTTCTTACCAGCGGCACAGGGTACTTGGGCGCAGCCATCGCAGAGCAGCTGCTGGCGCGTGGTAATCAAGTGGGTGAGCAAAATCTGTTTGCAGTGCCCGATGCAGTGGACCACCAACTGCTGCTGCGGAGTGGTCCAACACAGTTGTTCGACATGACTCGCCCTGCAGTCTGGAGAATGCTGCAAACTTACGTCATTGGAAAGCCAGCACGTACACGATAAGTTATATCGCTGTTAGAAAACTGATGTACAAGCACGCCTGTACTGCTGTAGTTGCGCTTGCACGCACCAAGCAGCGTGCGCAGCAGCTGCGGGCGAAGGGGATCGAGCCGGTGCTGGGCGACCTGCAGTCCCTGGGCGTCCTGCGGCAAGCCGCGGCCTCTGGTGAGCCGGACCCAGCAGCCGATGCCGCCTGCATGTTGCCAGGGTGCTGGACCCAGCTGCAGCACCTGGCATGCTGGCGGCACCGTGTAGCAGGCTCTGGCCCCTGCGCAGCGTTTGCATGACCTCAGCAGCATGCAGGAAAGTGACGCATGCCACCGTGAAGCTGGTGCGGTGGTCCACGTGGCGTTTGTGCACGACGGCAGCCTCAGCTGGGACGACACGCTGGCGCTGGACCGAGCCGCAATCGGCGCGCTGGTAGACACCCTGGCTGGCACCAAGTGCGCTTTCCCACCGCACTGAGCTCGCTGCCAGTGCCAGCCTGGCCTAAACTGCTGCTGAACTACACCATACAAGCAGCACTACGTGCACAACATGCACCACAACCATGGGCCGGTGCCTGAGAGCATGCCCCTGGGACTTTGCCGTCGTGCCGCCCAGCTGAGCTTGCACAGGGGTCCGCCGGCAGGTGCCTGGTGCCGCGATTGACCTGCGCCCGGCCGCCTGCCCCTGCAGCAAGGCGCTGGTGACGTCGTCGGGCGGCGCGGTGCTGGGGGACACCGGTGCCCACCCCGTAGCGGAGGACTGCCCCGTGGACGTGTCCTTTCAGCCGGTCGCCCAGCGCTCGCTGGCGGAGAGGGTGCCCGCACTGAACCGTCAAACCCTACTGTGCTCCACGTGCTTGAGCCTCGTGGTCCGCTGTAGGGGTAGTGAGAGAAGGTCTTTGACTACCCCTATCCGCTGCACACCAAGCTTGCATGACAGCACGCTCCATGTGAACGCAGCACCGGCGCCTGCACCACCTGCATGTGCGTGCTGGTGTCTGCCCCTTGCCTTACTTGACCTCGAGAGTGCTGATGGTGGTCGCTCCACGACCCTGCAGGACACGGTGCTGGCGGCCGGCAGGGGCGTGCGCGGCTGCGTCATGCGGCTGCCCCCGTACGTGTACGGCAACGGCGGCTCGGTCTTCATCCCCGTGCAGCTGGCCGCATACCGCGAAGCTTGCACCGCCTACTACTTTGCCGACCCTGATCACCTGGTGCGCAGACTTCACACCACCCCGCTCGGTGGGAATCAGGCATTGCAGCTTGAGCTCAGCATGTTGCAGCAGTGGACATGCTGAGTCGCCTCACTCCTGGTTGTGCGTTGTGTCAAGCGATGTGTGGCGGGTGATCGACTGCACATTGCCTCCTTGCACAACATGCGTTGATGCTGCCCTCGCACGCGTTCCTCTGCTGATGATGATCCCGTGTGCCGCAGGTGAGTGCGGTGCATGTGGAGGACGCGGCGGCAGCGTACGTGCTGGCAATTGACAAGGAGCCCGCTGGCTCCGTGTTCCATGTCGCGAACGAGCACGGCTTGCGGGCCGAAGCCATTGCAGAGGTGCGCATGCGACTGGCCGTTGGCAAGACACACTTTGACATGACCATATGACGGTTGGCATGTTTTGCAGGGGGATCGCTTGCTTGAGGCGGCCAGCACGTGCGCAAGGCAGCATGACGAGGGCACACGTGCATGTTGCCTGTATGCTCTCCCGCGGCACCCGTGCAGCAGTCAGCTGACGCCTGGCTGTCGTGCGTCGCAGGCGGCGGCGGCATTCCAGTGCAGGGCCTAACAGTCGAACAGGCAGCGGAGAAGGGGTTGGTGCCCATGTGGATCGTGCCGGTCATCAGCATCAACGTGCAGACCGACAGCAGCAAAGCAGGGCGCCTGCTGGGCTGGCAGCCCAAATCGAGGATCGGCATGCTGGAGGACATCCGCAGCGGCTCCTACAAGCAGTAAAAGGGGAGCAACAAGAAAAGGGAAATAACAGAAGGGCATCACGTTGCAGGTGTCAGGACATCCTTGGAGGTGGAAAGGTCAGGCGTCAGGTTACCGTATCTGTTGCAACCAGTGGATGCATTTATCCATCATGCAAACACAGTGGTCAGCACACGACGGGTGGATACTGCTGCAACATGAACGAGATGAAGACATGCATGTGACCGTACCCTCTCCTGTCATGTTGTGCATCACGCTGCTACTCACTTGCACCACAGCACAGCCGGGAGGCACCAGCATACACGAAGGCTGCCAATCACTCGTGCGCCCCGCACCCTGAGCCCGGCTGGAGCTACGTCCGACGCTTGCTGCAAACAGTTCCGGCACGCTAGCAAGTTGGTGCGGCCCGCGCTTGCCATGCAGGGTTTCAGCTACGCCGCGCGGCGCGTGCGGCTGCGGCGGCCTCCGGCTGGCAACCGCACCGGCTGCGACACCACTCCCGGCTCTTCGCCAGCAGCAGAGTCCCCAGCCAGACCTGAGGCGCACGGCACACCATCAGACATACCCAAACCGCATGCTGCCGCTGCTGCTGCAGCGGCGGCATGGCACCGTCGGAATTGCTCATCCGCCTTGCATTGCGGCGTGCATGTACACATCCAGCGACACTACAGGCTGTCCAAAAGACCCAGGATGGGATGTGATCGTCGATGCAGCAAGTTGACCCTTCGCAGCAGTGACAGCCGCCGTCGCAGAGTTGGGTGTACCATTGAGATGGTGTCGAGGCCCGACTGACCAAACCCTAAGAAACGATGAATAGCAGCCCGTGCGCACCTGACACCGCCGCCGACACGGCGCGGCTCACGCTGCGGGTGGCGCGGCCGACGGACGCGGCGGCGGCCGCCGCCGCACCCCGCGCCGTCTGCTGGCTGCCCCCCAGCGACGTCGCCTCCGAGGGCTGGGCGGACTCGGGGCCCTGCATTAAAGGATTTGGGATTTAGGGCCTTGCATGCGTCAGTCGGCTGGTTGGCAGCTGCGCATGAGGAAGCGGGCATGCGGTGGAGTTACAGCAATGGAGTGATGTAGCTTGCGCAGCAGCGGGAGGCGTGCACTGCGCAGACAACACCATCTGCCGCCTATACTCAAGCCGATTGCCAGGGTTGCCAAGATGGGATGGCAGTGTTCTAGCATGTCGTGCATGCAGGCAAAGCGGCAGCTGTACGCTTGTGCCAGGCACCCGAGCAGCATCGTGCAGCAGCGAGGACTCGGCCGCGCCCCCCTGCAGCGAGGCCGACGGCGCGGACGATGGCTGCTTCCTCCTTCCTGCTGGCCGCGCCGCGGCCGGCGCTGACATAGCCGCCGGCGCCCTGCTGGGCCGCCTGCCACATTGCAGCAGGCACAGGGGGTGAGGTGATCGCAAGCAACCAACAGCGTTGTAGTGTCTGCCAGCACATCCCCACCAGATGGGTGGGGGCGGTGGATGCCATGTGGAATATCGCAACCCGGGTCAGAAATGGCTATGGTGTGTGGCACAGACCGGACAGCTGAGGCTTCCGCAACATGCCAATGGATAAGCAGCTGACCTCCTGCTGTTTGCACACGCCCACATCAGGCACCCGCTGAAAGGGTGCCCAACAGCCAAGAGCGCTCACCGGGTCGAGGGCACTGCAGGGCTGGGCGGCGGCGCGTCTGCGGCCTCTGGCGGCAGCACCGCCGTCGTGACGTCGTCTCCCAGCTCAGCCTCGTCTCCTGCAATTGCCGCTGCTTGCGCTGCGTCCGCGGGGCTCTGCTGTGCTGCCGCCAGCATGGACATGTAGCCGCGCCTGCAGCATGACGTGCGCATGATGCAAGCAGCACGAAGGAAGGCGTGCAGCGAGGTGCAGAGCCTTGGCAAACAATGAGCTCTTCCAATGACACACACGACCGCAGGCCTCCATGTGCATGTGTGGTCAACTGGCAGTACATTGGCCAGCGCCACAGATGGTCAGTCCGAAACGTATATATGACTTTGCCATCAAACATACCACAGCAGGCGCGTGGCCAGGGCGGCAAACACCGCGGCGCACGCCACGGCGATGACCGCTGCGTTGTTCGCCGCGGGCTCCGCCGCCGCCGGCTGCTGCTCGGCCGAGGCGTCGGGGCTGCCAGGCGCGCCGCTCGGCTGCGAACCGGGGTGGGCTGCAGGGTGCGCCGCCACATCAGCACCGCCCTTGGCCCCGGGCGCAGGCTCAGACCCGGGCTCAGCAGCCGCCGCTGCCTCCGCAGCTGGCTCCGGGGGCGGCGGCGCCGTCGTCAGGCGCCAGGCGATGCCGTCGTCTTCTGCCTCTGGCTTGTCGGCCGGCTGTTCTGCTGCCGCGGGAGCGTCCTCGGCGGACGCCTGAGCCTGCGGTGTCGCTGGCTCCGGGACATCCTCACGCGCAGGCGTCGGCTGGGGCCCCGCGGGACTGTCGTCTGCCCCGGACGCTGCATCAGCGGCGGCTGGCTGCGGTTGCGGCTCTTGCTGCTCCTGCGACATCGAAGCGGTCGTGAATTTCAGACACCCAATGTGAGCGCAGGTGCGAACTCCCACACAGGCAGCCGTGCGGTGCTATGGCGGCCAGGCTGTGCTGCGGTTGCGCACCTGCTGCTGCGGCGCCGTGTTGCCCGCGGCGGACGCTGGCCTGCCCTGCACCGCCTGCCAAAGCTCCTGCAGTGGATGCACACGAACAGCTGAGGAACAGTCGAGACCTCCCATGAGGCCTGTTCTGCAGGGCTGAAGCTAGGGGCATTGTGCAGCACAGGGTCGAGCGGGGCAGGCAGTCCTCCTGACGGCTGCCGCTGCCTGTCAAGGCGTGACCACGGGAAACCCTGAATGCTGACCGCATGCACGGATCCGCACCGCGGCGTGCCGGCGCAGGTGCTGCGCCAGGGTGTGCGGCTTGGGCGGCTGCTGCGGCGGGGCCTGCTGCTGTGCCACGGGCTGCGGCGGCGCGGCGGTCTCAGTCCTAAGCCACCCCTTTGGCAGGGGCATGGCGGACGCCGCCTGCCTTGCGCCTGCGTTCCAGTCGTGCACACAATGATGACGCTGTTCAGGGCCTCTTCAACGATGCTGCGTTCAGTCCGAGAAGCGACCGCAGAGTCGGTAGCACGGTTGTGGGAGAGCCGCACACAGCTACTGTGCAAGACGCTTGTCCTACATCTGGTACCACCTGTGGTAGACGCCTGCACCTGGGGGCATCGTTGGCCCGAGGTGACACATCACGCCTGCACCCGGGACGATTCTAAAGGCATCACACCGGCCCCTGAACCCTCACCGTGCCACGCCTGCGCTGGGGACTGGGGGAAGACCGCGCGGCCGGCGCCGCCCAGCCCACCGCCGCCCCAGCCGTGCAGCGGGGGCAGCAGGCCGGACAGCGCCGCCGCCGCCGCCAGCACCGCGACCGCCAGCAGCGCCCTGAGGACCGCGTCCGCCGCGCTCCTGAGCGTGGAGTCCCGGGCTGCGCTGTGCCGGCCCTTGCTTGCGCGCGCCTCCGCCTGCGGATGCAACCTCATCGGATCACAGATGACTCTCCTGTTCTGTTATGATCAGTGCCAGTGCATCAATCAAGCTGTTTGGTACAACCTTTGTACAGATGCAGCAGGGGCAAAACTCACGCTTGCGCAGGGAGCCATGCACAGCGCAGAGCCGCGCAATACACATGCGGTGGCGCTGCAAACCAGACTGCAATGCATAGCAACAGCAAAACTTACTGGCATTGGCGCGTCCGCGTCGTCGGCGGAAGTTGGCGAGGTCACGGTGCTGATGGGGCTGGCAAATGCGCCGCCGTCTGCCTGTCGGCCAGCATATGCACGAGCTTTTGGGATGTCCCTTCGACTACCGACGAGCCGACAACCTTCCAGAAGCTCAGAACCCTCACTACTCATCACACGCGGTGAGCATCTGCATGGTTGACTGCAGCGCAAGGTCAGTTGTACAGATGGCAGCACCAAGGTATAGGCTGTGTTTCGATAGCACCACCCCCTCTCGCACATCACATGCTGGGCTTACATAGCAGTCTGCACCCTGCACAGCCTCTGCTGCAGCGTTGGCCTGTGACCACCGTTGGTCGCCCCGGCAGCTGGGAGCACCTGGCGGGGCGCGGGGGTGTCCGGGCGGCCGCCGCCGGCGGACGCCATGGCCCGGATGCCGGTGGCGGCCGCCTCCAGGCTGGCGCGCAGCTCGTCCCCCTGCGCCAGCAGCTCCCGCCGCACCCTGTCCGCCTCATCCTGCGCGGCATCCAGTTCATTTCTCAGGGCCCAGAACGTCGCCGTAGCTCCAACGCCGGGCTGGGAAGCGACTGGTGCACGCCGCAGCAGCCAGCTGGCCGGGCGCTCAGCTTGAGGCCCACCCAAGTAGCTGGGATGCAACCCTGCACATGCTCTACCGTCAGTTCATGGACTAGAATCACAGTGACTGCTGGTGTGAGTCTGCATCGACTCACCAGACTGCAGTGCGGCTGGTCGTCGAGCGAGTCTGCCACCGCCGATGCTGCCGAATCCTCCCAGGCCTGCTCGGAGGAGAACGGCCCGCTGCTGGGGCTCTGGAGGCGCGTCTCGTACTCAGATGCGACCTGTGTCCTGCACATGCACGGGCAAGCGCAATTGCGACCTTGCTGTATGCTTGGGGCAAGCTGCACAGCGGATGCAGAGTGAGCCGCGTGCTGCGGTGAGCGCAGGCTGACCGCGCTGCAGCCGGTGACACAGGAGCAAGGCAAACAACTGGTGGGCCATAGCCCTGCACATGACAAAACCTATAGAGCCACCAACAGTGTCACAAGCGCTTACCAGGGCGGAGGCGGCGGTTCTGCGCCGACCTCTGCAAAGTCCGCCAGCGGCAGGCGGCCCGCCAGCGCGCCGCCGTCGTCGTCGAGCTCCTCATCCTCATCCAGCCGCGGCAGTGACCCCGACCCAGGCGCCTGTCGGGACCAGAGTGCATGGTTTTCCAGGTCATCACCTCGAACCGAAGTCCCAAGCACATCATGGCACGGTATCATGCGGTTCGCTGGTGACACCAGTCCAGCAGTGGAACGGTTTATATAGGCACTTGTCTGGACGCCGTAGTTATATACAAGAGCAGGGGTGTTTCGGTGGTAAAACCGCCATTGACAGCGGCGCTACGCCATCCTTGAAACATGAGCATGTGCAGGGTACAACAGGAATGGTGCACCAAAACGCTGCACCTGCGGGATGGCATCGGGCTCAGCCGACCGCTCCCGCGCCGGCAGCTCGGCAATGGGCTGCCCCACCCGTGCTTGCGCCTGGAGACAGCAACCAAGATGAAAGAAGATGCCAGGCCCAGGCACCTGCACTGTCTCCATGACCCAGGAACCACCGTGCCGCCTGAATGCACGCCCCCTCTACAGGTCGGCAGATGTTGTCGCTCGCAGCACAAGCACAGTGCGCACCGTGCGCATGGTGTGCGCCAGCGCCTCGTCGTACATGACGTCCAGCCGCTGCGCCGCCTCCTGGGCGTCTGACCCCGCGCCGCGGGACTCCGGCTCGGGACTCGTCAGCCAGCTCTGCGACTCCTCATCCTGGAACTGGCACTGGATAGACATTCAGTACACATTTGTGGATGACGAACCATCTTCAGATGGGAACTGGGCATTGTGATCACTCAGAGCGTCTGTAGTGTATCAAGAAGATTGTGCAGTTTGTACAAGCTGCATGGCATTGCATTCCTTGTAGCAATGTTGCATGCGCTGCATTGCAGCCCAGCATGCATGGACCAGCATGCACGCACCCCCATGTCTGAGAAGCCGGGGCTGTGCGCTGCAGGGGGGGACGCGGCGCCAGAGGTGCCGCCGCTGACAGGTGTAAGCGGCAGCATGACGGCAGTCTGCTCATCCTGCCCTGAATCCTCGCCCTCAGCAGCTGCGGCGCCGTCCGTGACGTCGGACATGTCTGCGTCTGCAGACACAAATTGTCTGGAGATGAAAGGCCGTCGGTTGACAGTCAAAGCCTGCCTCACATGCACGCTTCTTCGGCAGACTGCGGACGAGGCCTCCTGATCTACGGCCGCAGGTGCATCTTGGCTGCTGCACATGTGCTGTTCCCGGATGACCAAGGCAAAGCGCCTGCATACACTTGGCAAGCTTCGCATCAATCACCAAAGAGGCATCCCGTACCATCAGCGAGGAGCGGCGGCATGGCAGCAGGCAGGCCCCCGCTGCTGCGACGAGCCGCCGCCAGGCTGCCGGCGGGGGTGCGTGTGCTCGGCCGCACGCCGAATGGGTTGCTGGTCGGGCTGTACGGCGCCTGCAGTCAAGCATGCCGCAGCAATGCCGCTATATACAAACATGTTGAATGCCAGCTCGCATGCTAAACGATGTGGTGAATGACTGCATAGTTGCTGCCTGCTCATGACCGGCAGCTCTGTGCGCACTCTCGTTCAAGATGATGTCGAATGGCACCAACCGGACAAAGGGCTGCGCAGCAGGAATGCAGATCACCTGCGGCAGCGTCTCCTCAGGAGTCACCGCATCCCCAGCAGCCGCCCAGTTTTCCTGCTCGCCACAGGGCGACGGCGTCGCCTCGTGCTCCGAAGACATCGAGGCAGCCCTGCCGGTGTCGGGACAGTCCCTGCGGAGAGGTTCGGCGACACTGCTCACGCCGAGGCCACAGCAGCAACAGCTGCGCTGCTCACCTGCTGCCCACTGGTAAAGTCATTGAGTAGGGCGTGCAGGTTTCAATCAGGCTAGAACAGGTCATGGATCACCGCTGGGACCAGGCTGAGAGGGATTGAGGTCAGCCCGCGCCACGTCGGGCTTCCTCACAACACCTGGTGTCCAAGATGCAAAGGTCACAGGAAGGCCAACGCCGCACCTGTCCTTCAACGACGTGGTAACCTTCAGTGGGCTGCTTCCACCCATAAGGGTGCCGCTGTGCCGCTTGATGCGCATGTTTTGCTCGTCGAGCTGCAGAAGAGGATGTCGACTGGTGTCGTCGTCAGGTTCCGCCATCGGTCCTCAGGAGGCGGGCCCCCGAGCGGCAGTGCTAGCCTCGCGACACGCTTGAAACACACAATCTGGCCTACGATAAGCACGAACCGCCTGTACACCTGCTTGCTATGAGGCCGCCGGGCCAGGGCTGCGGGGCAATTCAAATGCAAATTGCTGCAGTACAGGTAGGGTTATCGTCGGTCTGGTTAGTCATCAGTCAGCAAACCAGTCGACGAATGAGGTTGTTTTGTCACCACATTGCGCCCGTCCTGTGTATCCATGCTCCCGTGTGCGTTACTTCAAACGCACAGACGCCAGCTGCGGCATGTATAGTAATAGACACGGGTACATACACGCCGCTGCTGCTCGCTACAGCAATTGTCACAGGCTTGTTGCAAGTGCAGTAGTTTGAAGCATTAACCATTACAGGACCTCGGCAGTCGCCCAAGTTGGCCATCTTCCTTCCGATTTCCTTCCGACCGCTGCAGTCTGTTCATAGCTGCAGTCTGTCAAGCTTCAACAGGATAGTCGCCCACTTGCATGCGGCCCTGCTTCGCGAGCGAGAAGTGATTGTACAGTCAGAGTCAGACCACTTTGCAGATGTCCGAAGCACAGCCTGGACCGTACCTCATAGTGAGTGCACAGCGATCGGCTGCGCAGTGGTTTCAGCGGCATCAAGCTGGTCACACTAGTTTGTGGTCGCTGGGCTGCTCGACTGGCCTGAGAGCGCACAAACACCAGCAGCGGCGGCGCACAGCGGGGCGGCGCCAAGGCTGACGGCGCGATGGGCACCTTCAACGCCAACGCGTTCCGCGACAAGCTCGGCGGCCTGAACAGCACGCAGGCCAGCATCGAGACGCTGTCCAACTGGTGCCAGTTCTTCAGGAAGTCGGTGCGCCCCCTGCAGCCCCCGTGTGCTCCGCCGTGCCCCCTCCCTGTGGTGAAAGGATTGCAAGGATACGATCTACAGCACTTTCAAATGAGCACAGGTCCACGACCTGGTGCACTTGAGGTGTAAGTTCTAAACTTTCCTTGGGTGTAACAGGCGCCGGCTGTGGTGGTCGCATGGGATGCGGAGTACATGAAGGCGCCGCCCCCGCGGCGGCTCCTCATGCTGTACCTGGCAAACGACATCCTGCAGAACAGCCGTAGGAAGGTGCGCCTTGCCGGCCTGTCTCTCGATAGTCGAAGCCGGGGGCTGTATCGATGCGCGGCCTGGCGCAGCGCTTGCGTCATCAGCCACTGCAGATGGGCGTCAGGCGTTCATCAAACGGTGCTGAAGTGTGACAGCACAGCATCATGCTGGATGCGCAGGGCCCGGAGTTTGTGGTCGAGTTCTACAAGATCATCCCACGGTCGCTGCGACACTCGCTCCGGCACTTTGACGAGGGCACCCGCACCCGCGTCAACCGCCTCATCAGCGTCTGGGACGAGCGGAAGGTAGGTTTGTTGACTTCAGCCGCCAGCAATCTGCCGCAAGACGCCGGTCTTCATGGATGTTCACGCGTGCAACCCTGGCTGCCAACCTGCTTGCCGCCATGACGCTGTGAGGCCAGAGCACAGCCTGCTAGTCTCCCCCAGGCCGTCACCGTTGGCATGAAACCCTCTACAAACCCTACAGGTGTTTGGGCACACCGGCACCCGCACGCTGAAGGACCTCCTGGCCGAGGTGGAGACGCCGACCAAGCGGGGACTGTCAGCGCGGACCGGGGGACCCTCAGCGGCGGACGGCCCCTTCGGCGGCCCTCCGACCCCCAACGGCGCAGCTGGTGAGGCCCCCTGGCAGGGCTGAGCCGAGACCTGTGCAGTAGCACAAAGTGGATGTGCCCAAACAGCTGCCGACGACATCTGCGGACCGCGCGCTGCATAGGCTTGCCGGCCCCTGCTACACCAGTTGTGTGGTGCCTTGAAGTTCATTGTTACAAGCCTGTGCATCACAGCAAGCATCGCATCACGCAGGGGGTGGCAGCGTCCCGAGGGAGCTGCGGCCGCTGGCGGAGGCATTCGCGTCAGCCGCCGCGGCAGGCGCCACCAGCAGCGCGCTGGTCGACAGCTGCTCAGCGGTGCTGCAGCGGGTGGGTGGTCCAACCAACTCCAATTTGTCACTCGCAAACCTGAAACGTTTGGTAGATTGCCAGGTCAAGGATTCGAAGGGTGGCGCATCGGACACAGTGATGCTGTTGTCTACAGGTTGAGGCACCTGCCGTACAGTCTAGGCTGCCCGCGCTGTCGAAGTGCATCAGTGCCAGAATAACGGCTGTTTTGTCTGTTGAACGACTATAGGGTCTGCTGGAGAGCGGATCAGCGGAAGAGGTGCAGCGGGCGGCGGACGTGCTGCGGGACTACCAGAACGCGCTGGCGGCCGAGTCCCAGGTGGTCGGCGCCACCCTCGCCGCGCTGCGGTCCCTCGTCGCGCAGCAGGTGCGAGCACAACCTACAACACAGACAGCAGGCGGTCAGCCTGGTTGCGTTCATGGCAATGCAGCAAGCATGTGGCGGTGCTGGAGCAGGGCCCTCCAGCTTGTCAGCTGTCCGCTGCCTACCTTGGTAGGCAGCCGGTACTGCTGCCGAAGCGCGGCAATGGGCGGCAAGCTGATCAACATGGATAGCGCGGTCGAGGCCGTTCCATCAATTGACATCGAAAACGTGGACGGGTTTTGACATGGCAGGAGGAGGCGGCGCAAAAAGTGACGGAGCAGGAGGCGCTGGCGGCGAGGCAGCTGCAGGCGTGCCGCGCGCGCCTGGCCGCCCTCACAGGCGCCCCGCAGCCCCCGGTCCCCAGGTGCATTCGCAATCAGTGTAGGGTTTAGTCTGGCTCATGTTGGCCCTGCAGCCCCCCGTCCCCAGGTGCAGTCGTACAGCAGATGTCAGCCCGGCAGCCGCTCACATTGGCGGCCACAGTCTGGCAGCAGCTCACCTTGATGCATCCCTTGAGCTTCCCGGCAATGTTGTGATACCCACACGGCATTTGGTGTTACGGACGGCGTTTCAGCCGTGCAGCTACGTGCTCTGTTGGGAGTTTGTGAGGGCCAAATGCCTGACATACGGCTGTGTGCTGTGCAGTGCTGGAGCTCCATCGGTGCAGGGCGAGACGGCGCTCGCGGCAGCCACGTTTAGTGTCGGCAGCAATGGCGGTGCGCCGGCGATGCCGCCGCCGCTGCCGGCCGCTGTGGCGCCGCCGCTGCCTGCCATGTCCGGCCCTGGTGCGGTGTTGGGATATCACATGCTAGCGCCTGACTGAGTGGTTGGGAATGCTGCTTGTGTCTTCTGGTGGCTGCGGACAGATGCAGGCGGTGCCTCGAGCGGCGACGGCACACCGTGCTGAACACAGTGCAATGTGAGAGCATGTTGCATTATGCATGGGCAGGGGGCGCCACGCCGCCGCCGCTGCCGGTGTCCATGGCAGGTGGCTCAGCCGCCCCGGAGCAGCTGCCGATGACGACGGCCGCGGTGGCCTGCAGCACCTGGCAGCAGCCGGCGCTGGGGCAGCAGGAAGCCGGAAGCAGTCCGCCGCCGCCGCTGCCTGACGTGGACATGGTCGTCGACATGCTGCCGGAGCAACAGCAGCAATTCCAGCCGCCACTGCCAGGGTAATGTCAGAAATAAGTGGCGTGCCTCTGGCGGCCTGCAAGTGTCGGTGGAGATGTTGCTCCTCAGCACATTCGACAGACTCTGCTGTGCATGGCTTCGGCAGACAAGAAGCGTCATGTGTGTTTGCAGACTGCAAACACAATTGCAATGAATCTGCGACTCGAACTTGGCAGGCAGTTCAGCGGGGGTGATGATGATGAGGCGGCAGCCGCTGCGGCCGCCTTGGTCGCGCAATTGTCAGCCGCCAATGACTCCAAGGCTCTGCTGGAAGCCCTGGCAGCGCTGCCTCAGGTGATTCATGCGTTGCTATCGCCAACTACATGGCATGATCGATCCGCCGCTCCCCTGTGACAAAGCTGGGTTGGCTGTGACGACGCATGTGGGCGGGACACCTGCTGGAGGAACCTTCGGCCTGAAGACCTGAACCTGTCCTGCAGGACCAGCAGCGGGAGATCAGCTTGAGCTTCTTGAGCAGCGGCGCGGTTGGCGGGCTGCCGGCCGGCGGTGGCGGCGGCGAGGAAGAGGAGTACAACCCCGAGGACCCAGGGTTTTGAGGCTGCTGCTGCGCCTGGAGACTCTGGAGACTCTGGCCGCTCACCGGACCCGTTTGGCGGCAGCGAGCACACGCCATGCTGTGCAGAATGATCTGCCCAAAATGTGTGGGATGGACCTGCATGGTATTGAAGCCAGGGATCAGGCCCTGATGTGAACAGTGGGTGCGCGCCTCTAGTCACGTCCGTCAACTTTGGGCCACACCAAAAGCCGCATGCGAGCAGCACCAGAACTGCGGACTGGCAGAGTGGTGGCAAATCGACTGTCTGTCAAAAGCTGCCACGGCAGCAGACTGCGGACCACCAGTGTCAGATGATCCGAGCAAGTCAAAGAGTGCATATCCTGCATCTGAGGCAGGTCTCGGCAGGGTGCATCACGGGTTGCAGAATGATGGTTGTCCCCATTGATCACTCGCAGCAGTGGCCTTGAACACCATAGTGGAGCTTATGTTGCCTCGGTGCGGGATGTCTCATAAGGCAGCACAGCTGGTGTCGTCGGCTTACTTTTTACTCCACAGTCGTCGACGACTCTCAGAACACCAGCATTGCCATGCAGTGGCAGCTACTGTAGTCCCGCAGTTGGGAAGCCTGCCCCGCCACTCTGCATGTACTGCATTGCATGGCATCAGCGTTGAGGCCTGTTTTGGCGTGATGAAGGTATCCACCATCAGCATTGCAACATGTGCTCAGTGACCATCTGCATAGCGAAGTACTGTAGTGTCATCGTTGGTGGTTTTTGAGAGCAGCGGCCTGCAGACTGCGGGGTCGGGATTGGCAAGAACATGGGAGTGTCTGATGTAAAAGGACAGTGAGAACACGGTCCGTTGCAAACATATACTGCTGTTCAGTTCCTGTGCAAGGACGGACATCACAAAGCACACAGCCTGCAGCCCTGACACCTGAATCTGCCCCACAAACTAGTACAGCGTCAGCAGCGCAAAGGCGCTGTACGCCAGCAGGCAGGGGTAGGCCACCAGGTTGCGGTAGTGCACCAGCACCGGCGACCGCCGCACGAACAGCCGCGAAGCCAGGCTGGCGCACCACAGCGACACCACCGCCCCCGCCCCCGCCGCGATGTACCCCCTGCAGATGGCGCACGCACACCCAGAAGGTCAGACTCCTCGAGCCGCGACTGTGACGCGGTGTGGCCGTGACTAGTGTGTCGCAGCCCAACGCCGCTGTTGCCAGTGCCCAGCGACTCTGGCCCGGTGACAGGCGTCCTGCAGGCCTTGCACAGCGACCAGACTTTTCGGCCAACACATTGCGGCACGTCGTGCCCGTGGTGCGGCAGTGGTGCGCACTTGGGCAGCAGGATGGACAGCAGCGAGAAGGCGACCATGGGCAGCAGCGCGTAGCCCAGGCAGCTGTAGCAGGACGACAGGTCGCACTTGCGCACGTCCGGCGAGTCCCCCGCGATGTTGCGCACCACAAACCTGCACAGGGTGTGAAGTAGGCTCAGTTACTCAGGGTGTGCTACAGAGATCAGCTTGTTCCGTGTGTGTGCGAGGGGTGGTGTCTGTCCGGTGCTGTTACAGCATTGGAAGCTGCGGGTGGATGCATGGGGTCATCCACTCCAGACCCCTACAGTGGAAACATGACATGCGCGAGGGTCCTTCGTGAGTCAGCTGCACAGCAGAGAATCGCACCACAGCACGATGGCGGCCAGCACGCTCCAGCCCAGGATGACCCCGAAGTGCACCTTGCCCTGCCACTGCATGCGCGTGTCAGAGGCACAGTCAGCTTCTGGGGAGCTACAACCCCTTCACAACTTCCTGCTTGATGACTGGCATGAGCACTTCAGCAACGCGGTCTGGCAGCACTGGCACCAGCACCACAGCAGATGGTGTGCAGCCAGTGTGGCACGCTCCAGACGCAGGGTCGTCACCATCCACACAGAAAGCCGCGAGGAAACACCCAACAGACGCTCACCCCTGGTGCGAACCCCCCTGAACAACTGAACACAGCAGCGGGCCGTCCAGTCCAGCTCCTTCATGTATAACTACTGCAGTTTGACCCCGGGAATTGTTTTGAAGTCTGCAGGACGCTCACCACCAGGTGCGAGGCGCCCAGGATCGCCGAGAACAGCAGCGGCCCGCCCACATCCAGCTCCTCCATGTCGGGCCCCCGCAGCCGGCCGATCAGCACGCCCCGGGTGCGGCGCAGGATGCCGCCCAGGTCGATGCCCAGCTCTGCAGCAGGCGGCCCACCCAGTGTCGATAAATTCCCACCCACCAAGCTTGCATGCACAGGAGCGTGCGGATGCTGGTGCTGCCTTGCGAGGCCAGTCACAGCTGGCGTCACGCCAGGCTGCACACCTGGTCAGCTAGAACGCTGGCAACAGCGGCGAGTGCACTGCTGTAGCTGGCCGACCGTTTCTTCAGTGCCACCAACAAAAACAAATTTTACAGATACCTTCTAGGAGGGGCGGCTCGTCCTCGAAGCTGCCGTACTCAGCGCCCGAGGGCGCCGAGGCTGGGTTGTAGGGCGCGTACTCGTTCGCCGCCGAGTAGGCCGTGCTGCCGCCGGTGTCGTACCACTCCACCTGCCAAGCCGCAGCACATGCTGAGAGAGTCCCAGACCCGGTTGGAGCTTGCAAGCATGCCTGTGCATGTGTGGCGGTGGCCGGGTGGTGGGATGTCAGCATTGCAAGCCGTGCCGCATGTCCGGCGTCCAGCCGGTCTGTGTTGAGGTCCACCTGTGATGTCCTTCCCACTGAGCCGCCGCCAGTGGAGGTCGGCCCGCTGCGGGAGTGCAGCTGGTCATACGACATCGTGAACTCCGCCATGGCGGCGGGCAGCTGCGGGCGTTGCTGCTGCTGGATGTGGTGTCAGGCGCCGAGCGAGCAGAACGACGACTACTCCAGGGCAGCACCGTAGCTCACGCCACAGGACCACACCAGGTGGGTGTCTGCGGCAACCTGCGGTGAGGCTGCAGATGCCCAGCCCAGGCCCGTGCTGGACACCGCTCACGGCTGGCGACGCTTCAGTGATGCTTCTGATCAGCAGCACAACAAGAGACGGGGGACGCACACGCCTCCACTGCAGTGCTGCACTGCGCTGCGGCCAGCTGCTCGGCAGCGCTGCGGCCCGCTCAGGCGACAAAGATGAACACTGCTTGATCGCGATCTAGAGCGCGAGGCGATACAAACGTCAATCACGTGCAGGTATGCTGCACAGGCAGTCTCAAGCAGGGAGTGCAGGTAGTTTGGAGCATTTGTTAGCACAGATCGACTCAAATATTGAGCTTTCAACCCACTTCGATATGATGACTCTGATCGCACGACCAGCAACAGCAACGTGATGGACACTGACGGTTGACCAAGCACCTGACGACTCGTTCCGGTCTGCGAGCTGAGTCTTGTCTCAATGGCCAGGGTTTTCACTGTTCTCAGTGGGCCACCATCTCAAGCAGACAATCTCTACTGAATTACACCATTTACGCAAATACAGGGTAGCATCCAGCGCTTGGTCACAGGCTTGGAGGCGCGGGCCGAGCGACGGCCGCGTGAGCAGCACTCTGTTCTGGCACCAGTCAAGCATGAGCGGAACCCAGGGCACAGGTGCACGCCTTCGGCAACGCCCTGTTGTGTGATGCATGCTCTATACGTGCGTGTCGGCAGCTGTGACTGCATGACAAAGCGTATTGCAGGCATGGGTCACGAAACGAGATCAGTGCTGGAAATCATTGGCCTGCCCTGTCCTTCTGCGATACACCTCAACAGAAACCTAATGATCACACTCAGCGGGTATGCATAAAGCGTACAGCGCCCAGGCGGCACCCGAGCAGCTTGACAACTTGTCGATCGGCGCTATGCGCCATGTTGACCAGCTGCGTACCTGCCAGCGGTGCACATGCCCACACCAAGGGAGCTGCCGGGCATAGCCACATCAGCGGGTACCAAGTCGTTAACGTCACCATTCGCCTGGTGCTCCTGTGAAGCCACGGCGGGGGGTGGCGGCCACTTCACGGCGCCGGCCGCGGACAGCAACCCCAATGAGTTTGGCGCCTTCAACAGCCTGCGTGACGACGGCCGGCCGCCCACGCTGCAGGACCGCCTCGCAAGCTTCAAGGACAGGGCGGCGAAAGCAGCTCAGCAGGCGTACGAGTCGACCGTGCAGGCGACGGCGCAGGTGAAGCAGAAGGCTGCCGAGCGGGACTGGACGCGCGAGCAGCAGGCTCTTGGCAAGGCGCAGAAGGCGGCCCTGGGGGCTGCAGAGCGTGTGGGCAGCGCCGCCACCGCCGGCGGCAACTGGGTGTGGAACGCCTCGTCCAAGGCCACCAATGCGCTCAAGGGCGACGCCATCACGGTGGGCGACAGCGCCCTCACTGATCGTTCACATCTGACATGCCCGCAGCGCTCAGACACCTGGCACTTTGAGTGGGACCGCCCAGCTTGCGACCGAGTGTTTGCTGGGGGCAAAAGGTGTGGGGCTGCAGTCCACCGCCCCCTGCTTAGCTGGCGCTGACTGCGGGACTGACAGTCACGCTGGGTGCGGGTGCAGGTGGAGGTGCCAGCGGAGCCCTCTCTTGCATGTTGGTTATAACCCTTGCGGCATCCAGTGACGTTCGTGATGTTGCATGCAGCCGCTCAAAGCTCAGCCGCCGGCCCACAGTCAGAGCCTCACGAGAGCCCAGCAAGCAGCTCACTGGCTGCCCATGGAGGACCAGTCCCAACAAGCTAGCTGGAGGACGTGGCGTCAGCTGTGCACTGTCCTGCGGCTGAGGCGCCTGCCTGCTGCCGGCAGGTGCTGGCGCGGCAGGAGGCGGGGACGCGGCCCGTGCCGCGCACGGTGCTGGTGTGCTGCGCCGCGCTCACCACCGTCGCGCCGCAGACCAAGGGCATCTTCTCGGAGGCGGCCGGCGCCGACCTGGTGAGCCTTTTTTAATTTAGTAAAAAATTCAAAATTTTCTATGTCAAATACATATTAATTAATACAAAATTACACTTTAATCAACTCCCTTGATAAACGCATACAAGATTTAAACATTTCCTGCACGGTCATCGAAGCGTCTCCATGGTTCACAGACTGGAACAGGCTTGCACGAGGGTGTAGCAACCCCACATACTCAGTGCCGCTGTGGACCTGTGCTCATGACAGTGGAGAGAATCACAAGTAGCATGCTGCCTGGCTGGGCCTGCAATCCAGTGTCGTCAGGGAGCATTGCTGCTGACGTGCTGTGGCACACTGCCCGGACGACCCTCTGACCAGAATCTTATGGTGTCACAGGTGACGTTCCTGCTGAACAGCTTCGAGGACGCGCATGGCTGCTTCCTGCCGCCGCCCGGCAGCAGCCCGCACGTCATTGCCAACGTCCTCAAGCAGTTCTTCTCGACGCTGCCCGAGCCGCTGCTGACCTACAAGTGAGGCTCTCCTGGCATCTGACCTCACTGATGACTGGGTTTGCATGAGGGAATCTGCACCGTACTGCTGCATGTGATTCTCCTTGTGCTTCCGTCATCTACATGTGCGGACAGGGCCTCGCAGCTCATGTATACAATGCTGTACTGCAGGACGCTGCCGGGTATCGTCGAGGCGGGCGCTATATCTGCGGACACCGCCGCCCTGGCGCCGCCGCTGCTCATGGTAAGCTCCATACTCAGTCAGGCCGCCCCGAAAGACAGCCAAGCCCAGCTCATGTCTCCGACAGAGCACATATGTCAGGTGTTGAGCTCAGACCTTGCTGAGGGCCGGGCTGTCCCGACTCGAGCTGTGCTCGCCAAAGCTTTCACAGCCTCTTGCTGTTGACTGCCCTGCTGGGTCCTCCCTGCAGGAGCTGCCGGCGGCCAACCTGAACGCGCTGTGGCTGCTGCTGGAGCTGGGCAACCGCGTCGCGGCGGAGGCGGCGACCAACGAGATGGACGCGCGCTCGCTGTCGGCGGCGCTGGCGCCGGTGCTCGCGTGGCACCCGCCGCCGCCCAAGACCCTGGAGAAGGCGAGTTCCTGGGCCTGCCGTGAACTTTCCATCATGCATGATTATGGCTTTTTGTCGGCGGCTGGCCAAGGGGTCGGAGGCGGCAGGCCCTCACTGCAGTGACCCGTGCCAAAGCCCTAGCCTTATGTATGGTGGACATGCGACGGCACACGTCAACTCTTCGCTGTGCTCTCACCTGCTGTCCAGCCGGCGAGGACTGCGCGAGTACGCAGCAGCGCCTGACGCGCATCAGCGCCAGTTCAGGGGGCTGATCTGGATGAAGCTCTGGCGTCTTTGAGTTGCTCAGCAGACGTGTGGCCACGTTGGCAGGGCGGCGTGTACTCGGCGGCGCCCGAGGGCGACGAGCCGGCGCACCACGGGCTGGACGACGATGATGCGGTGCCGGGCGCCGACCCGCCGGGCACGCCGGGCTCCGCCACCGTCCGCCGCGACCTGGTGACCAGCCACCACCTGCAGACCCACCCTGCCAGACACCGCCCGCGTCCAGTGATATCAGTAGAACAGCATCCCCATTGGGGTACTATCTCGCGGTTTCAGCTTTGCACATTAATCGACGGAAGGCGGTCTCCTCGTGTGCAGCCCCCACTGCCATCTGCAGCTTTTGACGGTCCCTCACATGCTGTTTGCCCCTGCCGACATGCAGAACGAGGAGGAAACGGCCTCGGTGGCGCGGGTGCTGGAGTTCTACATCAGCAACTACGGCGCCCTCTCCCGCCGCGTCTACTGGACGCCCTCAGGTGACAGTAGCTTGGGCGGACATCTACGCAGTCAGACCACCATTCGCTGCTGCAGGCACTACATACTGCAAAAACCACCGGCAGCTGCTTTGCCAGCGTGCACATCGCAATGGCAGTTTCTGTTGGTCACTTGTCGGAGAGCAGGATGCATAGCTTGTGCTACACCGCCTGGCTGACACTGTGCATGCTACTGCTGGGAAAATACGCAGGGAGGATGCTTTCTAGGTGTCAGCGTTGCCTGCTGCATGTGCAAGCGCTTACAGTGGCTTACGTCTCCACTCTTCTACAACTTCACCTTGTGTTGTGCAGGCCAGCCAGCCCTGCTGCCAGACTAAGGTACAGCACACCGCGCATGGCAATGGTGATTGGTGGCAGCAGGAAGGAGGGGCTCAGTGTACAGGAAATGCCGAACGCTACTTGTGTCCGACTGTTGTTTCTGTTAGGGAAGCATGCCGAGAAATGCCAGTTCGAGCTTGTGTTCGACACGCTGAACAGCAGCATCTTGCAGCAACGAATGTCAAGACTGCAGACACTTCGCGCTACGAAACACACTGCTTGAGCTGGACATGCTCCTACGTGCACACGGCACGTCCATCCGTCTCAGGTGTAGAAATCAAAAGCGCTGGTATCCTTCTTCACATTCGACTTGTAGCCCTGCGAACAGGAGCGGCATGCTTCGGCATCAAGGAGTGCGTCAGCAAGTCATGACCGACTCAGCATGTGCAGGCACCACCGCATGGATCCTCCTGAGGGACCCTTGCACTCCCCGCCAACAACACAGACAGTTATGCTGCAGTGCTCCAGCCCACCTTCTCAAAGTCTTTAGGCAAAATGACGTAGCGGTTCTTCCGCACTGCATGCATGCCCGCCTGCACGGCAGTGGCATCCACAAATGGCATCACACAGGCAGCTCAACAGGCGCAGTGGGCAAGCCTGCACACGTTGCCGGATAAATAGTATCACGACAACCTGCAGTATATCACTTCAGACTTCACAGCCGGTCTGACGGCTCACCTCCTGGCAGATGGCGGCGATGTCGGCATTGCTGATCTTGTCGGGCCGCCCCACATAGTCCTCCAGATCGACCTCGTCGCTCAGATTCATCTTCGATGTGCAGGCCTGTGCGATGTGCATGGCAAGGCGATCAGACGACGAAGGTGCTCGGCTGTGCGCCGTGGCGGGCGCTGAAGCATGCGACGTTGCAGCAGCGTGGCCACGCCCAAAAGAAGCTGTCCTCCTGGGCAGCTTCAGCAGGACATGTGACGAGCAGCAGCGAGGCTTTGGTAAGCAGGACTAGGGTGGGCAGGCAGCCACACATGCATGGAGCTCTGCCAGCATGGCCAGCAGGCGCAGCAAAAAAGGGACCTGGAACACGAGGCGCTTCTGCCGCCGGTCGGGGATGGGGAACTCGATCTTGCGGTCCAGCCGCCCGGGGCGCAGCAGCGCCGGGTCCAGCGTGTCCGCCCGGTTGGTCGCCATGATGACCTGCGACGGGGGGCACCAGGGATGGCCCGCCAGCAGGCGGTGCGCAGTGCTTCTCGAGCAGGCTGCGACCCGTGCCGGACACGCCTGTTCGGCATGGCCGCATCACAAAGCAGGGGACCCACCTTCACGTTGGTGTTCTGGTCGAAGCCGTCCATCTGGTTGAGCAGCTCCATCAGGATGCGCTGCACCTCGCGGTCGGCGCCCGTCTGCGCGTCGAAGCGCGCCGTCGCAATCGCATCAACCTGCAGACGCGTCACACCTTGAGCTGAGGCACGTCGCAGCACTGCGGTGGCAGACGGTATCCTGCTCGTGAGATCGCGTTGTGCGCTGCAGCTACAAGGCTGCCCCGCGCGGCAGCCAACCAAGCGTCTTCTCGGCCTGCATGATCATTCGCCACTGCAACGGGGCAGGGCCCGTACAGCAAGCAGGGCTCAAAGGTGAAAGGGCACCTCGTCGATGAAGATGATGGCGGGCTCGTTCTCCTTGGCGAGCCGGAACACGTCGCGCACCATGCGCGGCCCCTCGCCCAGGTACTTCTGCACAAACTCGGAGCCCACCACGCGGATGAAGGCGGCGGTGGTGTGGTGCGCCACCGCCTTCGCCAGCATCGTCTTGCCTGCAGGACCCAGGGACAGTCGTGGCCGCACATGACTGCTGTCCCGGCACCACAGCACTGCAGATGTCGGCGCGTCACCGTGCTCGTTGCACAGTGGCAGCCACACAAGCCGCCAGCCGCCTTGCAACCGGTGTGGGAGCCATTGTTCCGTTGAGGCCCACCCATGTGCCCGGCACGGTCAGGGGCGCACCTGTGCCGGGGGCGCCGTACAGCAGCACCCCGCGCGGCGGGTCGATGCCGATCTGGCGGTACAGCTCGTGGTGCGTCAGCGGCAGCTCCACCGCCTCCCTGATCTCCTGCTTCTGGATGTCCAGCCCGCCGATGTCCTGCGACAGCATGGACTCTCTCAACATCTGCTCGTGCCTTGTCAAGCTCGAGGCGTATGAGTGGAAGACGGCATGGTAAACGCAGCCCTCAGCCTGTGGGCCAAACCCATCGCACATCTGGATGCTCAGGCGGAAGATGTCAATGTTACTGGACCAAGCATACAAAACACCACAGCACACACGGCACATCATGAGCTTGCCTGGTATGTGACGTCTGGGCGCTCTGACTGGGACAGCAGCGAGATGGAGGAGTCGGCCTCGGGCGGCAGGATGTCCACGAGCGCGTTGGAGTGGCGGTGCAGCGCCACGCTGCTGCTGGGCTTGAGCAGCTCCCGGTTGAGCGTGCTCAGGATGCGGACGTAGTAGTTGCTGCCCGTGGTGGAGCCCACGATGCCGGAAGTCTGGTCCACCATCTCCAGAAATTGGCCGATGACGAGCGGCACCGCCTGTATCCGCTTCACCTCCTCCTGCGCCCGCAGCAGCTCCCGCTTCAGGTTCTGCTGCTCCTCCTTGATGTACTCCTCCTGTATATCAAGGAACTCGTGCTGCCGCTGCAGGGACTTGAGCCGTGTGTACAGGTCCTGGTCTGCATCCTCATCTGCTGCTCGCTCGTCCAGCTGCATCGCGTCCGGCGCATTGCTCATCTCCGCGTCATCCAACGCTGCACGCTTCGTGACTTCTGCCGAAGCCATGCTCAGCTCTGTGTACACTTGTTCACACGAGAATGCGAGTACTGGTGTATTACAATACAAGATTCACTGCGTATGCCTGTAACACACGCGCTGCAGCGCTGAGGATGCACACAGCGGTCGAAGACAAGCCTCACGTTGGTCTAGACCATCCAGAAATGCGCTTTGGTGGTTGGCTCGGCAACGTCTGTTGTCTTGTCGCCACCCTGCAGCGCTAAGAACTTCCTCAGCTTCCGGTGGCTCGTCACTCAGGTCGTCGCATGACCGCCATCGCCACATGACACAACCCTGAACCTCCACCTTCGAGAGAAGCCGTTTCGGCGGCCTGCTATGACTGACCGGTAGCGTACCGGCGCCATGGCAGAGGCGCTCACCGGTTGCTGGCATCATCCACAGGTAGAACATGACGCTGCTGTTGCGTTCACCAGCTGCCTGCATTGTGCGTCACTTTCTCCTATGTGCATGAGTCCTGGTGGATTATGCTGATTCTAGGTGCGTGCAGGTGCACAAGGCAGCACAGCCGCGGCTGGACCCCGCAGCGACGCTCAGCCAGCAGTACAGGGCAAGCCCTCAGGACTGGAGCTGCGATCGGCGAGGAGGAGACGCGTGCGCTTACAAAGCTCAATGAGGTAGTTCCTGTCATATGTGAGTTGCCACTACTTTCACGCCAGCCAGTCGGCAGCTTGCTCATGCCGCGCACCCCGTACCTCACTGTGCACGCTACAGTCGTCCAGTCACCCTTGCACTGCAACCCTGCACTTGCACCTGCGTACGTGCTGCAGCCCAGCTGCAATTTCTGGTTTGATAGCCTCGACACTCGCAGCTCCCAAGGCACATTTGTTTGCGGCAGTGATGAGGGCACTTGCTGCCGCTGCAGGCCCGAGAGAATGGCGTCCAAGATCTGGCAGCCTTGGAGGCACGCTGCGCCTCTGCAGCTACCAATTCTCTGACGTCACGTAACACATCCAGTACTTTAGGCGCCTAGTGTGTTAGGTGGGCGTCTTCAGCAACTGTATGTGCACACGCACCTGGCGTGCTGATGGGCATGCCTGCATGTCTCATGTGAATTGTGTGTCGTGATGATCGGTGGGACTCGGCCCCTCTGTCAGGTTCATCGACCATGTATGCTATGGCCTGCTGTGCGCAGGACCTGGGTCGGGTACTATATGGCCCCGAGGAATCCATACAGTGACGGCCAGTGCAAGCAGCACTTGGGCCGTGCTGATAATGTTGCCGCCAGGGGCACAGTGTGCCCTAGTGCTGTGCACATCGATGACACTTCGGGGCACCGGCCCCCTAGCACAGTATGCTTGGACATCTGACCAGCACAGGGTCTGCGGCGGAGGCCAGCAAAGACAGGAACAACGAAGTCGTGCTGTGCAGGGCTTCTGAAAGGATGAAGGACGGATCGACATTTGTACAGCAGCATGTTGTACCTTATGTTGTATGTAACTTCGTAAAGCAGCTAAGGCCAAGTGCCTGCAAGCCCTATGTACTTCACACATCGTCTACCATCCCAAGCCTAATGCAGTGGAGCATAGGGCTGTCGATGCTGTAACACACGTCTGCATGTTGCGCCGTGCCCCAAGGGACGTAATGGCTTCGACTCGGCGACCGTAAACGATGCAAATGCTGCAGCATGCCATCAACTCGGCTTTCGACTGGGGCCGAAAGTCATCTGACCTTCTACAAAGATTCTACCGCAAGCATTCAGCCAGCACTTAGGCATATGTCATGTAGTTTGCCAGCGCGTCCATGGCGAACTGCGGCAGCACGAAAGATGCTGCGTGCAGCTGCGAGTTGTAGTACCTGCAGAGAAGGCACGGGGAGTGGCGGCACAGGAGTATGCACCCCTACAGCGTCCACGACAAAGGCATGCGGAGTCGGGAGTACATGCAGCTTGCCATTGTCTCTGCAGTCTGGTGTGTTTGCCAGGCGTTCACCAGCTGCAGGAGCATTGCGGTTATTGCACTGGTGTGTGTGGCTGAGCGTCGGCGTCCCGCAGGAATGGGCGCACAGAGTAACAGGCATTGCCCACCTGAGCGGTGGGTAATCCCCGCGCTGCGGCGGCGGCTGCCGCGAGACGCGAGTGTCGAGCGCGCTGCCGTCTGCTGCCTTCTTCGAGCAGATCATGAAGCCGATCTGCCCGCTGCAAGGCAGACACCAATCACGTGACCAGGATACGATCTGCCGATCTGCTGCTGCAAGGTGGGTCGGAATCGCTGCCGATTTGATGAATGTCTCTATGACCATAGGATCACCCAACAACACACGAGCGAAACACTCGAGCGCACGGCCAGCAGGCATTGTGCAGCACCTGGGGTAGGTGGGGATGGTGGTGTACGCATACTGCACGCTGCCGCCGGCAAACACGCGGTGGCACATGGTCGCCAGCTCCGTGATGATCGGCAGGTGCAGCCACAGGCTCTCTGCCTGTGGAGGACGGATGCATATACTGGGCAAGTCACCGTCAAAGCGCTTTTCGGTATTGCGCGCAGCGGTTTGCATCTTGCAGCTGGGGTCCTGCACTCGGCGGCAGACCAGGGCAGGATATGCGCATCTTGTGACCAGCTACAATCCAGTTTGTGCAGCAGGGTACCTGGGTGCAGACGACGCCCCCTGGCTTGAGCGCGCGGTGCATGGCCCGGAAGAACGGCTACAGAGCGGCAAAGCATCGTCATCGGGAATGGTGCTCTCTACACAGCTTGGCAAGAGGCAGCTCCAGCTACACGCCCACAATGAAACTGTGTACCATCTGCAGTTGTGCGCCCAGAGCATCCCATGCACGAGCGAAGGCCATGTCCCTGTAAACATGTGCGCATTTCAGCTTGCGTTGGGTACCTCCTCAAACAGCACTTCTGCAGGGCCGATGGGGTCCGACGAGTCGACGATGATGGCGTCGTAGGTGCCCTCCTCGGCGTCCGTCACCCACTTGATGCCGTCGGTGATGCGCAGGTTGACCCGCGGGTCCTTGAACCCTATTGACAGCTGCGCCGCACCAGGCAGCAGTGTCAGCGGCAGAGGGGGACTTGTGGCACGAGCTGTGCATCTGCCGCAGAATGCTGGAGTGATGTAGTCGAATCCGCAGGAGGTGCTCAGGTCCACACAAAGCAGAGGCAAGGTGCGCTGCGCACACCTCGGGCAAGTGCTGCTTCGAGATCTCAGGAACCATCCTGCAGTCCAGAGGAAGGATGGAGTCTGCCACCAGGACAGGACTGCTGCAGTGGTGTGCTGCCCAGGAGAACTGGTCATAGTATCACATGACCTAGTTCCGTGCACTGCGCAAGGCGTCGGCAGCTCCCCCCAACTCACTCGTCGATCTCCGCCTGGTCGACAACCTCGACTGACGCGTGCCGCGTGACTTCCCGCGCCACACCGCCGTCGCCGCCACCCACGATCAACACCTTCTTTGCTGCATCCTGCACCACTTGTTGAAGGGTCCAAGTCAATGGCGCTGGGTGGCTGGGCAAGCAGCAGCCTAAAGCAGCATTGGAACTGGGCCTTGAACACGGCCAGTATGCGGGCTCAACATTGCGTCTGGCAGCAGCACAGACCTCACCGGCAGGGCGCAGAGCGCGAGATGCGTGATCATCTCCTGGTAGGAGAATTCATCACGGTCTGTCGTCTGTATGACGCCATCAAGCACCAGGACGCGGCCGAAGGCCTTCGTCTTCAGCAGCGCGACATCCTGTGCAGCAATGTCATGCAGCATCAGGACAATTGAATTTGATCAGGCATCATGGGCACAGCAGTGCAGCGATCACGGGAACCGACCACGAGCATTGGCTATAGCAACGCTGCTGCCCTAAACTGCGTTGCAAGCCCCCTCGTCAGGAATGAAGATCTAGCAATGCGCTCTTCTGCACTCTTACAAACCTGGAACTTGGAGCGGCCCCTGAACATGACCTCGTCCACCTGCAGGCTCAGCCCCTGCCCCGGCCACATGGTGGACAGCTCCGTGAACCAGCCGTCCTTGACGACGCCCAGGCCGTCGTCCAGCGTGCCCGGCTGCGGCTTGGCCTCCTGCTGCTGCTGCTGATCCGCCATCCCGCCGGTGCTGCATCAACAAGAGCGCCATCAAGCGTCAACTGTAGAGAGGCGACTCTTGCATACTTTATAGATCCTGTGTAACACGATGAAACGTCATGCATAGGAGGTATATGTTAGCAATTGCTGACAAATTGAAACAAGCTGCAGGGCCTCACAATGCAGGAGGCCGTCCGCCGCTGCTGCCGGCTGTAGCCGCCACTTGGCGAACAATGCAGCGTCCCGGCTGACAGTCTTGAAAGTTGTGCAAGGCTGGCTTGAGGATGAGACTGCCAGCGGCTATGCGAGACGGCCACAAAGGTATGTGCCGAGGCTGGGCTGCCCTGGTGAACAGAATGGTGTCGACAGCTGGAAAGCTACTGCGCGAGGTCAGAGTAGGCTGTCGTGCAACATCAGGATCAGCAATTGGTGAAGATAGTACAAGCACAAAGCGCCAAGTGCTTCGTGCTGGGGCGCGCATGGCGGCAATGCATGGCCAGCTCTGCTACAGGGTGAGCATTCCTGCAGTTACTTACGAACTGCAACACGAGCTCAGCCCCTGAAAGTTCAGACTCAGCCTCCGGTGTTGCAGCTTTGATTTGTTTATCTTGCAGTGTCGGCGATCTTGGCAGGTTTCTGTATGCGACCGCACATCGTGAGGGGGTTGCTGCGGCGTCGCAATGCACCATCATGGCCTGCATGTCGTAGCCCTCCGTGTTTCTCTCTTTGCGCCCTCAACGATGGCTGTGAATATTATCGCACTGCAGCACAAGGATTAGCGCGTGTTGGTGGTTCTGCCATGTTGCACTTGAACTGGCGCCAGGATGAACTGCCGTAGGGTGCGTGCCAGCTGGGCAAGTGCATCCACAAACCTTGTCATTCAGCACATACATACCAGACCCATCTGCAGTCACGCTAACGTTGTCTGACAAGTGCAGTGCTGGCTTCCCCACACTCTGCCTGAGCTTACCGTGCTGCATCATTTGCGCAGGCCATGCGGCACTGTAGGCTGAGCTTTAGCCGGTGATGGGCTGGGTGTCTCTGTCGGAAGGCAACACGGCCGTAGCGCAAACTGGCACCTCCTTGGCGACCCCGACACCCGCCGATGCCGTAGCTGTGGCGGCCCAGCATGCAGCTGCGCATGCAGACCGGACAGCCATCCCCCGGGGAAGTTCCCATGAGGATGATGTCGACGCAGACGCCACCGCCCCTCACGCAAAGCTTCTGGCGGCAGCAGCAGCTGGGCAGGCAGCTGGCGGCGCCATCGGTACGGCGACCAGCGGCCTGGCAGTGCAGTCGGATGGCACAGCAGAGCCGACAGCAGCCCGTGCGCTTCGAGACCGCAGCAGCAACAAGGTGCCTTCCCGCTGCGCTGCTGTCCTCCACATGACGTTCAGATCACCTGGCGTCATCTGCGCCGTCACAAGGAAACACGTCGTTCCTGTGACGCCCTGATTGCCACTCTCGACTGCCGGCCCAGGCGTGACCACCTCGTGCTGGCTGTTGAACACAGGCGCACTATGCTGAGCCACAAGACGAGGCGCCCGCTGCTGCGCCGCCGCCCCTGGACCACCTGCGGCTCTCGCAGGCGCTGCTGCAGGGGGACTTTGCGGATCTCACTGCCAAGTTCCAGCCCCAGTGAGCGGTGTAACAGCAGCATTGATGGCTTGCCCACCCAGCATTGTTGTTCGCACTCCAGGCAGCAACTCGAGCGTTTGCATACACGGTGACGGGTTGCCTATCATGTCGCAGGGAACTGTCCCTGGAGGCCCTGCAGCGCAGCGGCTTCAGGGAGCCCATGCTGGCGGCGGCCTGCGCCTCACAGGCGCAAACACTCTCGGCGAGGCAGTGGTGGCAGCATGTCCATCACCGAGTTGCCCTGCAGCACACTCCGAGTCAGCCAGCTAACCCCCATTCCAGCATCGCAGCGGTGGAGCACTCGTGACTTGTGCACCCCCGCCATGCCAGGCGCTGGGCATGCGGCTGCCGGAGCAGCCGCTGACGCCGGGCAGCATCTGCGCCGCGGTGGGTCCGGACGCCCGGGCGCCCACCATCAACGTCAGGACGCAGGTGCCGCTGCGCCGCTCGTCGGGAGCGGACGCGTGCCGGGGAAGCATGCGATGCAGGGTTGCTGGTCACGCCTGACAAAGCGTACTGCAGGCAAGCTGCTGAGCCCCCTGCCGGTGGCGCTGCAGGGTGCCGGCCCCCGGATGTCGCTGCGGGAGTGGGCGCAGTACTGGGCGACACCGGCAGACGCGCGCCGCAAGCTGCTGAACGTGGTGTCGCTCAGCCTCGCTGGCACGCCCCTGGAGGTGGGTCCGCTGGGGTGGGCCGGCCGCGCCGTCACCCTAAACCTAAAACACTACTGGGCGGAGCGTGTGCGCCGGCGTGTGCTGCGTGGGTCGGCCAGCGGGGAGGCAAGCAGAGTGGCACCCGCCCACATCAGCCCCGGGAGGCTGGTGCGACATCATGGGCCTGCTGGTCCTCGTGTTTTCACACGCTGCGGCTGGCGCTTGCTGTGACTACGGCAGTCCACACTGCGCAGGAGCACGTGGGTGCGCCGGGAGTGGTGCGCGCCATCGACCTGGTGGCCACCGCCTGGCCCTCAGAGGCGCAGGTACGAACCGCGACACCCTATGCACCCTGCCAATACACCCGTCTCATGGGGCGCGCACTGGGTATCCGGCTAAAGGCAGCTGCTGCCTGAGGTGCTGCTGCAGTACGTGTAGTTGTCCCGAGAGCCGCTGTACAGCTTGTATCTTTGCATTGCAGCCGCGGCCCGAGGTGCTGCTGTACGCGCTGATGAGCCCCGCGGGATCCTTCACCGACTTCCACGTGGACTTCGGCGGCTCGTCCGTCTGGTACCACGTGGTGTCCGGCCGCAAGGTGTTCCTCGCCTTCCCGCCGACCGCCGCCAACACCGCCGCCTTCGAGCGATGGGCGTCCTCAGAGGAACAGGCAAGCTCGCGCCTGAGGCTGCAGCACCTGCAATACGCCTTGGTTCACGTGCTTGGGTCGGCAGAGTTTGACAGTGTCCCCCGAGGCATTGGCCCTGTCCAGGCGCCTGGCCAGAGTGTGACGCTGACTCTGCTGCAGGCCTCCAGCTTCTTTGCGGACGTCGCCAGCGGCGGCGTGCGCATCGACGTGTCTGCCGGAGAGACGCTGCTCATCCCGGGCGGCTGGCCGCACGCGGTGGTGACGCCCGAAGACTCTATCGTCGTTGGCGGCAACTTCCTGCACGGCCTGGACCTCAGGTGCGTACCCCATGTCCTGTGTTGCATGGATCACAACCACGGTACTGACATCCGGAGGGTGAAACTAGTCCTTCGGCTGGCCTGCCTGTAGTTGCATATGACCATCGACAGGACCAGCGTTTCGAGGCAGCGACCAAGTGCTCAGCTCCACTGCGGGGACTGCAACAGCTCAACCACAGGCCGCGAACCCAGCATCGGTGTGGAAAAGACGCTGCTGCACGTTTGGCGTACAGGGCGCAGCTGGCGGTGTGGGAGATGGAGGGCCGCCTGGGCGTGGCGCTACCCTTCCGCTTCCCGCTGTTCAGGACGCTGATGTGGCACGCCGCCTCGCACTACGTCGCCCGGCTGCAGGCGGTGCTGGCAGCAGGTGTGGGTCAAGGGTCTGCGTGACTGCAAGCCTGGAACCCAGTGTTCAGACCATCGTGACAGGGTGGACCCCCTCGCAAAACTGCCGCCGCGGTGCATGCACATCCGCTGTTCAACCTAGCTGTTCATGACAGTTGCATGTTGCCATGCCCAAGTAGTGTCTCCGCCGTGCTCACATTGCGCATGGGCTGGCGTGATTATCATGGCACGCAACTCGGCTAGGGCCATTGCTGTGCAATACGACGGCCGTAATGTGTGCAGGCACGCCTCCAGACGAGTTTGGCCCTGGCGCCATCACACGGTGGGAGGTGGACGGCCTGCCCATGCTGCTGGAAGCGCTGCAGGTGGGATTGCTCGGCCTGTTCGCCTGCGGCTGAGAATGTGGAACGCTGCGAGTGCCTGGTCCTGCTTGCATTGCCCACTGGCTCCCGTGGCAGCCTTCGAGTGCGCCTGTTGCATGCCAAGCTGAGCCGACGACTGCCCTCAGCGGCCTGCAACCTGACGGGCTGACAACACACGCACTTGTGAAGTTGCGAGCGTGTGCGTTGGTCTTGTGGTGGTGGTTGTCAAGATGTCATACGTTGCTCAACGACCAAGTGGAGTCACGGTTATTGATGCGCGATGCAGGGGTGGGGACGTAGCCGCACCCGCCGCGGTGTCACCTCAGGAGCGCCCGCCTCCATTGCCAACCCAGCGGGTGCATTCACAATTGCACTACCCGAGACAGGCAGCAACTGCATCGTGCACGCCTTCTGCTCGGCCTGTTTTCTCCAGCCATGCCGGTGTACAGACATTGCTTCACACGCGCTGTCCGACCCCTCGCTTGTGCCCCTCAGGTCTGCTGGCCCAGCTGTCGGAGGCGCTCACCAGCGTGATGCACGCGTGGCAAGTGTCAGCGTCAGCGCCGGCCGGCAGCCATGCAGGCAGCGCAGCGCAGGTGCCGACAGCGGCAGCGCCGGCGGCAGGGCATGCGGGATCAGCGCGGGCAGTGTCCATGAGCAAGCCGCATGGCGCCGCACGCCCCGCTGAGGAAGGGTCTGCAGCTGCGGATCTGGACGGCCCTCATGCGCAGCGCAGCGCTGCTGGCGGCGTCGATGCTGCTGACAGCAAGGCCGGCCCGGCATCGCCCGCCAGCGCACGCCTCAAGCCCTCGGGTTTCATCATCCCGAAGCGCACCCCGCCGCCGCCCCCGCCAGGTCCACTCCATTCATACAGGCACCAACCCTGAGTCCCACAAGCTGGGAGCATTGCAACTGGCATGGTCTGTCAACCAGCTGGCAGCAGTAGGTGACCCGCACTGATCAGCCCGCCAGCAGCACAGGAGATGCGACCATGTATGGAGCAAGGTTGCCAGTGTCACTGGGGTATGCGTGCGTTCCTATGGTGTACTGATTGGCGGAATCCCATGCTTTGCAGGTGCCGCCAGGCGCATTGCCGCCGAGGAGGCAGCGGAGCGAGCAGCAGCCGCCAGGAGGGCAGCGGCCAGGCAGCGCCGCCTCAGCCACCAAGCCAGCATCAGCGGCGGCGGCGGCGGCGGCCACCGCCCCGGCGGTGGAGGCAGCAGCCGCCGCACCGCCGGCACGGCCGCCGCCGCCGCTGCAGACGGCAGCGACGGCGAATCGGCTGCAACTCAAGACCGCCTCGGCGGCCGGGCCGCCGCGGGCAATGGCCACGTTCACGAGGAGGGTGCACACGTTCTTGGCAATGGCGCCATGCCTCAGGCGGCCGCTCATGCGGCTGCTCCAGTTGTCGAGCTGCAGAACGGCGGCTTTCATGGCGGCGGTGCCGACCTGGCCGCCGCTGCAGACTCCGCCGCCAGCGACCTGCCGCCGCTGCCGGGCGAAGTCGCCGCAGGTATGCATGGATATGATGCCTGAACATAGACCAGCGCCGCAGAATGCAGCAGCTTGTGTTTCAGCTGCTGCTGGCGCTGGGCTCTCAGGCTTTGACAGTGATACGTGTTGCGCCGCAGGTGAGTTGGACGCCGAGCTGCTGCCGCCCAGCTTCGCGGCGGACCTGCTGGATTTGGGTGCCACGGAGTTCGAAGACCTGGACCTGGGCATGTTCACCCGGCCCTACGGTGGGGCCTCCAGTTCCCCCTGCCAGCAGCCCCGAAAGCGTGCCACCCGATGGACGTGTGGAGCTGGTGTCCTGGCGTGAAGATGGTGCTGCTGGGCTGTGCCCATGCCCCGCAGCGGCGCGCCTGTGGACAGAGCAGGCTGCAGGTGTCCGCAGCTGGCAGTGTGCTGAGCTGGATGGCTGACGAGCGTTGGCCATTCCTTGCAGGCGGCGGCAGCTTTCTGGACGACGCTGCCGACGCCTTTCTGGCGCAGGGCATCGCGCCGAACGACCCCATGGGCTTCGACCCGGCCCATCCAGCCGCCTTGGGCGACGCGAATGGAGCTTCGGGTGACGCGTCCGAGTCCTCAGATGCTGCAGACTCCGGGGCTGACCTCGACAACGACTACAGGCCGAGGCGGCGGCGGCGGGCCGCGCCAGCAGCCGGGCGGCCGCGGCGGGGCGCAGCAAAGGCCCGGCCGGCACCGGCAGCAGCCAGGGGCAAGGCGGCTGCCGCTCAGGAGCCCGCCCTGCCGGTGCGCAAGGCTGCGCCATGCCCCCTGCCAAGTTTTGCCCAGTATCCCTCCCATGCACCGCAGCCTGTGCCACCCACCATGCAGACTCGGACACTCCAGGCTGTGAGGAGATCATCCAGTGTCAAGGAACCACATGTTACAGGGTTTTCTTCACCACACATAGGCTCCAGCGCCCGAGGGGCTGTTCAAGCCGGGCGGTCGCGGCGCAGCCGCCCAGATGCTGAAGCGGAAGCAGGAGCTGCAGCAGCAGCGGCAGCAGATGCAGCAGCAGCAGTCACAGCCGCAGGCGCTGAAAGGTCCGCAGGGGCAGCAGAAGACCCCCGCCGCTGAGGCGGCCCGCCTGCAGGGGCTGCTGCAGCATGAGCTGGGCTTGCAGGTGCCATCATATTTCCGGGCAGTTCCTGCTGTGCCCTGCCTTTCCGCATCAGTAACCCTTACTGTTTTAAAAAGTGCTTCGCAAGCAAGCCCAGTGCAAGCACATCAGCAATAGCAACGCATGCGCTGTCGTTGGTGTGTCAGGCGAGGGTGGCAAAAGGGCAGCTGACGCTCAGCGACGGCGGAGCCCGCATCAGCCGCCGCATTGCCGCGCTGAAACAGGCTCTCGGGTGGGAACGGCTCACGGTCGTCGAGACGCCAGCTCGCATGCCTGAACACGCCACACCTGAGATTCACATGCCCAGGCATGGTTGGCACGATGGTGCTTGACAAATGCTTTGGTCTGTTGCGATTCTGATGTGCTGTTCTGGCTTGTGCGCAGGGCTCTCGGCAGAAGCGACCTGGCCGAGACCGCTGCCAACGCTGCGCCATTAGCTGCGCCAAAGCCGGACCCCCAGCGTGTCTTCAGCTACCGCAACGCTGCTGGCAAGCTGCAGGTATGGCTGGGGCCTGCCTGGCTGACCAGGTCCCTTAAGCATGGGGACCTGTGCAAGGGGCCTATGCAAGGGGGCTCCTGTGCAGCGTGTGTGATTGCGACGCACAGACAGACGACTGTGCACAGGAGCATGCAGGTGGGTGTACAACTGCACGGCTGTTGGGGCAGCAGCTTTCAGCCACCTGTCCCACCATGTGCAGGGGCCCTTCACACTGCAGCAGCTGGCGGCGCTGGCCGGCGGCGGGCTGCTGCCCCAGGACACGCCCGTCGCCCACCCGGCGCGCGGCACAGCGCCCCTGCGCCTGTTCCTGGACCAGGTATGTACAGGCCTCAGATGTGTTCTGGCAAGTGGTCACTCAGCAGCCGTGTTCGATGCCTGTTGCATGCATTTCACAATGGAAGCCGACTAGGACAGGTGCTGCCAATGGTGTGCCTCGCTTCGGGGTTCGTCAGCACTACATGGATGCATCACCTGAGTGCAGGCGGCACGGATGCAGCAGCCTCGCGATGCAGCACAGCCCAGCAGCCCGCCTCCGCCAAGGGCCGGTCACCCGCCGAAGCGCAGCCCAGCTGACGGCCGCCGTGCAACCAGGTTGCTGTCTGTGGTCCTTGCTGTGGCTCCCTGACATGCACCCACCCTGTGATGCGATCGGGATGCTGTGCTGTAAGATACACAGTTGCGCCGAGGTGCCACACTCAGGTGTATCAAGACGAGCTCTGAAGCAGCTGTGTCGCAACTGACATAGCACCGAAGGCGGCCGGGACCCGAAGCGGCGGCGGTGGGACGACACAGGCCGTGGCAGCCGAGGGGTGCGCTCCCCCAAGGGGCTTGGCTCGCAGCAGCGGTGGCGACGGGAAACGCTGGCCGCGCTGCAGCAGGAGGTACATAGCCCAGCTGTTGCCTTATGCCACGCCCTGCAATGTCTCAATGTGCAAACGCCTGCACACCCCGCAGCGTCAGCCCTTGCCGCATACTCTGCAAGCAGCCTGAGACGTGGTGCGGCTTGCCAGAATTCCTGTGCGCTGTCCCTGTGCATGGTGCATGCGTCTGCTGGTGTCTGAGGCACTCGCAGCAACCTGCGAACCTGCAAGCGACTGGCGTGCGTGCATGCGTTGGAAGCAGCCCAGGGCCTGCGTCATAAGTTTAGCAAGCGGTTCTGCTGTTCGGTGCAGGTGGCGGCGGCGGTGCAGGCCGAGGATGAGGGCGAGTGGGTCTTCACCGGTGGAGACGGCGAGGAGAAGGGCCCCTACTCCCTATCCCAGCTTCGAAAGCTGCTCGCCAGGTGCGAACCTTTGGCTCCGGCATACGAAAGGCACCTCTGTAGCTGCTGGTGTTGCTGCATGCCCTGCCAGTGCTGGACCATCCATGCTGTTGTTGTACCCAGCGCCCTGGGATCCCATGTGCTGTAACCATATGCTTTTTGCAGGGGCTCGCTGAGGGCCACAGACATGCTGCATGATGAAGAAGCCGGAGTGTCCATCCAGGTGCGCTCCTGAGGCAATCGACTAGCCAAAGGCTCTGTTTGATTGTGCGTTTTAGAAACGTGCAGCCGCACTGTGTTAGCAATGCTCCTAAACGGCAACGACAATGTGCATTTGCTGCGGCGGGGATCCATGAGGGATCTGGGCATGAGCTGCCTGCTGTGCATTTACGGCTGCAGGCAAGCCAGCTCCTGAAGTCGACAGCGCAGTTGGTGGCGGCTGCTGAGGCCGGCAAACAGCCGCAGCCGCAGCCGCAGTTGCAGCCACAGCCACAGCCACAGCCACAGCCACAGCCATGGCCCGATGGGAAGATGGCGACTCAGAATGCTGTGCCTGCCCGATCGCCTGTAGGTCGTGTCCTTTCTCCAGCTGCAGGTGTGTTGCCCTTTTCTGGGCTCTATGTTGCATGCTTTTTGCTGACGTAGATGGAGAAATGTGCACGACACAGTATAGAGGTACAGCGAAACGTGCAGCAGTGCACCTTGTCTTGCTGAGTGTGGCGGTCGGCAGTAGTCAGGAAGAGGGCGCATCTGCATCAGCACTGTGAGGTCGACGGGCACTGCATCGTAGGAGACGCAGGCGGGGCTGAAGCACCCGCCTCTCCGCCGGGCTTCGAGGGGGGCTACGACCCCTTCGCCCAGCACAGCCCGCCGCTCGGGTCAGGGGCGCCGGCGCCGGCGCTGATCGTGCAGTCTGCGGCTGCTGCTGCTGCTGCTGCTGCTGCTTCCGCGGCTGCCGCCCCTCCCTCGGCCCAGCACACCCATCACGAGCCGCAGCAGGCGCAGCAGCAGCACCGGCAGCAGCCACCAGTAGCCGACCTGCCGGATTGGAATCCACCTGCCGAGCCCAGGGCAGAGCATGCTAAGCCCGACTGGGAGCCGCCTGCTGCGCCAGACTGGGAGCCGCCTGCCGCCCCCGACTGGAGCCCGACTGAGAGGGTCGGTGCACCTGCCGCAGCGGCACCGCCTTCGTCACCGCCTGTGCATGTCGCCCCTCCGCACGCGCCGTCGCCATCCGGCGCTGTCGGCCGCGGACCGTGGCCAGCCGCACCCCCAGCTGGCCTTCAACATGCGCCGCCGCCAACACCGCCAGCGCAGCTGCAGGCTGGCCGGCAGCCGCTGCCGCAGCCCCTGCCGCCGGCCGGCATCGACTTCAGCCTGCTGCAGGCAGCAGTGCAGAGCGTTGCAGTGCCCCGCTTCCCGCTTCCCACTGCCGCCCCGCTGGCAGCAGCCAGCACCCTGCCACTCACAGATCAGGCGGCCCTGGCCCGCCCTGCAGCATCGCCGGGTGCGCCCCGGCAGCAGGCTGCTCCGGCCGACAGCCAACCGCAGGCAGCAGCCGCGGAGGGAGACCTGCAGCCGCCGCCGCCGCCGCCGCTGCCAGAGGACCCCGCTCTGCTGCAGAAGCTGAACCGCAAGGCCCGCTGGCGGCGCATGAAGGACGAGTCGGTATGCTTTGGAGTGTAGGGCCAATGCATCTGCAGCTGCTCATCGCCGCGTTTGACAGTGGCATCCTTGCCAGCTGCGAGTGTTACCACCTGCCAAAGCCCTGCAGCTATTGTGTCGTCACTGTGGTGACTGCAGGAGCAGCAGCAGCGGCTGGCGGCGGCGGGGCAGGCCCCATCCGCACCCGTCGTCACCAGCGCCCCAGATGGCGGCACTCATGGGCCAGGGACCCTGCCAGCAGGCAGCAGCAGCACGCAGCCCCCGCAGCCGCTGCCATCGACGCCGCAGCACTCAGCTGCAACGCCGTCGCAGCAGCCGCTGGCTCCAGAGCAGCCCCCCGCTGTGCAGCAGGCTGTGGCGCCAATACCAGCAGCATCTGCACAGGGTGGAGCCTGGAACTTGCCGCCGGTGCGACAGCAGCCTGCAGCGCAGCAGCAGCAGCAGCCGTCGTGGCACGTTGGCCACCAGCAGCCGCCGCAGTTGCCAGCGCCAACTGCTGTGCAGGCGCCATGCCCCCTCGTACCGCAGCAGTGGCCGCCGCAGCCGGCAGCGACGGCGATGCATCAGGCGGTGCCGCCACAGCACCCTGCCCTGCCGGCAGGGCAGCGGCAGCAGCAGCCTTGGCACCAGCATGCGCAGGCCCTGCCGCAGCCACAGCAGCAGCTGCAGCCGCTCTGGACACAGCAGCAGCAGCATCCTGTGGCGCGTCCTGCTGACAAACCCCAGCAGCCAGGCGTGGCACATCATCATCAGCAGCACGTCTCTGTGCAGCCACAGCAGCAGTCACAGCCGCCGCCGCCGGCGCAGCAGCAGCAACAGCACCAGCCCACGCCACAGCTGCAGCAGTACATCAGGCCCCCGATGCAGCAGACGTTAGGGTTAGCACACACCGGTCGGCCTCCAGGGCCGCAGCAGCCGTGGCGGCCTGCCATGCACCAGGCGCCCGGGCAGCTGCATGGCAGCTGGCCGACGCCGCAACTGCAGATGCCCGCCCGTGCGCAGCGGCCGGGCTGTGCTCCTGCGTTGCGTCCGCCGCCACCACCTGCACCTGCACACACCCTGCAGCACCCGCCGGCCCTGCAGCCCGGCGGCCCCCGGCCAATGCACACCGCGCGTGGCATGTATGACCCGGAATCCCTTCAGCGGCAGGCTGCTCAGCGCGTCTCACAGCTGCCTGGCCCTGCAGCTGCGGCTGCGCATGGCCACGCAGGCCCCGCCGCTGCCGCCGGCGGCTCAGCCACTCTGGCTGCGCCGTGGGAACAAGTGCAGGGCAGGGCGCAGATGATGGGGAGCGGAGCGACGTCAGGCAGCAATCCAGTAGTGGCCGCGAGCAAAATCCTGAACGGCGTCCAGCTCGACACTGAGTCGCTGCGGCGGCAGGCGGCCCAGCGGCTGGGTGGCGGCCAACCCACCCTGCAGCAGAGTGGTATTGCGCCAGAGCAGTGGGGTGTGCCGTCGGCAGTGGCTGCAAAGCTGCAGGATGCGCAGGTATGATGCCGGTGTCAGGCCACCAGTAGCCCTGCACGCAGGGCTTGAAGCACACTTTGTCACATTGGCACATGTTCATATCTGTTTGCAGCCGTCGCAATTACGTCTCAACCTCATGATCGCGTTCCTACAATGAACAGTTCCCAGGGCGTCTTCTCAGGCGTTTTGTTGTCTCCACTGTAGACGGCAGGGCATCTGCGGGATCAGCGGCAGCTGGAAGCAGCGCTGGCGGTGCTGCGTCCTGTGCCGCAGGTAGCTACCCTATCCGCGCCCGGCGCCCCCTTTCGCTGTAGGTCGCCTGCTGTTGTGAAGCTGCTGGCAGTGGTGCCCGGGCTCATTTCCAGGCACCTGCTCAAAAGCGCTCACTGCAGCTGTATGGTAACACCGCAGCAGCTAGCATTGAGCACTGACGTCTGCCGCACCGCATGAGCAACAGTCTTGCAGCGCTTGCTGCTCAAGCCTGCAGAGCCAGTGACAGTTATGCCATCATGGCGGGAAGCACCATGCGCCTCGTGTTGATTGCATCCTGCCATCTTGCAGCACGCGGCGCTGGCGGCCGTGGCGTCGCTGCTGCGGCTGCCGGTGTGCCGGGACCCTGCGGCCTGGCTGTCGGGCGAGCTGCACCGCGCCGGCCTGCACCCTGGCAACATGGGCACCGGGGTGAGTGGCGGATGCCGCATGGACTCCCTGTGTCGGATCGGGTCAGGGTCATGAGAAGAGGGGCGTCCGACTGCACCCCGGCGGCAGGGACGTAATTCTGACTAGGGGAATGACACGGTAGGTGGATGACTGGGTTGTGCGGGGGGGTGCTGCAGGCGACCGCAAGGGCGCAGGGTCTGGCTGCATGGACGTCAGGCAAGCTGCAGCCCGCAGTACTCGCCCTTGGAACAGGGGCCAAGCAGTTGTGCAGTACGGTTCGGCGTGCTGACGCCTCGCGGGCTCTGGCGTCAAAGACCAGACTTTCGCAGCCAGACATTGCGCCCACGTAGCATGTTGTATGACCAGACGGCGGCAGCGTAAGTCATGAGTTGTGCACCTCCTTGATGCCCGATCGCTCGGCAGCCGACCCCGTCACTGGTGTCCTGCAGGCGCAGAGCTACCAGCAGCCGACGCAGCGCCCGCTGTATCAGCGCCCGCCGCCGCAGCATGCGCTCGCCAGCGGCGGGGGACGCGGCCGCGGCCGCATGCACGGCAGAGGCCGTGGCAGCCTCGGCGGCAGGGGTCAATGACTGCACTGATTGATGCAACCTGCTGAGGTCGCAGCGGGCAGCATCGGCTGATTCGTTGGAGTGTGCACTGCTGGGTGGTCGGGCAGCGAGTCTCGTGCAGCGCTTCTGCGATGTAACAAGGGGCACAGCTGTTCCGATTTCATGGTGCAACAGGGTTGAAACGGGGCATGCCTTTGGTGCGCAGCGTCGTGCCTTCGTGATCTCAACACAGTGCTTGCGCTGAACTCCGATTGGAATCACAAGATATACCGGCACTTCGAGCGCAGGCAGATCTGATGGCTCATGACCCAGTGTCTGCTGGCTGAGTACCATGATGACGCCCATGAATTGGCAGCCCACCCGGAACTTCACAGCGACAGACCTTGCACGAAAACACCAACTTGTTGACCGAAACCACGCACGCTGTCTGGGAATGCTCAGTTGCATTGCATCGCAACGGATCCCCTACACCTGCCACCAGGGCTTCCTGCTGCCGGCTGGCTGCCGGTCCCGCAGGCCGCGCTGCGGCGTGCCTCTGGGCTGCGTCGCCGTCGTGGCGTCGTCAGCGGCTGCAGCCGATGCTGCGCGCCGCTTGCTGCTGCGGCCAGAGTCGGCAGCGGGTGAGGCCCTGGCCCCGGCCCCGGCCATATCTGGCCCCACATCCTTGAAGCCCGCTGGGTTTGGCCTGCGTGATGATGCAGTGCAGGGGTTTCAGCATAGCATACAGGCACTGGATGCTATGCAAGCTGGGCTCATGGTTCGCAGGACAGCGACGGAAGGACTGCAGAGCATGCAACTGACGCCAATCATCTATCGGCCCACCTGGGCCGCTTTGCTGCAGACGGCTGCGGCTTGGCAGCAGCACGATGCCCCGGCTTGACGCTGCTGCCAGCTGTGGGCGCCTCCCGCCGCTGCTGCCGCAGAAGCGCTGGCCTCGGGCGCGGCGGCATGGACGACGCCAGAGCCGCCAGGGCCTCGACTGCAGCAGAGTGTGCAGCAGTGGTTGTACCATCATCGTCCCCGCTGCTGCTGCCGCCGCTGCCGCCGCTGCCCTCTGAGGCGGCCGCCGCAGATGCGAGGCCCTGAGCAGGCGCGCTGCCGGCATGCGCGCTGCTTCGGACTGCGGGGTTCAACTGGCCGCTGCCGGCGCTGGCGGCTGGCTGGTGCCCATGCGCCGGCTGCTGGTGGGGCTTGAGCGGCTTGGGCATCCGGCCCCCCTGTGGTGACTCGCATGGAGGCGACACCTCGTCGATCAGCGGCCCCAGCCGCAGCCAGGCGCCCTGCGGGTCGGCTGTGCTGCCGTCCGGGTGGAGACTGCTGCTGTCCAGGTGGAGACCGCCCTTGCCGTCTGTCGCTGCTGTGCAGCCGCTGCTGTCTGCCGGTGGCGGCGCTGCTGCGGTTTTGGCTGTGGCCACTGGCGCCCCTGCAGGGGGCGGAGGAAGCACTGCAGACGCAGCCTCAGCTTGCTGCTTCTGCTGCACATCCTGCTGCTGGGCATGTGCCCCCTGTAGCACGCTGTGCTGTCTCCTGAGAGCTGTGCTAGCAGCCACAACACTGGCCGCCCCAGACAGCGCTGTCTGCTGGCTGCACTTGAACTCAGCAGCCAATGCCTGAGGCGCCATGCCGGGCGACGTACGATGCGCAGGAGACAGGCGAGATGGGTGCGAGGGCTGCAGGGCTGCAGCAGCCTGCGCTTCTGCCGCTGCCTGCTCGCTGGGTGCTTGCAGCGCTGCACTCCAGTGCCCATCCGCAGGGGAGTCGAACCTGACGGCGTCACTTGCTGACCTGCCCCGGTGTTCAGGCATTCCCACATCCGCTGCCGGCGCTGCTGCTGCCGCCGGGCTGGGCAAGCCGCGTCTCGGCGCCGGCCGCACCGGCGGCGCCGGCCGCTGCCGCGCTGCTGCCGGACCCGCCGACGCTCCCAGAGGTGCTGGCGCCTGATGACGCAGCAGCGCGGGGTCACGAAAAGGCGACCTTAACCAGTCGTTCGTCGCGCACTGCGCAGTTTCTGTTTCTCTTAGAACAAGCATCGAACTTGGTTGTAGGACTATGGGTACGGTGTCTGCAGGCCCAGCACTGTACCTGCGCAGCTGCAGCAGCAGCCGAAGCGGCAGCCGCCTGGGATCGCAGGACCGCCGCCAGCGGCGTCAGCGGATGCAGGAAGGCATGCTGCAGAGCGCTGCGCGCACTCAGCCGGGCACCCGGCTCGATGACGAGCAGCCTCGACACCAGGTCCGCGAGGCTGCGGTCCTGCAACATTACTTTCTCACCCTGGATCGAATTGAAGACACCCCTGCTCTACTCTACCCAGGAAACCTCGCCAAGGCGTCTCATTTGGCTGCAGCTGTCCCAGCGTATCCCAGGCGGGATCTTGTTCCCGATTCAGTGGGGTTACTAGCAGCGGCACAAACTAGCAGCAGTAAGTTGCTGAAAACTGCCAAAATCCGCAGAATGCATGATGTCATCCGCACCAGGGTGGCCAGTTCCCGCAGCAGCGGCGGCGCCGTCAGGTGCCAACCGTGCAGCTCGCCGCAATGTGGCATCAGCCCTGTGACAGGCTCCGCCCCGTGCGCAGTCTCAGCATGCGACGCTGCTGCCGGCCGCATGCCTGCAGCATCGCTGCCCCCAGGGCCAAGCGCCGCCGAGATCTGTTGGGCGATCGACACCTCTTATCATGAGGTTGCGGCCTGGCCGCACAACCTCGCAGCATGGCCAGACACGTGCAATGTTGGCAGCATGCCCTGCATGAATGCCGTATCACGTCCAGCAGGACACCTGCTGCAGCAAGCCAGCTGGCGCGTGCGCCGGGAACAGCGGCCGCTGCAGCGCGACCTCTGCCAAAATGCAGCCCAGCGACCACATGTCGGCCGCGGGTCCAACAGCCGCCGAGCCGCTGACGACCTGCAATGGTCATTAAGCAGACATATGGTGGCGTGTGTATCATGAGGTGTCACCATCAAGCGTCATCTCCAGGTAACCATTCCCACACGACTGCGGCCCTGAAATGATGCGATGTGAACTTCAGGCACTGCTTGCAGGTTGAGCCCGCCCGGCAGCATGCACATCTCATGCCGTGGCTGGCACTATTCACTGAGCTGAGACCAGAATGCATGTGCAGGTGCAGGTGCGATGCTTATCCCAATTGACGCGTTCTGGCGACGCTTGCCTCTGGAGCACGGTAGGACAGCGTCTGCAGCTCGAAGCTGAGGCGCGCGGTGTCGACGCCCGCTGCGGCGAAGCAGCTGCCGAAGTCGGCCAGCTTCACGCCCACCCCTGCGGCGCCTGCAGTGCAGTCAGGCAGACAACCGTATGTCGCCGGCTGCAAGTAGCCTGCTGGCAATGCCTGCAGGTGGCTGCGGCGCAGTCAATCCTCAGTGATGCTGCTGTCCGTGGTCAGTGCTGAAATTGATTCGCACCTGCCTGCTGTGCCAAAAGCACATTGTCCGGCTTCAGGTCTGTGTGCACCATGCCGGACGCATGCAGGGCGTCCACAGCGGTCTGCAAGTGGTGCACGACACGTCCAGGTGCGGGGTTCGGTGATGGGAAAGCATGCCAATGACTTCTGCTGTTGCTTTTTGCACTGCAAATTTGCAGTAGCTCGGCATACACGACCACATGCTCCTGGCTTCATGTGCACGAGCCTCAAGCGAGCCGCTGCTGGTGTCCACCCACCAGCAGTTGCTGTGCAATTTTCCGCAGCGCAGCGACCCGTGCAGCAGGCACCGCAGCCGCCATAGCCACGATGTGGTCCAAAAGGCTGCCTCGCAGCCGCTCTAACACCAGCACAAAGTGGCCCTGTAGTGACGCTGAGGAGTTACATCAGACCCAGTTGCCTGCTGCAGCAGTGTGGTGAACGGCTGCACAGGAGACGCAGTCATACAAGTGCTCATTACCAGTGTGCAAGAGCACCGCAGCACTGCCAAGGCTGCAATGACATCAAGCAGAGTCTCGTGAGTGTCTGTGGCAACGCACCTTAAAGTGGAATGCTCCACGTAGTGACACAATGTGGGCGGCCGCTGCAGGGTGGGCTGCCACCGACAGATACCGCAGCGCCCTTGCCTCCTGCACAGAGTTATGCATCAATCATAGTTGCACAACACGGGCCATGCCACGATATACATATGTAAGGGAGATCAATTCCTACATCTGGCACCCATGGCCCAGACCCTGGCGGTCATTTTACAAGCACATATCAACGAGCTGCTTTTGTGTTTGCATTGCATTGGTTCAGGGTCTCACTTCGTACGCCCTCATCATGCAGTCGTCAGGCCGCAGGCCTGATAGCCCGTGACGTTGAAAACGAAGCTCACGGCCATGGGCCTGTGGCGCGGAGCCACTGCTCCTGTTGTGCGCAGCGGCCGCACACTGGACGCACCTTCTGGCCCGCGGCCGCCAGGTGGCGGCGCATGACCTTCAGCACCACCGGCGGCGACCCCCGCCGCAACTCGTCCGCCGCTAGCACCACCTGTGCTGACGCCCCGTCCCCGACTGGCCCCAGGTACCTACACGATGCAGATGCCAGCCCAGGTGAAAGGACCGTCGCTCGAAGGTCCAGCTGGCTGCAGGCTGGAGGCATGTACCCGCTGCATGTGTGCCCAAGCATGCGCCATGCTCCTAACAGCGTCATGCCACAACATTGCCCCACAGCCTGTCCATCCCAGGACAGCTAGTGCTTGACAACAGGTTTGAGAGAGGTGTTACACTGCAGGCCATCACGACCTGTATCGGCGGGCCAGCAGCGGCAGGTGCATGCCCACCCGCAGCCGCCCATCCGGCAGCGTCCAGCCGCCCTCGGGGGCTTCTGCCGCTGCTTCCGCCGTCGCTGCCTGGGGAGCCGCAACTGCCGTGCTCCTGGCCAGCTTCGAGACTCCTGCAGTGCTGCTGATGGTGGGGGCGCTTCCGGCGGCGCCGGTGGTGAGCATGCACGACGCCATGAAGGCTGCAAGGCCAGCTGTCAGCTGCGGCAGCGGCGCCAGCGGCGCTGCCGGCATGCAGGGAAGGGAATCCAGTTCCGGCGGCACCCATCGTGCAAAGGCGCCGCCGCTGCTGCCACTGAAGGCTGAGGTCATCGGTCGTCGCTCTGGCCCTCAGGCTGAGCATATCGCCCGACGCCTCGAGTGCCAGCAGCCCTATATATACGCACGACTGTGCTTGACAAGCTGCGATCGCGGCATGGCGAACAAGCGTGTTGGTTCACTCAGAGCCCCGACGGTCTCCCACACATGCACCAAGCTGATCACCTGATGATGCGGTTCGAACCGAGAATGTATAGCATGAAGTTTATTTGCTGAAGCTGGCATGCTGCACGTGGCATCAGACTGCAGCAATGTGCGTGTGCGTTGCCTTGACGTGATTGATTACGGTGCGTGCAAACGCCAAGCAAGGTGCTGTACACTGCCAAAGCGAATCTCGCTGTACATATGGGATGCTTGTGTCAAATTTGAGCTGTGATGGTCAAGTGATGGCGATAGAGTGATGGCACTGTTGAGTTACATAGCACCGCACTGCCACTCGTTGGACTGAATTAACGTCAGTGCTCGTATGTATGGAACATGACATGTGGAGTAGGCCACAGCCACAGGGAAGCAGGGCATCGCACTGTCTGCACTGTCTGCTTCCACCCCTTGGAGGCATGCGTCAGCAGATCTTGGCGCACGTGCCACGGGTCATGTGTGGCCCGAAGATTGTTTGATCCCTCACGGGCCGCTGACAAACGTGCACTCGCTTGCTTGGAGGAAGCTCTTGTGCCGCAGTATGATCTGCCCGTCGTCTGGATTGTAGGCAGGCGCTGTTGATCAGGAACGCCGCTCACAGTCAGCAACACCAAGCTTCCCCCTGGCGGCCTGTCATATTATTGGGGGTGCAACACATTTTCTTGGCACATTTTGCAGCGATACGCACATTTATGGCTACCTCAATGGCGTCACATAGAGGCTTGCTACTCCCTTGGCGATCAGCCCGGTTGCTGAACGTCTGTCGTGTCTCAAGAACAACCAGGAGTCGATGTGCGCGTCAAGGCATCGTTGCGCTCGCCTACCCCAGCGCCAAAGCGCAGCAGGATGATGCCACGTCCGACAGGGCAGCCGCGGTAATTGAGCGGTCCAGTCGAAACACCACCCCCTCCAGCAGCGTGGATGCATCCTTCAGTCCGGGGGCGCTGGACTCAGCCGGCGCCCTCGATGAGGCGAATCTGCGCTCACGCATCGCGCAGATCTCAGCGACAGAAACCTCAGCGGCAGAGGAGGATCGCCATTCCAGCGGCGGCGGCGCAGCGGATGAGCCCGGCGGCATGAGCGCCTCGCTTAAGGGCATGCTGCTGCTGAACCTGGGCGCCGCGCTCTTCGGTTCCAACATGGTGAGTCGCCATTGCAACACTGCACATCCCGTGCCCGCTGTGCCGCTGCCTGCACAGTCTGCGGACCATGCCGCCGACTCATGGTGCCCACTGTTGTAGTAAGGCTATTTAGTTGGGAGATCGCGCAGCGGGAGAGTACTCATAGCATGCCGTCAGCGCTGGGAGCGATCATGCTGTCTGCGTTGCAATGCAAGGTTGCCATCAAGGCGGCAGAGGACAGCATGTCATCGACGGCGCTGTCGGCCACGCGCTTCGGTCTCGCCGCCCTGGCCTTTGCGCCGTACGTGTGGCGGGGCCTGAAGATCCCGCAGGTCCGCCGCAGCGCGGCTGAGCTGGCGCTGTGGTTGTTTGGCGGCTACACGGCGCAGGCCAGCGGCCTGGAGATGACCACAGCGGCGCGGGGCGCCTTCACAGGTGCAGATGGATAATCAGACGGCCTGCGGCACCTGCTATGGCTTTTGCCCTGCGTTGTCAACAAGCAACTTGCAGTACACAGCAGGACCTATTACCTTGCATTGAACGGCGCCTTCAGGTGGTTTTCATCGTATAATGTAGGCACTTTTACGGTCATAGCAGTCCCGATTTTGGTGGGATCGACGGGTCGGAAAGTGAGTTATGCTGTTCCAGTCAGCTCAGCACAAGTACTGCCAGTGCAGTGCAGACATTATACCCTCCTCAACGTTCAGACGGGTTCGCTGGCGAGGACAGTAGTGAAATTTTCTGTGTGGGGTTGGGAACGAAGGAAAATGACTTGTCAGCTAACCCCTGAAGGGCTGCACTCTGCTTTGCAGGTATCGTCGAGCACATGGGTGGCGGCTGTGACAGCGATGATCGGCGTGGGCATGCTGACCAGCAGCGGCGGCGACCCCACGTGAGCTCCTGTAGCCGCAATGCTTGACACGCTATCAGTGACATCATGCTTCATACCACATGCACTTGCAAGCGCCTTTACCTTCCACCTGAATTTGCAATTTTGCCCTGACTCGAGAATAGACAGCTCTGCCAGTCGCCCACCCTCTCGGACTTCATTCATCACCTCGTTATACAGGATGTCTGGTGTGCAGGTGGGGCGATGCCCTGTGCATTGTAAGTGCGACGCTGTTCGGCGTGCACAAGTACCGCTCGGAAATTGTCACTGCTGAGGTGTGCCGCCCCCTCACGGAATCACTTACTCTTGTTTTCAAATTTCTGACTGCAATAACACTGGCTCCAGTCGAGAAAGGTGTCCTGCACGTGTGCACGACATTGAGAATGCCAGTGACACACTGGATGGAGGCTTGGTGTATTGCCTGCAGGTGGAGGAGACAACGGAGCTGATTGCTGTGCAGCTGGCAGGCCTGGCTGCGGCGTCAGCGCTGGTGTCGGCGCCGGAGATCTTCAGCAGCTTCCAGGTATGCAGTGTGTTCTCGTAGGGCTCCTGCTGTCACTACGCCACAACTAGGCCACACTGCCATGGGTGCCTAACACAAAAATTCCCTCTGTACACATGCATTGTGCGACAGTAATCCTTTTTACAATGCAGGAGCATGGCTTTGCCGGCACATTCAGCAGCCTGCTGGACCTGCCATGGCCGGCGCTGCTGTTCATGGGCCTCGGCACGACTGCCCTGACACTGTGCGCTTTGCATTTAACTCCTGTACCAACCATCAGAAGATCACTGCATGAGAATTGCCTGCCAGCCAGTGCAAAAGCGCAGTTTACCTGCTGTACCTACAACCTAGCAAACCCTGCCATCCGTGCGACAGGTGGATTGAGATGAATGCGCTCAAGGAGGTATCCGCGCCCGTGGCCGCCATCATCTACTCCGCGGAGCCGCTGTGGGGCGCGGGCCTGGCGTGGGGCATCCTGGGCGAGCGGTGCGCCCATGACTCCCCGCAGGAACTGATCAACTTGTAAACAGCGTTGGGTTTTGACAGCCCAACGCGATGCCGTGCTGCTGCCCACGCACACGCAGCTTCTATGACTTTCGTTCCCCTTGCTTTCCTCTCTCAGCTGGCCACATGGCGGCAAACGTGCAGGTTATGCTGACGATCCAGCTTAGTGATGGGGAGGAACCAAGCCTTACATACCGTGGCTGGACAGCAGAAGTGGTCTTAAATTCTGTGTGCAGGTGGGGTCCGCTGGGGTGGGCAGGGGCTGGACTCATCATCGCCTCCAGCCTCGGCGCGCAGTTCGGCGGCGGCGGCACCGAGAAGGCGCCCAAGAAGCCCAAGAGTGCCTAGTTGCAGCAAAGCAGCATCGCAGCTGCTCAGCCGGCTGCGGCTGCCAAGAACGCTTCACAGTCTGGCGGCCGCAGGGTAGACCATTGTCTGGCAGCCTGCTGGGCATTCTACATGCAGGCATGCATACAGCAGGGCGGGACCTCAGCATGCAAACAGGCTGCATGCAGACAGGCCTGTCAGGCAGCAGTGGGCTCAGTGAGAGGGAGCAGCAAGTGCAAAGCGAGGCAAGATCAAGGACGTGGCAGCCATGGGCATGGCTCTCCAATTTTGTGGCCTGAGCCGGGTGCGGGGGCATACGTTTCGCTGGGTGCAGCACCCAGCGGGCATTTTGGCACTACCAATTTTGTGCAGGCAGCTTGACACGTGGGCTCGGATTGCCTGTGTGCCTGGGTTGAGCAACAGTACTTTGTGAGAGTGCAGTTTGACGAGACGTTGTCGGGCAGCATATGTGTGCGCGCGAGTGCCAATCAGTGCTAGATCGGCATCCAGTGTCAGATCGGCAGATATCATTAGCTGTCAATTTCTGTGCTTGATGTATGCGAGTGTGCATAGTGTATTGCTTTGGTAACGGGTATCACGTTGTACCATGCATCTTCTCACAGGAGGGAGCGTTGCATCAAAAAGCAATGCTCACAGTCGGCACATGCACCGTCACTCTTGGCTGTGCTCGGTCATGTGCCTGCCGTCTGCTGCAGGCTGTTCAGCAGGAACAGCTTTTGCAGGCCGGCTCCGCCAATGCTGTTCACCGCGTCTGTGTAGCTGCACCCATAAAAAGTATGCCGGTCAGCCACACAGTGATGGCAGCACTCCGCCTTTTCCAGAGGACTCTCAATCGACATAGGCGAGCCCTTGATGAGCCAGACAACAGACCATCTGATCATGGTAATGGACGGCCAGCAAACTGGTGGACACCGGGGATCAGACAAGCAATGCAGGTGACGGGACCAGGGTTTGGAAACGCACGCGTCCATCTGGTTGGCCAGCAGCACGTTGTCCAGCTGGCTGGGCTCTGGCAGCGGCTTGAACAGCCCCGGCTCCTCCTCGGGCAGCGGCTCCTCCCCTGCCGCCCGCCGCGCCGCGTTCTCCTGCAGCAATGCATGCAACCCCACTTCGATTGTCGCTTGAAAGGCAGTCAGCAGGCAGCACACTGCAGTGGCTGCCCAGACCATGGGATGCTCACGGTCAAAACGCCGATGCCAACTGTGGAGGTTGAAGGAAGTCCAACGCTTGGGTCCTGTTCCAACGCTGATGGTTGATAACAAGTAGGAGAGGGTAAAAAGGCACCTGGCGCCGCTTCTGCAGCCAGGCGGCCTGCTGCTGCTGCTGCCGCGCCGCCGCGCGGTGGTAGAACGACACCTTCCCCGCCTCAGCCTGCCGCCAGCACAAGGGGAGTCGGCACAGCGCCGTGTTGACGATGTGCATGCTTGCCTGGGAGCTCGCTCGTGCTCATTTGGCAAGGTTGGCTGCAAGCATGCCCACAGGCGTGCACTGTACTGCGCACGCCAGCCTGCACATTGGCCGCTTTCTGGTAACGTGTCACCTGCACGTCGTCCAGCGAGTCGGACAGGAACTCGGCGGCGCGGCCCAGGGGCGGCGCCATCGCGAGGCCCAGCCGCTGGAAGTCGCCCTCCCCCGCCGCGCCGCCCGCCGGCGACACCTGCAGCGGGCACGGCGGGTGCTGAGGGCAAGAGGGTCACCTCAAGTTGCAAACAACGTATACCGTTACAGATTTGGGAGAGGTGCTTTGGTGTAGAACTGGACCAGCACTGTACACCAAGGGGGTTGTAGGCAGACCGGCACGAGGCTACCATTGCGAGCTTGGAAGGCGGCATGCCAAGTACATATGCAGAGCTGCCACTAGCCTGAGGCGCGCAGCCATGCCCGCTGCAGCCGTCTCATGTGCGTTCGTGTGGCTGGGCTCACCTGCGCCATGAGCGCGCAGACGAGGTTGGAGTTCTGCACCGACACCGGGATCTCCTCGAAGATGTCGGTCCAGCCGATTCCCGCGCCCTTGAGCTTGTCGGCGGTCAGCCCCGGGGCGCCCTTCCCCTTGTACAGCTCCATGAACCCGTCCTTCAGCTTGATGGCCTGCAGCGGGCGACGACAGAGCATGGGCCGCCGAGCCACGCGTGTCACTGCCAGACGGCGCCCTGCGAAGCTGCCACGCAGGCCACAGCTTGGCCGGCGTATGGTAATAGTGCATTAGCTGTGTATGCACTGTTGTCAGGAGGGCACAGCTGAAATTTGCACGCGGTGCGCAGCCACTGTGCACGTAGGCGGCACGAAAATGCAGTTGGTCAAGATGCTATACTTCCAGAGGGCTCTGCCTTCGAGACAGGCATACAGCTGATCAGCAACATATTGATCAGGGAGTGATCCTAGGGGTCGTTTCCAAGTCGAAAGGAGTGCTTGCCCTTGTCTTTTTGCACCTTGAGCGCGGGGGTGCCGGAGGCGTAGCTGGCGGGGTCCACCACCAGGGCTATGCACCGCTTGATGCTCTCCTGATAGTTGATGAACGTCTCAATCAGCTCCACCGTCTGGAAGGAGCCCATCACGGTGGACTGGTACCTGCGCGGCACGACCAGCGCGTCGGGCGGTCCTCGCTGCTGCAGCGTGTGGGTCGCCCGCTGGCGACTGCTCTCCAAGCAAGCGGCATGTTTGAGCACTCCGGCAGCAACGAGCCGCCGACATGTCACGCAGGCTTCGTCCCTCGAGTGCCGCACGCTGCCCGCTGCGCTGCAGGGCGGTGCACAGGGGCGCAGGCTGAGAACCGGGCGCACCAGCCGACGGTGTTGTTGTCGGCGTTGACCTCCCGCAGGCACCGCATCATGTCCAGCTGGTACTCCGCGCCCACATCCGCCCCGCCCTCCTCCTCCGACCCCCGGCTCTGTACTCGAGCGTCTGAATGGTCTCTGTCGCATCGAAACGCTGGCAGGCAAGTACAGGTGGCCAGCGTGCAGGACGCAACTCGACGCAAATCGGATGGGCACGGCACTCACCGGGAATGGGAAGGAGTCTGTGACCTCCAGGGTGGACCCCACGTCCAGGCCCAGCAGCTGGCCGGTGACCAGGTTCGGCGCGCACTCCTGGCAGTGCTTCACGAGCTTCAGGATGACGTGGCCCTCCAGCTGCACCGCCCGCAGCCGGCTGTCCTTCGCCTGTCGCGTGCCAGGACACGCCGGTCGGTCGTGCCGCATCGAGTCCATCACGACAGCACTCAGGTCTTGCCTGGTGCTCGTGTGATGCACAGCGCAGCACATCTGATGCTGCGTGTACTCACGTCAGCTTTGTCCTGTTACTGTCAGGACCAGCGTGATGAAAATACAGGGTGCATGTACCACCGCAAATGCACCTTTGCGGGCGCTGTTGTTGCTGCTGCAAAGTTCATGGGCTCCTTGACGCCCATGGCTGCAGGACTGTCAGGGTGCGATTTGCTGTGCTGTACTTGATTGAATGCTGCAGCAACTGATGCCTTGCGACTGTAGAAGTGCGACTGATGCAAGCTTCTGAAGGTGCAATTCAAGAGTCAGATCAGCACCCGGTACGTTTGGCACTTCCGTGGAACAGTGTTCGGCACAAAGCATGTACTAGATGTATGTTTCTCAGTGCCAGAAGCGCGCACTGGCTCTGCACAGCATGCTGGCCGCCCCAAGCTGGACGCAGCTGTGGAAGCTGGAAGCACCTAATATGCTGGGGTGCTTGCTGCTGGCAATCCTGGCATGCATGCCGATTCGTTGCCACCTTCCAAGTTGCTTCACAAACCACACAGACACTATGACCATTGCATAATGTACATCTGTTGGTACAAGTATGGGTCCGCCGCGAAGCTCACAAACGGCACAGAAGGTCATTCGATTTCAGTTGCCGCTGCCGCCCTCATCCTCTCCGAAGCCCGCCTCATGGTAGCTGGCAGGATACCGGCGCTGATACTGGGCCATGTACTCCCGCCGGCCGGCCGACTGTCCGCCGCCGTATCCATCATGCTGCTCATCGCCATGCTGCTGCGCTACAGTTTGTTGCTGCGGGTGCTGCAGCCGCCCCCGAGCAGACGCCCCGGCTGCCTGACCGTCGTCGAGCGTCTCCACCGCCTCTGGCGCACTGGCAGCACCAATGGTGACTCCCGCCGCGGCGTCTCCGCCGTGATGGCTGCCGCCTGCGCCGCCGGCATCAGCGGATGCGGTGCCGACATCTTGCGGCGTGATCTTGGTGTTGGCAGGCTTCGGTTCCATGCCGAGCGCTGCTTGAGGCGTCGCGCTGGGATATCTAATAGTCAGCAGACGGCTGCTCGCAGGCAACGACGTGTGCTCAGTCTTCAGCCGTCCTGACGCTGACTGCCCTATGAGATGCCCTATGAGATCGCTGCTGCACGGTCGCAGCCCAGTGCTTGAGCAGATGTCGGTGTCTGCCGAGTGCACCTCCCCGAGTGCGCCCGTCTGTAGATACTGTTAGATACGTGTCATTGGACACACTGGCAGGGCGAGCAACGACTGTATGCACTACGAAAGTTGCTTGAACACTCAGACACTGCCGAACATGCTGATGGTGAGTCAGCAATGGAGCTTTATACTAGCAGTAGGTGCGAAGAAGCTGGAAGCACGAGATTGGGTTTCTCTTGGCAACAGTAGGTCTTGCCTGACCGGCAACTGAGATTTCAGTGCCACTATATGATCTGCAGAATCGACAAACGTTCCGGCGTCCTGACACCATGGCGATTGCCTGGTGGCTGGCAACCCCCACAACTACTTGGCAACTGAGAACAATGTGAGAACAATGTCCACATACTTTGCAACACATCTACAGTTGACCTTAGCCGCCTGGCAAGTTGAACCCTGCATATGTGAGAGTCCATTTGGCAACACAGGCATCTGCTGCTGCTGCTGCTGCTGCTCAGCCGGTGGCAAAGTAGGTGACATTCTGGCACGTGTCCCGGATGCGGTCCACCAGCTCCCGCTTCTCGCTGCGCCCGGCGTAGCTGATCTGGCGCTCGTCCAGGATGTGCTTCAGCTCCCGCACCTATGATGGAAAATGTATGCACGCAACCCGTCAAATGTCAACTCGTCAATATTTATCCGTTCGCTGGTCGAGGCCATGGCAAGGCGGCAGCAACCAAACTGCATGCAAAAATGCCTCCTGACATAGACCAAGCGTGCACCGGCTTGGCTGAGAGCTCCTCGGCGCTAGCTGCGATGCGCGGGAGCTCCCTGCGTTCTGGCTCCGCTGGCACTGTGCCCTGCCAAGCAGCACAGCTTCAAGGGCTTGAGCCATCGATAGCTTACTTGGCTGTACCACACACCATGTGGCTGTTGCCCACCTGAAGCTGCAGGAACAGGTTGACCAGAGCTTCTTGCCGGCGCCTGATGGTAGGCATCCATGTGGGAGAGTGCGGCAATGCCATACCTCGCGCACGGCAGCCACAAAGGCCGGGTCAGCCGGGTGGCCACTGAACCTGATGACGCCTGCACGGTCCACTACCAGGCTGTGCGGGATGCCCGACACCCCCGCCGCCGCCATCAGCTCCTGGCCCACCCTTCAGTATGGGAGCGTGTGCATGGCGTTGACAGTGTCGCTGCAACATGTCAGCAGCAGCAGCGGGCAGCCCTATGCGCAGTATACGTTGCAGCTGCACGTTGCAGGTTGGCAGAAGGCTGTTGGAAGTATGATTGCGCCGACATGCATCATGCTGTGTCACATCATGGGCAGGTACTGCAGCCTCTCACCGTTCGCTGGCGGCAGCGCGGTACGCCATCTTGTCGCCCTGGCCGCTGACAAACTGCTGCAGCTGTGGCGTCGTTGCCTCGATGCTGCAGTGCACCAATGCCAGTCGCAGCAAATTGGCTTGCGAGGGCTTTGCAGGGGCCGTTTGGTGCAGTACCGCAGCTTCTTCTGCGAGTGTCACCTGATGCCGACCACCTCCAGGCCACGATCTGCAAACTCGCGCTGCATGCGGGACAGGTGCGGAAACACCTGTCTGCAGGGTCCGCACCTGCAAGGTCACACGCGAAGCTGAGCACAGCCCTGGCACACAGTCAGGCCGCAAATACCGGCGAGAAGGTCGCTGGGTCAACTTATATTCGATGGTCATGCAAAGAGGCCCACTGCATGTTGGAGGGTGCATAATCATGTCATTTACCACGACGCCCATAGCTCAACGACGGTTGGGTGGCCGTACACCGGCACATCGGTTGGGTCACCCCGCAGCCAATCGAATTGGTCTGCATGCCAGGTGGTGCGCCGCATGAGCAGTACGCCACATTGCAAGCGCCTTGGCAGCAGGCGCCTTTATTCGGTAACAAATGTATAGCTTCATGATGTCTACAGTCACCTGCTGTGTATGCTGGACACTGCTTGCCTACAAGCTGCGACGCCATCGAGCAGTTCAGCAATGTTGCGCGGGAGTGGCTCTGCACTGTCTCAAATTATAGAATGATATCTGCTCATTACTCGAAGCGGATAGTGTGGCTCGGACGGCTCTACAAACTACATACAGCATGCCAGAGCACAAGGTGTGTGCGCGGGCGCACGCATCAGATGCACGCCTTGCTGGGCGTTGATGCGAGAATCAGCCCATGAAGGGGCTCTGCGGTAGAGGATTTTGGTTGATACTGCTTGGTTTGCAGAAGCAGTTTGGGAAGCGGACGAGTATGGTGTTACGAGGCACGTGCTTTGTGCATTTGTACCGGCAATGTCAACGGGCGCCTGCAGTGCCGAAACAAGCATCGCCAGTTTGAGAGCTCAGGAATGTCTCAGGGATTGTTTGTAAGACACGGGTTCTGCTTTCACACAGATCCATCATAGGTTTAATTTACTTTCGTGTTTGCCATGTAGAGGCTATGGAAAGTGCTGTTGCTCGGATTGGCGCCGCACGCACCGGTGTCCGGTGTACTTCACGCATGCTGCGCAAGCGCGGCAGTGGTCTCGATGCTGATAGCTGTGCACGTGGGCGCCGGCTACCACTCCAAGAAGCTCGAACAGCAATATCGCGAAGGTGACCAACTGTGTATGGAGGCTATCCAATGCCAATGATGCGGTGCACCAAATTCGATGTGCACAGTGCATCCCCAATCCTGAGAAACGCAATGCATGAGCCAGCCAGTCTGCTGCGTATGCGCAGCCATGAGGCAGGCGTGCTGCGCTGGCATGGCAGCGCTGGATGCGGGTGCCGATTGCATCGAAGCAGTGGCTGCTGCCATTGCCGCGCTGGAGGTGACCGTACAGCACAATCAAGATAGGAACACCATCTCGAGGCTCTGCTGGCTGTTTGGCTGACACCCAGCACTGCAGAGTGCCGAACCTGAATGCATGTTAGATGCTTCCTGTACATGTGTCAATCATTGCGCAATTAGCAAAGACAGCCGCGGTGTATTGGAGCAGGACTGTGAGGTCTGCAATGCGGGCCGTGGGTCAAACCTGACACTGGCCGGCACTGTGGAGTGCGACGCGAGCGTGATGGATGATACCGGGGCCTTCGGTGCAGTGGCGGCAGTTCCAGGTGAGAAGACAGCTTACGCTCCCAGCGTCCTTGCATGCAAGGTGTGCGCACTGCGCCAGGCATGCACAGCGATGCACGCCGCTCATCGGTGCTTGCTGGTGGTGCAGTGCTGATACAAAGTTTCTACAATGTGCAACAGGGGTGACAAACCCCATCAGGGTGGCATGCTGCCTGGCAACCGAGGGCCGGCAGCCGCTGTCGCTCGGGCGGGTGCGACCCATGTGCGCTTTGCAGCAGGCAAACTTCACGCACAATGAAATCCAGCAGCCAGAGCGCAACCTGCTTTGGAAACACCATCCAGGGCACCTTTGTCCACCACAGCAATTTCATGACAGGGGCCACCACTGGACCCTAATCTCGAAAACCTCCTCCGCAGGGTGCTGGCAGGCGATGCGGCTCGGCAGTGGGCGCGCAGCCGGGGCCTGCCCGCTGCACCGACGGCCGAGGAAGCAAAACAGGTGTGGCAAACGGCATATTCCTGGGTTGGAACAGTTGAACAGTACGAACCCATCAACGTGAGTTGGCGCTCGCAAAGTCTTTGCATTGCAACCGTGCAGCAGGGGCGATGCGCCAGACCGAAGCCAGACCCCTCCCCTAAGCGTGCATTACGCGCTGCCACCTTCTGGGCTCAAACTTATGCCGCTGCCGCTGCAGTGGCATGTCACACCCCAGGCGCGCGGGCAGTGGGAGCGCTACCGTGCCATGATCGCAGCCGCCGAGGCGGAGCCCGCAACTCGGCAGCAGCCAGAGCACCTCGGCACAGAGGAGGTCGTTGCGGCGGGGAGTCATCTCTCAGGGGACTCGGGGTCAGCCCTTCCAAGTGCACAGGCTGTAGGCAGGACAGCCAAGCGGCGGCGCACCAGCACAGCTGCTTCATGCCCCGACAGCCTCCAGAACCATTGCAGCGGTTCCACACCCTCGGCGCCGGCCGGTGCAGCAGGCAGCAAGAACTGCAGCAGAATGCGGGATGCGGCTGGCACATGCGAACACAGTGTGGTCCATGACACAGTCGGCTGTATTGTGGTGGATGCTCAAGGTGGGTTCAGCTGGCCCCGTCGGTCACGCTGCTTCCTGTGTCGAAGGCATGAGCTCTGCACGCAAGGTGCTCATGGTGCGTTTGCCGAGTTCAGCAGGGTGGCGGTGTGATCCACGGGGTGCACCAAAGCATTGGAGCTGCCGTGTACTCCAGAACTGTAAGTGGTGCACCCTCCCGTCAGCTGCACTACAGGGAGGGTTGCTGCGGGTGTGTCCTCGGGTGGCATCGCCATGAAGACCGGCGGCCGAGTGGGCGAGGCGGCGGTCTTCGGCGCCGGCTGCTACGCCCAAGCCGCCTCGGATAGCAGGTGGGCTCCGCAAACTTGAAAGCTTCAGAAGGCACCACCACGTCGTTGGGTCAGACGCCTGCAGGTTCGGGGAGGTCACCGCGTCAGATTGCGCAAGTGTGATCAAGCCCAACGCCACGAACCCAGGGCAATGCTCGTCAGCACCCAGTCACGCTGCCTGTCGGCATCGAAGCCATGGACCCTGCCTGCTGCCGGCCGCATGCCTGATGAAGTAACAGGTTTCTTGTTGGGCAACAGCGTGTTGATGTCGCGCCTGCAGGCCAGCGGTGGGGTGCAGCGTCTCGGGGGTGGGCGAGGCCATCATCCGGGCCGGCCTCGCGCGCGCAGTGTCCGCTGCCGCCGCCGATGCCGGGACCGACCTGGATGCCGGCTGCAGCGCTGCGCTGCAAGAGGGCATCCTGCAGGCATGCTCCGCTGCCTCTGCTGTATAGGGGACACATGGTCGGAATAATTAACGCTCCAGCAGTGTCAGCTGCGAAGCGCAGGTTGGAGACCCATAGTTTGATGTACCGCAAAACTGCTCTGGCCTTAGATTTTTGGCTCATACCTCCAGGCACCTGGGCAGCCGAAGGACTGCGGCATCCTGGCGGTGCGGGTGCAGCCCGGTAGCGGAGGCAGCAGCGGGAATGCCGCAGACGACGGCCCAAACAGCGGCGGTGGTGTCGCCGGCAGTGACACATCGCACATCACGCTGACGGCTGTGCACTGCTCAGCGTCGATGGGCATCGCCTACTGCACCTCGCCTGCTGCCGCCGAGGGGCTCCAACAAAACCCGCTCAAGCAGCAGCAGGCGGCCGCCGCCGCAGCCGCTAGGGATGTGAGGGAGCGGCACAGGCGACGCAGGGTGCATGTGCAGTTTCTGAGGCAGGTGGTGCACGACTCTGCAAGACCGACCATCTGCAGCTTTGCAGCCTCGGTCTGATACAGCAGTGTCTTCCAACAGGGCTCCATCAGTTGTGCAGCACTGAGCAACACGACAACGTGCTGACGCATTGTGGTACTCATACAAGAGCCTAATGAGCTTGTGACACACTACAGCCAACACACGTAATCAATATACAGAAAGCTACACGTCTGGTTGCTCAGTACGCTTGCCGCTCAGCCCTCTCGGCGGATCAATCATGCGGCGGCTGCACAGGGGGCTGTGGGCCTGCGTCAGTTTCTGCCATGTCCATTGCCTCAGCTTCCTCGGCTTCCTGCTGCCGCCTCTGCCTCTCCCGCAGCACCTCTGCCGGCGTCCATATGAACATCGGCTCCTCATCTGCACACAGCACCAACAACCACTGTTATTTGCTGGCTGATGGTGGGTTACCTCATGCTGCTGAGCCGGGTAAGATTCCAGTAATGTGGTGTGAGACACCGCCGCCACTGCATACCAGGACGACAGCAGGGCGGCTTGACGCAGCTGCCCAAAACAGCAGACGCACTTGGGCTGCCGCTGCCGTCGGCTGGTTCGCCGCCGTGTTGCAAGGCGGCTTCGCCCAGCTGCGCTGCTGGATCAGTCGCCGCCGCGCCTGCTTGCATGGGCGCGCCAGCTTCCCCCGGGTCCCCCGGCTCAGGGGGCCCAAAGAAGCCGAGGAACGCCGCCAGCCGCGTCCTGAGTGCGCCCTGCAGCGCGACCCTCTGTATACAGGACTGCTGCCAAGTGCTCATCCAACCTGCTACGTGTGCCTTGCACTGCTCGTCACGATAGGGCACACTGTCATGCATTGAAGTGCACCATGAGCCTATAAGCATACCGGCTGCCGGGCGCCCTGCTCCAGCAGCAGCCGCCGTGCCGCCGCGTGCGTCTGCTCTGCGCTGTGCCTCTGCCGCCTGCACACTCCGGGTCCAACCACGTTGATGGAAGAAACACATCAGTAGATAACATTGTTTTCAACAAGAGCATGCACCAAGATGGCCGCAAGCGCAGCAGGTGAGCAAACACCTGAGCCCCAGAACAAAGCGAAACAGCCGATTGACATGAAGGGTCCCTAGGGGCCCGGGTGCGCACTTGGCTGGGGGCTGCGGGAGGTGGAGCAGCGCGGAGGCCGGCAGCAGGGAGGAAGCGGGAAGCTGCACTCGCGATGAGCGCAGCAGCTGCTTCAGGCCGGTCACCGCCGCCGGCGGCACCCGCTCCCCGTACGCCGCCACATGCCTGAGGCACGTCGAGGAATGCAGCATGAAACTGCGATATCAACTTTGCGCGCGCCTGTCACGAGTAGCGTGCCGTGCCGTGTGCTAGAAGCTTCAGTCGATTGCGCTGCTGTCAAGCACGCCGATGGAAGCGCGCACAGTACCTGATGGCTAAGTAGTACTCCATGTCCTCCATCTGCTGCTGCCGCCGCCCGTGCAGCAGCACCCGCAGGTAGCCGCCCACCTGCAAGGTCCACTGCAGCACAGTCAGACCCACCCATAACACTGCACATTATCCGCCAACCCGTGACTCATCCAACCACCGACATGCGACTAGCCACCAGGGTACTGACAAGGCGCTGTGGCATCGTCGCACCGGCGCCTGGGGCGGCAGCTGGAAGGTCTGCGGCCAGTCGGCCGCCGCCACGTCGTGCCGCGGCCCCGCCGGGTGCAGCGCCGAGGGCGACGGCCCCACCTCGAAGCTGACCTGCAGCGGCGGGTACACCGGCTCCCTGCAGCACCACCAGTCCAGTCTAGTCAAGCGGGACTCGTCCACCGGTCATGGTGTCTGAATGCCGCAGTCCACAGCAGGCCTCTTTTGTGACTGGTCCCAACAGCAGCACAGTGTGGGCAGCATGAGCGCCACGCTGTGTGCGACGCTGTTCTGGGCAGCCTCAGCTTCCTGCCCGGCGCACGGCCGGCGCCTCGCGGCTCGGCACCACGCTTCACGGTGCTGGCAGACCGAAGCATACCTGGTGACAGTCCGTGTTGCTCTGCCGCCCCTGTATGCACCCCAGCTGACAGCACCCCGAGCATCTCCCAACGCAGTGGCCGGGCCTCGTGGTAGCCGGACCCATGCCGCTCACCCAAACTGGTAGCGGGCCCGGTACACGGCCACCGACACCGCGCGCAGCACGCACAGCGGGTCCGCCAGGCGGTACGTCAGGGCGTCCACGCCCTCGGGGTTGGGCCGCCCCGTGCTGCTCCAGAAGCTGTCGTCGTCCGCCGTCGTGTTGTCTGCAGCGACCCGATGTGGTGGGCATCAGGGTTTGAACATGTGCCTGCTGCAGTTTGCTTCCGATTTTCAATTGTGTTTGGAATGCGATTGTCAAGTCGTGCCGGACCGTCTGGCAAGACCGCCTGGCAGCAATGAAGTTGGCGCCTGACCAAACAGCAGTGGCAGGCGACGCACCAACCGTCTGCTCCTGAGAATCTGTGCTGCTGGCGGCCACGCCGGCGGCGACCAGCTGCTCGTGGCGCAGCGCGTCCGCCGTGGCGCGCGCGTGGTCGGACGCCAGGGAGGCGCCCGCCTCGCAGCCCTCGTCGTCGCAGAACAGGAGGCCCCGCGACCGCAGCACCGCCCGGATCTGCCCGTGAGAAAGGGCATCGCAGGAGTATATGGCAGGAGTAGGGTGTACCGGTTCGGACAACCCGGCGGGTGCCGGCAAGTGTCGTCCTCCCCGTGCAAGCTGCTCATGTGTATCGCAGCTGAAGTGTTTCTGGATGCAGCTGGACAGCTTGCCTGCATGCGGAACACATCCATGGCAGCGTTCTGCTCGTCCCGGGGGCGCCATGCCACCAGCGCCATGCCGTCACGTGGCGAAACGCTTGGAGACCTGGCGGTACAACTGGTTGTGAGGACATGGCGGCGTGCTGAACGTACTCATGTCGAGCACCTTGAACAGCGGCATTGCGTGGCGACATGATACACGCACTTACCGCAGCTTCACCAGTATTACGAGCCGTCGACCTTTGCAAGCGGCCGAGCGCTGACCTCTGACCTAAGAAGGCTTCAGGGGAGTGCAGACAAGTAGGTGGTGCTGCAGCACCGATGACTTGGGACATTCGACAGCAGGGATGCTTCAGGTCCGGAAGCTGGGGAATTGAGCAGAGGCTGTGCGAGATGCCGCTCGCTGTCGCGTATTTGCAGGAAGCAACAGGTGATTGTGACAGATGGAGTTGTGCAACTTGTGTATATGGTCAATGTGTTTGCTCGGTGCTACAGGGCATGAGCTGCCATCTTCCCAACTTCAGCACGATCACTTTGCTCGCCCAGTGTGCTTTGCCAGCATATGACCACAGTCGATGCACATTCTCAGCGACAGTCTGCCTCGCCAAACGCTCCTGCGCGTCAAGGGCAGGTGTGCGAGTCGCCCAGGCGAGCTCGGTTTGACTGCTGCAAACTGCTGCCGCTGCCCACTGTGGTCGCCCCATGCATACAAGCCAGAGGCTACCCTGTCCTCAGCCCCAGCGTTTCGGCTCACTGCGTGGCTGCTAGCTGCGCCATCTGCTCCAGCTTCTGCTTTACCGCCTCCAGCTGCTCCTGCCCCTCGGCCTGCGCCGGGCGAGGCACCCGCCATCACGTCACACGGGATGCCAAGTCACACCCGACATGCTGGGCCGTGCTTAATCCCTACTCAATCCGCATCCTCCCTCTGGATAAGCAGCATTATGACAGGGTGCAGTGTGCACACAGCAGGCGCACCTGCGCCGCGCGGGTCTCTTCCACCACCGCCGCCTGCGCATTCTCCAGGAACTTGGGGTTGGACAGCCGCCCCGTCAGCCCCGCCAGCTCCTTCTCCAGCTTGGCCTGCTGCTTCTTCAGCCGCTCCGCCTCCTTCTTCGCGTCGAACAGCCCTGCAGGCACGGCCCCCACATGCTTGTGTGCCAACGATCCTGGAGACGGATGCCAAAGCTCGGCATGACAGCTGTGTGCCGGCGCGCTTCACCTCAGCAGCGCCGCCGTCTTTGCAACTTGCTTGCCCGCAGGGGGGCACCACCACCGCCCTCCTTTGCTGCACCGAGGCTGATCACCAGACATCACGCTGCTATCGACCTCGAATCGGCATTTGATCCCTGCGCAGCCCAAATTCCCACCTGCCAGGGGTAGCACCACCTCCACCCCCTCCGCCACCACCAGGCTGATCTGCTGCCCCTCGCCACCGGCGGCCGGCGCAGACCCGGCCACGGCAAAGCCGGCGCCGTCCAGCTTGGCCAGCGTACACAACACTGCCGACTCGCTCTGCAGCGCTTCCCTGCAGCACAGCGCCTTCCCTGTTGTGGTCGACAAGGATCCTTCGTGACATATTGTTCACCAGGGGAGGCCACTGCACCAAGGCTGGAAGCAGCACATCGCCCTTGCGGGCCAGGCTGCATCCAGTAGACCGTCTCCGTGCGCTGCGGGGAAGACCTCGCACCTGAGAGCTGTGTCGCCCGGCACGACGACGGTGGCTGCCACGCGCTTGCCGGGGGTCACGCCATACTCTGCCCGTGCGTTCCGCACGCCCCGCACGGCTGACTGCAGCACCTCAAATTGCTCCAGGGCCTGCCCGTCGACTGGTGCGCTGTCCGACGGCCATGGCGCCACTATCAGCGCCTTGCCTGCGCCGCCAGAAGCCAAGAGCTTCAGCCGCTTCTTTGGACTCCATTTTCTCAGCAGATGCGAAATCTTCAGCAGCAGGATATGCCAACTGACGGCAGCGTCATGCCGATGCCCCTGGCTAAGTTGTTCAGCGCCTTGTACACAAATGTGTCACACTGTTATAACAGCAGACACCAGTGCCGGCAGCAGCAGCGCACCTGAGTGCGGCAGCGCCTGCCACAGCTCCTCGGTGATGAAGGGCATGAAGGGGTGCGCCAGCCGCAGCACCGCGTCGTAGGCGTACACCAGCACCCGCTTGGTCTGCGCCGCGGCCGCCTCGTCGTCGCCGTACAGCCGCGCCTTGGCCGCCTGCGGGGTGCTACAGGGTGTTTCGAGGGGCATCGCAACGGCAACCGTGCTGTTGTTTATGGGGCAGATGATAGTCACACCGAGGGCACACCTCCCATCCATCCAAGGATCTGGCGAAATGACTGTCTGTGGCAGGCCCATGCCCTCAGCAAGCAAGCCTGCGACACGCGCGGCGTGAGCTCCAGATGAGTCATACATGCGTCGATGCGGTCCAGCTCTGCGAGCACCTCGATGTACCAGTCGGCGAAGTCGCCCCACACAAAATCGTACAGCAGGCGCCCCGCCTCCGCCATCTCCAGCTTCTCGTGCGCCGCCGTGCTGCGCTGCACCACCTGCCGCACGGCCAGGAGCCGTCAGTGTGCACACGACCGCACCTGGGCTGCCACCCAAGCAGCTGACCCGGCACGCCGGCCTGCTTGGCCCCCCAACGGGTGCGTCCCGTCCGTGCTGAGCCGACGCACTGGCAGCTACCTCAGCACACTTGTGGACAAGAGGCTGTGCGCTGAGAGAGGGCACACGCTGCACGCTCAGCAGGACTCAGCGCCGTGATGTACCACGCGGTCCTTGCGCGTGTACTGCCCATGAATGCAAGGGTGGATGACGATCGCCACACCACCAAGCAGACCTCTGTCCCGCACTTGCCTGGTGCAGCGAGGACAGGATCCAGCGCTCTGTCAGGGGCAGGCCCTGCAGCGAGCCCGAGCCGCTGAAGTCTGCCTGCGCAAGCGACTGCCACTCTGCGCTGCCGCTGCCGCTGCCGCTGCCGTTGCTGCCGTCGCCGCTGCCGCTGAGGTTGCTCAGAATGAACTTGCCGGCGTTCCACAGCTTGTTGGCGAAGTTGCGGGAGGACAGCACGCGGTCCATGGCCAGGTTGAGGTCCTGCCCCATGGTGGTGCCTGCAGGTCGACAAGCTGAGCGTGTTGGATTTCTGCTCGTGCCACTCCTCAGCCTCCCAGCACACTGATGCCATCCAAACAAACCACGCTGTGCTCGCGCCCAGCTGCAGCACATACCATTCAACATGTTCTGTTCTCGCTTAAGCATGGGTTTGTTGTGCGGTGTACAACTCACCAGTAGCCAGTGTGTAGCGCAGTGCATCTGCGCCGTACTCTGCAATGGAGTCCAGGGGGTCCACCACATTGCCCAGCGACTTGGACATCTTGCGTCCCTGGCCATCCCGCACCTGCAAAGCGTGTGCGCAAGGCTGGCGGCGGGCGTTGTGCATGTTGCAACTGCTGCTGCTGGCGGCTGACGAAGGCCAGCGGCAGCAGTGGGCCGCTTCCGCACATGACTGGAGCTCATGAGCAGGTGATCCCGCTCGCCTGACGCGGGTCGGCGCAGGAAGGGCTCACCAGGCCGTGCAGCAGCACGGTGTGGAAGGGCGCCCTGCCGGTGAGCGCCAGGCTCATCATGACCATGCGCGCGACCCAGAAGAACAGGATGTCGTGCCCCGTCTCCAGCACCTGCAGGCACGCAGCCCTGTGGCTTTGGAGGGGCGTTCCACCTGGGTGCAACCACCATGAGTACTTTGCATCGAGAGCCGGTTCCGTGCCACTGGTCGTAGAAAGAACTGTGCTGTCGGCAGTGCAAGGGGCCCAGCCAGCGCCCCACCTGGGTGGGGAAGAAGCGCTGCAGGTCGGCCGCGCCCTCATCGGGCCACCCCAGCGTGCTGAATGGCCTGATGTGATGCAGGGTGGTCACATCAGCTTGCAGTCTTGGCAGCATGCTGACCACGGTCCAATTCTGCCTTCTTGCAGCAGATTCATGTGTGTTGAAACTTACTCGCCTCATGCTGCCACATTTCAGACACAGGGCAGGCATGCGCGAGGGATGCTACGCACCACAGCCCTGATGAGAACCAGGTGTCCAGCACATCCTGCTCCTGCCGCAATGCCACACCCTCGCCATGCCTGCGGCGGGCAGTGTATGCAGCATGCTGATGGTGGACGCAGGCCAGAGCCAGATAGAGGAAGCATTTCTCTTTGTGCTCCACCATCATTGTAGGTGGACAGCTGCCAATAACACGCTTGAGCAACAGTAAGCCCCGGTATGAGCTCACTGCTGCCGTGCTGCTGTCAAAGCGTCTGCCTCGTTGCGAGCGACGACGAAGTCGTCTGAGACGCCCGTGCTGGATGCTGCTGCCGCTGCCTCGTCCGGAAAGACGTACCAGACGGGTATCTGGTGGCCCCACCACAGCTGCCGTGAGATGCACCAGTCCTGCGCGCGAGAGGCGCGTGTCACATCAGGACTGCAATGGTGTCATCAGTGCTGGCTGCTCCCAACAGCAGCCACACCGCGGCCATGCTCTCCTGGCACATGCGCTGGCATCTTTGCTGGCCAGACCGCCCAGGACAAAGCGTACCCGGATGTTCTCCAGCCACCGGTTGTACACCTTCTCGAAGCGGTCCGGCACAATGCGCACGTCGCCCACTGCCACGGCGTCGAGCGCCGGCTGTGCGAGCGGCTCCATGCGGACGAACCACTGCGGGCGCACCTGCACAGGAAGCGCGACAAATGCACCTCACCTGCTTGCATGTACATCCGCACCGGCAGTCAGCACTCACCATGGGTGCAAGGTCAAGTGTGTGCGGCCTGCAGTCAGCGCATGTGCATGTGCAAGGAAGGTCTGTCTCCTAGCAAGGTGCGTTTCGTGACATGCTCCAGGGCCGCACCAGGGGCTCGACCACCTCGCCGCCCCGCTGAGAACGGGGCACCCGGTTGGTGTGGGGTTCCCGCTTGATGGCCAGCCCCTCTGCCTGCAGGGCAGGTGTCGAGGCATTTTCAGCAAGCGTGTGGTGTGGCCTCAGCGACGGATGCTCCTGCCTCTCTCCCGCTGCACAAGCAACTCAAGGCATCAGCTTTCTCGATGGGTTCATGATTCCAGTGTGGGTGCCACCACAGGTTGCGAGCTTGAAACGGCCCAGCACACTGTGTGAGGTGCTGACAGAGGCATCTGGCAGCACTCAGGCATGCGCACACGAATTTGATTTCTGGCATGCGCACCTCCAGTGCCTCCCATACAGCCGTCCGTGCCTCACTCCGATCCAGACCCGCAAACCGTCCGGCGTTGTCGTTCAGGCTGCCGTCATTGTTCATGATGTTGATGATCTGCAGCCCGCGCCGCTGCCCCACCTACGATGGAGATCTGCCCAGCGTTTCCCTTGGTCTCAGCCACCCTCTACAACAGTGGGTTGGTATGTCTCCCTCGCGACAATTGTTGGCCTACGGAACTGGACACAGGTCTATGTGACCTGGTCCAGCAGCGGCAGCAGGCAACACCAGCCCCAGGCAGCTACCTCGAAGTCGACTGGGTCGTGACCAGGGGTGATCTTCAGTGCGCCCGTGCCAAACTCACGGTCCACTGCCTCGTCTGCCACAATCGGGATGGTCCTGAGCAGGCATCACACATCAGTCAAGTTGTATGGATGAGCCAGGATGTCTATGTTGTCAGAGTGATGTGCCTCAGAAGGATGGAGGGGAAGCATCACATTCAAGCGCACGGGGCAGTCACAGTGTTCCTCTGCACAGTCAGTAGCTGCGCGTGCCCCACCTGTCTGTGAACGGCACCGCGCACTGCTTGCCGATGAATTGTGCAAAGCGGGGGTCCTCCGGATGCACAGCCACTGCCGTGTCGCCCAGAATGGTCTCTGGCCGCGTAGTCGCCACCTGCGCACACACAAAGCATTTGCATTCACAATGACTATCAGCATCGGGAATTCTACCGCTAAACAGTCAGCGTTTGACAGCAATACTCAGCAGCCAAGCTCGAGCCATCACCCACCGGCAGAAAGTCATCGCTGCCGCCACCAGCAACAGGATACTGGAAGTAAAACATGGACCCCGGCTCTTCTGAATACTCGACCTGCAAGGTCAGGCCACGTGTGATTTGTCAGGTGATGGGCAAGGGCTGCAGCATGCTCAGGTGCTCCCATATAGCATGAGGCCCGGTCTATAAGGTGCATGAGGTGCAGGCGCACCTCCAGATCGGAGACCGCTGTCTGTAGATTGGGTGACCAGTTGACGAGGTAGGACCCCTTGTAGATGAGGCCCCGCTCGTGCAGCCGCACAAATGCCTCTGTCACCGCATCTGCAGGTGCACACCAGCAACGCGATCGTGTCATGTTGCACCACTCACCCCATAGCAACGCATCCACACACCAATCCGTATGACGATCGTCCCCTCACCGCTGAGGGCGGCGTCGAGCGTGAAGCGCTCGCGGGACCAGTCGCAGGAGGCGCCCAGCCGCCGCAGCTGCCCCGTGATCGCCCCGCCGTGCGTCCTCTGCAGAATCACCAGTCCACTGAGCTATCGCCTTGCAGGTGGATCGCCGGCGCCGCTGTGCAAGCGCTTGAGGGCTGCCTTGGTGGTGTGTGACCGTGCGTGACGTCATGTCAGTGTTTGAGACAGCAGGCATGCCCCTCGGCTTCGCACCTTCCACTCCCACACGCGCTCCGTGAAGGCCTCACGGCCCAGCTCCTTGCGGGAGGTGCCCTCGCTCGCCAGCAGCTTCTCCACTACCAGCTGTGCAGGGCAAAGTCCAGCAGCATGTCAGCGCACATGGATGCCAGCTGATGTATGGCCATGTTCTCGCAACATATCGGTGCAACTTCACACTTGCATGCATGCCCCATGCCTAGCAGCTCTGTTCCATGCGCCCTCTACGGGTAAGGCAAGATGGTCTGATTAGCTCTTGAGGACCGGCTGCATGCATGCTCCTGCCATGCTATGTTCGGTGCACAAAGTGGCACCTGCGTGGCGATGCCGGCATGGTCGGTGCCCGGCAGCCACAGGGTGGGGCGCCCACGCATGCGCGCAAAGCGCGCCATGATGTCCTGCGCGTCTCTATAACAAGAGGTCGTCCAGTGCCCGCAGCATCCAGAGGGACCGCATGCAATGGTGCTGCAAATAGCGCGCTTGCCGAGACGTGGAGGACTGCAGGTGAGCTCGCCTGCAACGTGACGAACATGGCATGGCCCATGTGCAGGCGGCCCGTCACGTTGGGCGGCGGCATCGGCATGGTGAACGGCTCGCCGCTGGCGGATTCATCCGGCCGGAAGAAGCCCTGCTCCTCCCACCTGTGGCGGTGCATTTGATCCTGAGACACTGCTTACAACAATCGAGCATTGCAACCTGACGGCGTGCATGATGCAAGTGAGTATACAGCATGTCTTGCGGTTGCGGCACATCTGCATACCAGCTGTACAAGCGCTCCTCACTGGCGGCGGGATCAAAGTTTTTCGGCAGCTCCGCACCGCTGTGGCCTGCAACCAGCCCGAGGACAAGATGCTGAGGTCATCGCCACGGAAAAAAATATGATTCAAGGTCGCCTGTCCACCTCCTCCTCAATCATACCATCACGCCGCGCGTTTGCTCCAGAAGTACACATCATGCACAGCGTCGCATCGCAAGCACCCCACCTGGCGGGGAGGCGGCCGCGCCACCTGCAGGAGCCTGAGCATCCGTGGCTGCAGCATGCGCTGCAACGCCGCTTCTGCTGGTCGTCAGGAAAGACCGCCTGCGCCCAGCTGCCGCGCTGGATGCGGACCTGCCGCCGCCGCATGGGAGGCAGGCCGCTAGACACCGGCCTACATGCACCGCTGGGGTCGATCCCAGGCGCCAGCCACCCACGTGAAACAGGCGTGCCCTTGGACGCAGGATTTGAAACACAGAGGGTGGCAGAGTGCAGCCTGCGGAGCAAGCTGGCTGCGCCACTGGCAGTAGCATCCTGGGCAGCAGTCTGCAGGCCCTGTGCAGCATCGATCAACGCGCCATTCGTATAGATGCACCGCTCTGCTACGCAAATGATAGTAGCAACAGTGCGCGATGAGTGTTGCAGTGCACAACCTCCCATCACAGTATGGGTGCAAGGCTCCGGGAGTTGAGAAGTGTCAAAACCCTAGGCTGTACCTTCTGATGACACACATCCACATGGCACTGACTCACGACAAAGATCGGCGAAAGCTGGCCTGAAGCTTGCCTTCTCCTCGACGCGTCGCGGGTGCAGGGCTGCAGGCGCAGCGCACCATACACCTGCGCGCAGCTTAGACTCAGACGGGCAGCATGCGCAGTGCTGGGGTAGGGTGGTGCGCACTGCGGGTGGGCAGTTGCAGCGGACGGCCGTGAGCAACATGCCAGTCGCACAAGATGGAGCCGGTGGCATATCAGCAGGTGCGATCAGTGCCGCTGATCGTGACACACCTCCTTGATGCGTTTGCAGCGTCACTGGGATCGTTTATAGGACGGCGTAGAGCGGCTTGCTTTCTGTACGATTAGGCGAAGCTGCTGTGCGCAGCACCTTCGCGGAGTGGGCCAGGGCCTGCAGACTTACGCAGAACCACATTTCGCTCGCGAGCTCCCCTGCCACCGGGGACCATGCATGCAAGCACACCCTAGATGCACATGAGACGGGCCGGCCCCACTGGAGAGGCGCGCAGCAGCGGCGCCCCGCAGCAACAGCCAACCCAATCACCGCCTGCAAGTCGACCCATCTGCCACGCTGTTGCACGTTGCGATTTTGCGCCCAGTATCTGCGCTGTGGGAGACGTTTTAGATGCTATGAGGGGTGTCGCGGGGGCCGTGCAATTGTGCGGCGGATCGGCTGATACGCAGAAGACCTAACGAGCGTTGCCCACCCCTCACTCGCAGGTGGTTGCGACGCCTTTCTCGCTGCGGGGTAGCTCCTGCCGCACCACTGTATGGGACGTTGGAGCCTTTGAAGACAGCACGGAGCAGCTGGGCCTACGGCTGCCAGCCAACTACAGGTACTGTGCTGCAAGTTTGCTGGGTGCACACTACTGATCGCTGCCACGCTCCTTGTGTGCAAAACAGTCAACCTGCCCTTGTGCGCCGAACGCTGAGTCAACCAACCAACTGCCCGCCGCAGAGCCAGCTGCCAGCGGCTTTTGGGAACTGGACCGCCAGCCAGCATGGAGACCGCAGCATGCTCAGCGCCCAGCGGCCCGACCTGCACCGTGCGCCCTCCCCCCACACCGCCATGTGTCCACCTCCATACCTCACCAGCTGCTGATGGAAATGGACTGCACGGCGTGGAAATCCAGCTCGTCCCGACTCTGAACCCCAGGAGACCGGTTGCATGCTGCCATGCTCCAGGTGACTCTGGAGAACAGTAGCCAGCCGTTTGTTGGCAGCAACCCCACGGCAGCCATGGTGGCGGCTGCGCTGGCGCAGGGCAGCAACCAGTATGTGAACGGCGTGAAGGTGGGCTGCTCATCTGCAATATTGATGGAGATTACTAAGCATCCTGGCTGCCCCATATGCTGGGGCTCATGCGTCATCCTGATGTGTGCTACGACATTCCCACTCATCGGCGCTGTTGGTGCTGTGTAGGCGTTTGGGCTAGCCAACCCTGTAGTGCAGCGCAAGCTGCAGCAGGATTTCGCCAAGACCAGCACCAGCAGCTCGGTGAGCACCGCCACGGACGTGGCGCACGAGGCAGCAGCAGGGCCGGCAGCAGGAAGCAGCCCATCTGGCGCCGATGGGCAGGAGGCGCACTACCCGGCCGCTGCGCAGCAGAGCGCGCACGCCACGAGGCAGGCACAGGTCGACGATCGCCCTCCTGTGGCTGGCTCCGCCCCCGCTGCGTCCGACCCCGTCGCAGCGGCACATGCGGCGCTGGCTGCGGCCCGCGCCCCCGCTGCCGCAGCGCCTCAGCCGCCCTCGCCGTCGGTGCTGGTGCAGACGGCGGCGCTGCCGCCGCTGCAGCTGCGGCAGCAGGCGGCGCCGCAGCAGGGCAAGCAGGACACCCTGCAGCAGCGGGTGGTCCAGACCGGCGCCACCACTGCGTCACCCCGGGACTCCCCGGCAGGGTTTAGCGCCGCCGCCACGGGCAGCCGCAGCCCGCTGCCGCCAATCGCCACCGGCCAGACGTCGCCCCAGAGGGCAGCAGCCGCCGGGCCACTCACCCCTGTAGCGAGGCCCACCCCCACGCCGCCCCCCCGCGTGCGGACCCCCCTCTTGGCCCAGGCGCCCCTCGGGCTGTTCAAGCCCAGCCCCAGCCGCGTCGCCGCCGTGGCCCACCCCGCAGCAGCAGCGGCACCCAGGGCAGCCGGCGCAACAGACCCTGCAGGAGGACCCAATATCGCTGAGCAGGCGGCGCCAGATGCGGCGCAGTACGCAGCGCAGCAGCTGCATGTCGGCGGCGTCAGCCCCAACCCTTTTGCCGCAGCCCCCGCCGGCGGCCCACACCCCGGCTTGAAGCCTGGGCAGCCGAGCAGCGGCGGCGCATTCTCGCGTTTCAACGCTGCGGCCCGGGTGCCACCTGCCCTCCGGGGCGCCCAGGAGCAGCCTGTGCTGTCGCTTTCGCCCTTCATTGCCGCCAGAAGCGCGGTGCCGTCCGCACCACTTGCAGGTGACTGAGCGATCATACCTTCCTATGCTCAGGCACAGGCACTACAGTGTGCATCCCAGCACTGCTGAACATCATGTAGTCAGAATGGTTCTGACATGCCCTGACATGTTCCCACATGCACATGCAGGCTCCGCAGCGGCGTCTGCCTCGCTGTTTGGCTATCCCCTTCCCGGGATGCCGAAGCTCAACGTGCCCAGCTGGAGCGGCAGCAACATCAGCGGCAGCAGCATGCTGGGCGCAGGCGCCTTCGACGCTGGCACCATGCATGCAGGTGTGTGGCTTACCCTGCAGTAGCCAGGCAGCAGCAGCCTGTTGCACCCCTCGATAGCATTCTATGTGCAGATGCTCATGTCAACAGTCTATTTGCATCGGACATTTGCCCACGTGTGATCACACAGCAATCCGATCAAAAGTCGCCACTGCATGCAGGCTCGTTCGATGCCTCAAGCTTCGACCTGCGCAGCCTGAGCAAGGGCAGCCTCAGCGCGGGCAGCGTGGGCAGCCCGGCCAGCTGGGCCCCCTTGCAGCGCCTGTCCGCCGGCAGCACCGACGCGCTGCGCGGGTACCTCGGCCAGCTCGCCGCGGCCGCCAACCCCTGGGACCCCGCCAGCTACTCGACGGCCGCCCTGGCGGCGTTCGCCCAAACTGCGCGCCTCAGCAGCAGCGCGAGGGGCGGCCCCTCCCTGCGAGCGGTGGCTGCAGCCGCCGTCGACCCTGCAAGCCCCAATGCAGGCGGCCAGGCCGCCGATGGCGGCATCGCAGACGGCGCGGCGGCAGGCCCGCTCGCAAAGAAGCAGCGCCGGACCGCGCCAGCCCTGCGCCAGACTGTGGCAGTCGAGTCGGCGGCTGCGAGGGACGGTGCTGAGGAGGCCCCGGGGCAGCAGCAGGCGCCCCAGGGCCGCCTGACGCCCGAGGCGCTTTCTCAGGGCGCCGCCGCAGCCGAGGCGGCGCTGAGCTCGCAGGTGGGCATGCATTCGTGGTTGTTCATGCGTGATTGATGAGTTGCTGGCCCCCAATGTGCGCGGCAACAGCTCGCCGGGCTCCCTGCCACAGACCCTGCAGCCTACAATGCACCGGTGCTGTGCAGCAGCAGCAGCCCATGGACCTGCTTCCAGCTCAGGGACGGCCCTGCAAGTCGTTTCGTCATTGTCCTCAGGGCCTGCTGAACCCCAGCGCCGCGACCGTCAAGGCGCCCCGCGTGGCGGCCAAGGGCTGGACCGCCTTCACAGCGTTTGGGCTGCACACGCGGGACGCTGTGCGCGCCGCCAACCCGGGCGCGACCTCCGTCGAGGTCGAGAAGGTCAGCAGCTTGCTATTGCTGGGGTGCACGAGGCGCCACGCCTCATGTCCTCTGATGCCGTGTCCAACCCCGGCGCTGGACAACAGCTGCTGCTCGGGTGCCGTTGTGCTCGAGTGCTGGACCGGTGGGCGCGAAACCTGACCGACATTCTTGCTTACTGTGTTTAAATGAAACGTGATATATAAGCTGCATGTGTGCGTGCGTGCGCAGCTGGTGGGCCAGCTGTGGGGGCGGCTCAGCAAGGACGAGAAGCAGGGGTGGGTGCAGCGCGCCGCCCGCGCCCGCTCGGCCCGCGGCGCCAGCAGCGCCGCCTCCGGCCAGGTGCACAATCCACCCCACGTGGTGTTGACAGCCCCTGTCCACGTCGTCAAGCGGTCCTGTGGCTGTGCTGCATGCAGTAAGCTGCCAGCTCGGCTTGTGCTGCTTGGGAGCTACTCAGAAGCTGCGTGAGCTGGCCGCCGCCAGGATGTTGACATGCATTATTCTCTGGTGCAGGCGCGGCAGAAGCGCAAGCGTCCCGCTGCGGTGCCGTCAGACGGCGCTGCGCCCACCAATGGTGCAGCAGGCGACTCGCCCGCCGTGCACCGACGCAAGCGCTCATCACGGTAGGGTTTAGGCCTCTGTCCTCTGTGCGTCGTTGTGATATCTGCTTCTTCTTTGCATGTTACTCGAGACGAGCTGCTGTGATCCCCTGCCTTGACGGAAGGTGTGCTCAGCCTGCAAACCCTGCATCTGCTTGGTGTGCAGCGTGCGCCGGCCCCCCATCCGCCAGCTGGGCAGCGGCGAGCTGACGCCCCACCCCGGGGCACCACAGGGCGGGCCTGCAGCCGGCGGCGTCGCCAAGCCTACAGCGAGCCCCAAGCACGGCGGCAGGGTCGACAGCGGCGGCCTTGCGGGCAGCTTGGGCGGCGCTGGTGCGCCGCTTCAGGTCTCCGCTTCCACGGCAGCCGCTGAGCTGGAGCTGGAGGTCGGCACCCTGGAGGTGCTGGCATCCATGCAGGCGGCGGCGGCAAACTCGCACCGCATCGCTGTCGCCTGAGCTGCGGCGGCAACGCCAGACGCATGGACAGCATGCCAGCAGTTTAGTATACTAGCGGCGGCGGCAGCGGCGTGGCGGCTGCCAGCGAACGTCCGCCTGACAGGAACACCAAGGAGCAGCAGGCGAGGTGCAGCCTCCCGCTGCCAGGGCGCAGCTGCAGCACGGCTGCAGCAGGTGAAGCCAGAAGCAAGGGGCCGAGTGTGCTGCTCGGCCCCTGGGGTAGGAACTCCCAAAAACGGACTGCAGGCTACGCCAGGCCTGCAGTGCCGGCAGCATAACTACGGCCGGCAGTGGCCAGGATGGGTTCAAGACTAAGATTAGCAAGACTTGAGTTACGCAAGTTGTTGGCGAGCGACGCAGCTGCTGGCGTCGCAGCAGTCTGCGTGCCCACCTCCAGGCGCCTGCGGCTTCAGCAGCGGCAGGATCTGCGCCACCCATAACCCTTGCCGGGCCCCCCTGGATCACCGCATCCAGCAGCGGGCCTGGCGGGCCCCCACCCCAGGGGGGGCTCACGGCATTCATTTTGCTTTCCCGGCTCTTGCACGGGCCGATCCAAGGGGTTTTTATCATACCCTGATTTTCAATATCAACCGCGACAGGCGGCGGTTTGTGGGGAGTTAGCCAGGCTTACGACATGACTCGATGTGCATGTGTTCGTGGCGAGCTCTGCAGTCGCCAGTGATGTGTGAGTTTTCTTGCTTGCCACAGCAGCCCGCAGTCGCATTGAGAAGATTGTTGCCTCAAGGGACAAGTGGCTGGCTGGTTGCACCTGGTTTTGCCATGGGGATCTTGCCTTGAACATGTGGTTGTCTTGACGGCGTGCTTTTGCGCTTGCCTGTGCATGTTGGCTTTGAATTCTGTGCTCACGAGTTTGCAGGCTCGGGTGTACTCATGTATTCATTCCTTGATTGCCATGCACCTGTTTTCGATTATGTAAATGCCGAGGTGACTGAACGATACCTGCCCAGTTACAGTTTGCACATTGCACACACTGTGTACCACTAGCAGTGCCCCACGCCACTCTGGTATCAAGCACTGCAACTCCGCACATGCATCTCAGCTGTAGGTGACCAACTGCAAGCCAGTACTCCTGATGCCATCCTCAAAATTGCGGTGGTGTGCCTAGGTCCAGTATAGTGTGCCAGGTGCAAGAGCGTCAGGAGTGGTATGTTGCTGCTACCGGTATGTGCACCCTGCTCCTTGTGCCATAGCTCAGCGCAGCGTTCTCAGGTGCGGATTGTGGATGATGCCAGCTCTCAGCTCTTCGTGTGGTGGCCCATCCTATCTGGCTGCTATAAGACCGGTTGGCTCGCGCCAGGAGCAAGATGCATGCCTGCTACTGCATGACATTCCCACTCATGAGAATCCCCAGCCGCCCTTCTGTTTTGCGGCCTTTGCATCCACGATCGGCGGCGACTGTGGCTGCCGCCGTCTGCGCCACGCGTTGATCGCTGGCTCTGCCCCAGTTGCAAAAGCATCATCAGTTGTGCGTCACTGTACTAGCATCCGTACATACACTGCTAACGCTTGCTCACTGCCGAGACGCCCAGCAGCTGGGCTACAATAATGCAGATGTGCCGCCGCTGCGAGTTACCGGGTCGAGGCTGAGCAGCAGCCGCGGAGAGTCAAGGAGGCAGCTGCTTGAGCAAGTGCAGTGTAACATACAAGGGGGCTTGCGAAGCAGTCCCTTCCGACGCACCTGCCCCGATGATGCCGACGGCGAAGATGGACACCGCCAGGGCGACCTCCTGCCACTTGGGACGGCCCTGCCGTGGCTGCACACATGAACGCCCTGCCTCAGAGAATGTCCCGTGCTGGTACACATGATTCGCATCAAACAACGCACGTACTGCCGGGCAGAGGGCGATGTGGTATGTGCAGCGGCCAGCATGACAGGCACCAAGCACACAGTCGAACACGACCCGTGAAAGCAGCGGCAGATCGCCTGTAGCCGTTCATGTGTACGTCTCACCGCGGAGGGGGGATCCTGCACCATGGCCTCTGCCTCCTCCTGCGCGTCACCCGTCGGCTCCGCTGCTGCTGCGCCCGCCGGCACCTGCGCACCCAGGCGGCGGAGGTCGAGTCACGTGACGTTCCGGCACACAGGCGCCCGTGTGTCTGCAGACGCTGTGACGCACATCTGGCATCTACATGCGCAGCCCGGGGCTGTAATTTGGACATCAGCGGTCACCCCTGCACTGTCGCCAGTTTCAACTGCGATGTGCGAGTAGTGTCCCGGATCAATATCGGCACAGAATATGCTTTTGTGTACCGGCTCCCAGGCGGTGGCCTTGGCGGCCGTCACCGCCGCGGCGTCGCTGACGTCCTCGAACTGGGGCAGGTCGGGCCGGCCGCGCGGCGGCGCCTCCATATGCGGCGCCGGGTCCCCCTGCAGCAAACACCGAGCGGGAGGGTCAGCAAACATCAGCCCTCTACCTGCAGGAGGATGGATCGCCCAGGGTGCTAAGTGGGCAGGACTGCGAGGGCCACTTCGGCGCTGATACTGTTGATCGACCGCTAGTAAGGAATGGATCCCAGAAGTGGGCAGGTTGTCGGGCTGCAACTCAGCGACAAGTGCACTAGAGCCGTCCATGACTCAGACGTATTGCACCGGCATGTTGCCTGTTTCTTGACAGGCAGCAGGTCGGCTGACAGGCCTGGCGCAGATGGCGCCTGCAGCAGCTGGTCAACCTGCAGCGGGGTGCCCAGCCATGAGCTGGGGCTTCTCCCAGAGTCATGAGCAGCTGTGGCATGTGCGCGTGACATCGGCACCTGGATCTGCATGCACTCAGGGCTGACAAACAGCCAGTGAAGGGGGCCAAGCCCGCACTTCTGCACGAGCACCCGCCGACTGCCCTAGCACAGATGGCGCCGTCGGGTTCGTCCGCAGATCTACGCCGCTGCCTGACTCAGAGCGCGGCATCGGTGGCTGCGATGGACATGTCATAGTCACACCAGCCACTGGGCTGGACTGCACGTGGGGTTGCTGGCACATTTTTGAAGTACACATCGTGGGCTGTTCCGGGCTGGCTGTTCGAGGCGTGGGCTCAAGTGGTCGTGCTCGAGCACCTACGGGCGTCACCAGGTCGCGGCTAACCTTGCCAGCCGTTGGCCGGCGAAGGTCGAAGGTGTCAGCCGAAGCGGCCTTGACGCTGTGAGACGGTGTCTGCTTGCTGTCGGCAGCGGCCTCGGGCGCCCGCCGTTCGACAGGGCCGGACACGGGCCACTGCTTGCTGCTGTCGGGCAGCGTGCCAGGAGCCGTTACTGGGTTGCTGCTGTCAATGTGCAAAGAACCTGCAGGCTCAGGCACCTGCAGCTTGCTGGGCGCGGGCCCCGGCGCCCGATCGGTGTCGCCCGCAGGCTGAGGCGCCGGCTTGCTCGGGGGAATGTCCTGCGTGCTGGCGCTGCTGGCAAGCGGCGCGACGTCTGCAGGCGCAGGCAGCCCCTGCTTGCCTCCCTCCTCAGATGCCTCTTCCTGCCAGGCAACAATGTGTGAGTGAAGCCAAAGCGGTCCTGGTTCAAGAGGAAGCCCGTAGGCTGCTCAGCTGTCAAGCTCACCAGAGCCTGAGCTGCCACTCATACAAGAGAGGGAAGCTACAAAGGATGTATAGGTTAGTTGCTAAGGGTATGCATCCAGTACAGCGTGCCGCACCTTGGCAGCATTGAAGGCGCTCTCGGCGGGCTCGAACTGCGGGAGGCGTGCATGCTCGACGCGCGGGGGCTCTACCAGCGGCGGCTGCGACAGTGGCTGGGACTGCGGCGGCAGCGACTCGGAGCCCTGCGACGACTGCGGCCCAAGTGCGCCCGACAAGGCGTCGTCCTGCGTTCGAAGTCATCGACATCAGGTCTCGGGAAATGGTACATTGCAGCTGATGTTCAGCTGTTCTGTTTACGCTTGGTGTCGGTAGCTTGTCGCTGCAGATGTGATGCATACCTTTTGCATACTGGGTAAGGAGTTTGCTGACACAGGGCTGCCAACGACAGCTGTGCATGATTTGGTCCAGCAGTTTAGGAGGGTCATCATACAAGCTGATGGACCGCCAACCACAGCAGCACACGGACTTTCTGTGGCAGCTCAGGTCGCGTGATGACTGGCTGATCAGGGTCGCAGGCGCACCGCGGCGTCGTCCAGGGAGTCGAAGGAGTCCTTGCGCTCGTGGCGGGAGCCGCGGGGGGTGAGGCCCCGCCGCAGGCTGGCCGACGCCTTGCGCGACAGCTTGCGCATGCTCTCCCGCAGCGTCGTCTTCTCCCTCTCCTCGCTGTCCTTCACGCTGCCCATGTCCAGCTTTGGCAGCGCCATGCTGCGCCCCTGCTGCCGGGCTGCTGCAACACTGCCGGAGGCTGCCTCGGCCGCCGCAAACGAGGTGCTCGGGGGTGCTGATGCACGAACCACGACCTGCGGGGAGGCATTAGTCCGTCAGGACTGTCGGTAGCACAGCATGCAAGCATGCCAGGGTGCGAGGGCCACAGCAGGTCCTTCCCCAAGCCATGGGTTCCTGCCATCTGTGCGTATGCAGAAAAAGACAGATACACTCATGGGCTTCGAGCCACCCGAATATTGCAGTGCCGACCAGGCCCGTCGGGAATCTCAAGTTGCAGGGATGTCAGGCATGCCGAGTACGCGGCAATTGTTGGATAGACGCAGTGACCCCTCACAGCAGCTGGGGTGCTATGGTTTGCAAGACTGGCGCCCCTACGGCCGGTAGCTGTGCACAACTGACTTGATGTACTCACATTCAGCAGCTGAAAAGCAGCGCTGAACACAGTCTCAATACAGGTGGCGCCCTTCTGTGCGCTCGACACGATGTGTCTCGGTCAAGTGACAGCTCTGCTCACGGATCGCAGCTACGTACAGCTTGATCATGCCCACTACATGCAGCTAATGCTAAGCTATCCTACGCAAGTCACGCACGTCAAACAACGCTCGTCGCTTGCGTGTCGAAAGCGCCCAGAATGCAACGCACCAGCCCAAAAGTCGCGTCTCCCGCTGCTGCAAGATGGCTAGCCGGTCGTAGCGCGGATCAGATACCAGTGAACGTCACGCAACGATAGTTTTGCAGACTGCACTGCACCAGTGTGGCTCCCTGCGCGCCCTGCCGAGCGAGATCCGATCATGCCGGGGGTGTGCAAGGTTTACGAGGGCGGTTTCCGCCATGCCCACAGCTTCGGCCCCTTGTGACCTGGTACAAAGCCCAAACCCCGCAGCTACAAACAGCTGCTAGGTCGTAAGACTGCAAGCGTTGTTGCGAGATGTATCATATGATTCACGGGCTGGCCCGCAGCTCTGGGCCAGGAGGATGGCGTGATCATTGAGACACCGTTCCTGCTGAGCATCGCCCAGCATGCAGGGTGCAACGCAACAATTGGCGGGCTACACCGTCCATTTCCCGCATCAGCCGTACCATGTGCAGCTTGTCTTCATGACAAAGGTAAGAAGTCACGCTGTATGCCGTCATGGCTCGCTGCATAGCATAGCACAGCACGCCACAGCGCACACAGTACCTCAATAGACCTGCCGACACTACGCCCGGCTCTTGATTCCCGTAACAGTGTCAGCGCACAGCACTGCTTTGCATCATTTCATGCGACATGGTGACCAGCGTTGCGACACATGTGTACAAGCCAATGCGGGCGCCAAAGGTCGCATGCACCTAATTTTTGCTGCAGATGCTGATCGCACTGAAGAAGGGTCAGAACGCCCTGCTGGAGGCACCTACAGGATGCGGCAAGACGCTGTCGTTGCTGTGCGCGGCGCTTGCATGGCAGGATGCTCAGCGTGCGGCGATTGCGAAGGAGCAGTTGCAGGTGCCTGACGGCAACACAAGGCCAGTGTTGCCACATCCACCTGCGGCACATGTATTGCAGACTTGCCTCACCGCAGCAGCATTGCAGACAAGGGATGCACTCACTAAGCTCTGGACAGACGAAGGCACTGCAAAACCGCCTCAGCAATCAGGATGCTGGCTGTGCAGAACCTGGCGGTGAAGCGACAGGCCAATGCTCCGGACGGCCCTGTGGCTGAGCTCGACAGCTTCAGGTAAAACAGCTGATGCCATGCAGAATCTGAACAGTGGGCCAAATGTGGGCACTGCTGCAGATGGGAGCCTTGCCAATACTGACACCATGCAACATCATGTGACCAGTCTGCTGGTGACCACATAGGTACAGTGGGGGCACCAAGCGGCTCAGAGATAGCGGTGAATCAGACACAGCCGCTGCCAGCGACCCGGCAGTCAAATCCGGTCCGGCAGCTGGGTGTGGCGCTGCGCCCGCGGCACAACACAGCAGCAGCACGGCTGCCCAGCAGGGATGTGCGGTGGATGGCGCTAGCGCCGGCGGTGGTAGTGCACAGGCAGACGGCAGCAGTGCCGGGAAGCAGGAGGCAGGCAGTGTGCAGCAGCAGCAGCAGCCAGGGGATGCGCCGGCACAGGTTGGGCAGAGGCGGAGAAAGGTGCCACGCATCTACTTTGCGACGCGCACCCACAGCCAGATCGCGCAGGTGAGTAGCTGCAACATCCGAGCTTCATGGATGCCAGCTCAGCCAGATGAATTCAAGGTGCAGCATGCTGGCCCCGGATATGCCATGCATTGCGCAAACACTGTCAAAACCGTGATGCATTTCCTGCTTTGATCCCCATGTCACCTTGATCTCCAGGTCGTCAGGGAGTTCAAACGGACCGTATACCGTCCCAAGATGGCCATCCTGGTAGGCGCTGTGGTGAACCTACGGACTTGCAGAAGCATTTTGGTGGACATGTGGTGTCGGGCGTGCAGTGCGTGCATGCGGGGCCCTCAGTAGCGCATTTCACCCATTGTCTCAACCATCCGAACCTCGGTCTAACAGTTGGCAAACCGGGACTGCTGGCAATATCTGGCTGTGCCGCCTGCAGGGCTCGCGGCGGCACTACTGCATCCACAAGAAGGTGTCGAAGGAGCCCTCCGTGGACGAGGGGTGTGATAAGCTGCGGGAGGACGGCGGCTGCCGCCACGCCGAGCGTGCCAAGCTGCTGTCCAACAACTCCGAACGGCTCAAGGCGCGCCGCTGTAGACTGGATTGCAACTTGCCGCACACCCCAATGCAAATGCTCAGCTCACCATGTCGCCTAGCACCGGCTGCATCTGTCGGTGGCTGGCGCATCTCGCACCAAATGGCCAAAGTGCACATGCAGGCAGATGCTAGCAATGTCGTTCAGCGGCCACCAGACTCCGGCTGCTCTGTGCTGCAGGTGCACGACATCGAGGACCTGGCCGCCGAGGGCAGGCGGCTCTCGGCCTGCCCCTACTTCGCCTCCCGCGAGTTTGCGCAAGGCGCCGAGATCGTGTTCTGCCCTTACAGCTACCTGGTGAGGCCGACTGAGACCGTTGCAGTTCTGATGGACTACAGCTGTGCCCTCCTGTGTGCCAGTACTTCATCATGCGCGATTGCCTGCGAACAATTGAAGTTGAGCAGTGTTTTGCACCTGCCACTGCCATGGCCATGGCAACCACGACACCACCATCGTCATCCCAGGAATGTCATTCAGTGTACAGCTGCCAGACGCCGCCTGTGGTGGACCGCCTCAGGTGGACCCAGTCATCCGCGCGTCAATGGACATCAACCTGGCCGAGTCAGTCATCATCTTTGACGAGGGCCACAACATTGAGGACACCGCCAGGTGGGGTGCAAGTAGGGTGCGAGTCCTGTTTTGTGGTGTGAGCTGTGCTTGCATGCACGCCAACATTACCCGAGAGGTCGAGGCATGCTACTGCCTCAACGACCTGATGTCCCCCAGAGGGGCCTGCACAGCTGCATACCCGGGGGGCGCAACTGGGCGCTTGTACTATTAAGGTTGTACACCAAACCATCGGCGCTTTCTATACGGCAGGGAGGCGGCGTCGATGGACATGGACCTGGACGTCCTCGAGGAGGCGCACGCGGCGCTGCTGAAGGCCGAGGCGCTGAACCCCGGGGTGGAAGGGCCCATTGAGGGTGCGCCGTCCCGGCATGCTCGTGGCATACCCTGAGTGACGTCCACGTGGTTCTCGAGACACATGGCCGATTCTCTCACACCTGCAGGCGCTGGACTGTTGACCGCAGTCTGGGTCCGGATGCTCCCACTTCTGCTCGATGCTACCCCGTGTCTCCACAGGCGTGGGGCTCTATGCGCCGCTGGCGGCGGGCGTCCGCCGCCTGGCGGAGTGGCTGCGGGGCGAGGCGGCGGCGGCGCCCCAGGAGCGCGAGGGCCGCGGCCAACGCACCCTGCTGCACGGGCCGCAGGTGCCATGAGATGTGCTCCAATCTTGCCTGTGCATGACCCAGGCTCTCAAGGTTGAAGCCCCGCACAGCAGGGCATGGCCGCGCTCCCCCTGCACGCTTGTGCTGCAGCACGGGCAGATCAGTCATGACCAGGCACTCGTTGGGACAGTTGTGGTCAAGTGCCACAGCAAGTCAACGGATGCATGCAATGGGATCAACAAGCTGCATGCACCCACTGCTCGTGTGCTCCGCTGATCATCGACTGCTGTGCTTGTACGCCACAGCAGGCAGTGGCCAAGCTGGCTGACATCGCATGGGACCCGACCACTTGCAGCACGCTGTGGACTCTGTACGAGGCGGCCCGCGCAGAGGAGGAGAAGGCCAAAGCACGCTGGGCGGGCCCTGCAGAGGTGCCATGCAGTGACATACATGATGGGATGCATCGCCCCAGCCTCGCCTCACCTAATGCTCGCAGCTGCGCACCTGCAGCAAATGTTTGTCCTCTTCTTCTGGCCCAACGGCTGCTGCACGCAGCAGCACGTCGGCGCTGCCTCCAGAGCTTCCAGTGCAACATGACATCGTTCGCACCGTGTGTCCTGACTGCTGGACTCTGCTACAGGGCCAGGAGCGCGAGGTGGCGATGGGCAGCCAGGGCGGCGGCTGCGGGGCGGGGTCGCTCGCCCTGGGCGTGCTCAGCCGCTTGCTGACCTGCCTGCACCTGCTTTACGAGGTGCCACTCTGTCCTTGCCCATCCAATTGTCAGGCATCGCCAAATGGTTCCTGTAAATGTCCTTAATGTATCAGAACCACATGCTAGGTACTCCTCCACTCGACAATGCCCAGCACAACAGGCAAGGCTGGTAACACCTGCCACACGCAACACTCAATGCAAATTGACTGCTGCATGTTGTAACGGAGGCATCTGTTCCGGCCAAATGTCTGCAGCCATGTGCACACATTGATGTGCCTGATGCTGCCCTACTGACGGCCAGGCGGTGCGCTGCAGGGTGGCCAGCAGCGCCACCGTGACTTCAAGATGTGCATCACGCGGGAGGACCGCCAGCGGAGCAGCGCCCCACGTGTGCGCGGTCGCCGGACCAGGCATGTGGCAGTACCATGTGATACAGACTGGTGTCGACTGCCGTGAGGTCACACATGCCCGTACCCGGGATGGTCTGGAGAAACTGCTCACCGACAGACTGCAATGTGATGCCAGATATGTGCGCACTTCGGGGGACCTCATCCATGGCAGCAGCTGACTGTGGCGATCCCATTGCAGACGTCGTCATGCCCGCCATGCAACCGCTTGGAAGGCACATGGTGCCGCTGAATGTCAGGGCAAGTCGTTGCCACTGTCCATTCGCAGAGACGAGGAGGCCCAGTCGCCGGTCGTCATCAGGCTGGCGGTGTGGTGCCTCAACCCGGCGATCGCCTTTGCGGCGCTGTCCGCCGAGTCGCACTCCGTCATCCTGACGTCCGGCACCCTGTCGCCCATGGCGTCATTCGCCTCGGAGGTCTGCTGATGACATTTACGTCTTGGTGCTTGGCATTGCTGCAAATATTGGGAGAGGTAACGTGCTGTGTCCGTGTGAGCATGCTAGAAGATGGGCATCAGCAGAACAGTGTGACTGAAGGTGTGCTGTGCTGCGCAGCTGGGGGCGCCCTTCCCCCTCGACATCGCCACTGCGCATGTGGTCGACATGCAGAAGCAGGTGCTGGGTCCGTGCTCACACATGTCGCAACTCGACCTTACAATGCTTAAGGCATCTGCGTGACCAGTGCTGCGCACACTGCCCATGCCAGCATGCTTGCCCAGCGGACAGCAAATTCTGCCAGTGTCACAAGGCGATGGTTATGGAAAGCTAGCCATGTACACTCTAAATGGCTATGCAGGTGTGGGCCGCGCCGCTGGGACTGGATGCGCAGGGTGGCCGCCTGTCCTGCGAATACAAGACGCAGAGCAAAGCGGAGTTCCAGGACGCTGTTGGCGCCATTGCCCTGCGAGTGTGCCAGGTGCGGCAAGGTTGTGATTACATGCGGCTCACCTGCGAAATGCCCCGTTCTAACGTCTATCATCAGGAATGACAGCTGGTGCTGCTGCTGCTGGGCCTCAGGTGGTGCCGGATGGCGTCCTGTTCTTTTTCCCCAGCTACTCTGTGATGGATGTGCTCACCGCACGCTGGCAGGTGTGCGCACAGTCTGGCTGCAAGTCGATTCCCACAGCACAGTGGGCCTCTGTGTTGTCACAACAGCGCTGCCAGATTGAAAGGCCACAACAAAGTCTGTGGATTTCTGCGAGGAGACCCTCCACTTTTGAGGACAGATTGTTACCATTGCAGGCTACAGGGCTGTGGCAGCAGATCGAGGCGGTAAAGCCAGTGGTACAGGAGCCGCATGGCACTGGCGATCATTTCGACGCCGCCATGCGCGACTTCTATGCAGGCATTGATAGCAGCCGAGGGGCCGTCCTCTTCGCCGTGTGCCGTGGCAAGGTAAACGAGCAGTCCGGCACCTGCTCAGTTCATGCCTTTATGCCGCTGCAGTTCTTTCACGAGGCCGACTCAGGACCAACCGCTGTGTGAATGCTCTTGCTACCTCAGGCTGGTCAGCATCATGCAGCTGCTGCCGCCGGCCCACTGAACGCTGGTGCTGTATGGCCTGCCGCAGGTTTCGGAAGGCCTGGACTTCGCCGATGCAAACGCACGTTGCGTCGTCATCCTGGGCCTGCCATTCCCCAACGCCATGGACCTTCAGGTGGAAATCTGCAGTTTACCATTGGCTGCCGATTATAAGCATACAGTGTAGATCTTTCAACGTATCCACTTTGCTGTCTGCATGTCACCAGCCGGTTGTGCACGACCGCAGGTCAAGGCGAAGAAGCTGTACAACAGCAACTGTCCCGGGCGCAACCTGCTGTCAGGCGACGCCTGGTACCAGCTGCAGGCCTTCAGGTCCGTGTCTCACTTGGCGAGGAGACCTTGCACCTCCCTGTGATGGGTAAATGGTGCACTGCTTGGTCACGAAGGGCACTGCAACAGGGGCTTTGCACCCACCCGCGTAGTGGCGCTGTGGCATGCTTGCGGGGTGAGTGTCCTGCTAAATCTTGGAGCCTCCCTGGGGCTGAAGGATCAGACTTCGCCGCTGCAGGGCGCTGAACCAGGCGGTGGGGCGGTGCATCCGGCACAAGGGGGACTACGGCGCCATCCTGCTGCTGGACCACCGCTTCACGCAGCCCCGCAACCAGGAGCAGCTGTCGCGCTGGTGGGTCCACTGCCGCTCCCTGAGCTAGCTGTCAGCCATGTCCTGCTGCTGCATTTCGTGCCTTGTGCCAGATCAGCTACCGCACAGTCATCGAACATGTGCAGCTTGTGTGCTTGCCTGCCTTGGCAACCGCCATGCAGTTGAAGCCGAGCGGTGGGTGGCGCTGCAGGGTGAGGGGCGCGATTCAGGACCCGCAGCCGTGCGACGCCACCTTTGTATCCCTGGCGGCCTTTTTCCAGGGCATCGCCGCCAACCCGCCCAAACAGGTGCCGGCCTGCACCCCTGACTCTCCTTGCTCTCTTCTGCTCCCGCATGGGTGCTGCACAGCACATCAACACGTGCCAGAGACCCCGAACTTGGGCACTGCAAGCCTATGGCCCTTGCGCTCTGAATGCAAACAGGTGGCAGAGGCAGCGGACCGGGTGGCGGCGGCGGCGGCGGAGCGGAAGGCCGCGCACGAGCGGGCGGCGGCCGAGGCGCAGCGGGCCGCCAGCAGGGGCCGCGGCAGCAAGCGGCGCGCCGCCAAGCCTGCAGGTGGTGAGCTGCCGGCACCTTGCACACCCGTGGGATGGTTCCTTCTGCTGTGCAGACACATGGCTGTGGGCAAGCGCGTGGTGAATGGAAGCAGGGTATTGAGAGGCTGCCGGAGACTCAGCCACAACCCTGCTGTGGGCAGGCGCTGACGCCGATGTAGACATGCACACCGGGGACGAGCACCGGCCGCTGGAGTCGTGGACGCAGCCCGAGTGGCTGCAGCCGCATAGCAATGGCAGCCGTAGCAGCAGCGGCCAGGCGGCGAAGCTACCCCGCCCTGAGCCTGCTGACGAGGGCGCGGCAGCGGCGGTTGTGCATCAGGGTGGCGATCTGCTGCCGCTCGCTGCCGGTGCCGCACATGCTCAGCTGCAGCCGCGGCCACCTGCTGCTGTGGCACCAACCAGTGGCGCCGCCAGTGTCACTGACGCACCGGCAGGGCGGCTGCAGCTGACCCAGCAGCAGCAGCTGCGCGAGCCGCTGCAGCCCCGGATAGAGCTCCAGGGTGGGTGCCAAGCAAACCGACAGGCAAGCGGCCGGCCGTTCCCACAACACTTGCAGCAGCCTGGCCAGCGGTGGATGTTCCCAGACAGCCCGGACGAGCAGCAGCTGGCGGCTCTGCAGGCAGATGCTGCAGGCCTGCCCCCCTTCAGCCGGCCCATCGTTGACGTCCAGAGTGCTGCGCTTCATCCGTGGCAGGCGGCACAGGGTGTGCCCCTGCATTCGGAGACAGCGGCAGCCCTGCCGGACCCGCACAGCAGGCATGCCCACCACCAGCAGCAGGAGCAGCAGAGGCAGCAGCAGCGGCAGCGGCAGCGGCAGGGGCACCAGCTGCTGGGCCACGCAGAGAATGAGGGCGTGCTGGCAAGCGACGACTCAGGCGGTGGGCTGCCTGCTGCAGTGGGCACAGCAGCGGAGGTGAACATGCAGCCCCTGCTGTCGGCAGCAGGCGTGCAGCATCAGCTGGATGACTGTGCGGCAGGGCAGCCATTCACAAGCAGCCACCAGCATGGTGCAGCGGCACAGCAGCGGGCATGGCTGTTCGGTGGCCTGCTTGGCTCCGCCTCTGCAGCTCTGCCGAATGGCCAGCCAGTAGTACAGCAAGCATCTCACCAAGGCAGCAGGGCGATCTGCCCTGGAGCGCCGCAGCGAAGTCCTGCTCCTGGCCATGCCGAGGCACCCCCGCAGCCGCACGCAGCGCCGGGGCCGGCTGCCGTGCAGCCGGCGGGCAATGTCCCGGCGGCGCCGGGCACGCCGCCGGGCTTCCGCTGCATGCTGCCGCCCTTCATGCCGGGCCCGCAGGCGGCGGCGGCCATCGCTGCGGCGCCGGCGCCTGTGCGGCAACCCTCACCCCTGTTGGATAGCTCGCCCGATGCTGCTGCTGGTGCCACTGCACCCGCGTCCACGACCACACATGCATCAGCGCCTGTGCCGCCACAAGTCCCTGCAGCACCCCAACTGACGCAACGTCAACATCAACAGCAGCAGCAGCAGCACTGGGCGCAGCCTGCGGTGCCGCTGCCGACGGTGTCCAGCGCAGTGCCGCACCACCACCAGCGGGTCGTTCACCAGCAGGCAGGCTGGCAAGGGCAGCGGCCGCAGGGTGATGGTGACCAACAGCAGCAGCAGCACCAGCCGCAGCCAAGCCACCATGTCCATGTCGAAGAGCAGCAGCAGCAGCATCAGCCGCCCCTGCAGCCGATGCAGCCAGCCAAGCCTGCAGCAGCGGAGCCAAACCGTGCCGCTGCGCCGCCGCACCAGCCGGCCGCGCCCACAGCGGCGGAGCCGATGCAGCCCAGCGCGCAGTTCCAGTACTTCCTGCCGGGCTCCTCGGACTCGGAGGCGGGGCGCTGCTCCGGGGCCTCCCGCAGCTCCGACGAGCCGCCGCCCGCCCGCCGCCGCCGGGTCTCGTCGCCCCGCAGGTGCGGCCACACCAGCCCCAATCGCAGCCAAGTGCTCCTGCTGTCCTTGAATCAACAAGTACTGTGCCTGGGTGCACACCGCCATGAGTGGCATCTGCACCCTACCACCTGTGCATCACCAGCTCCTGCCCAGCCCTTGTGCTGCGCCAGAGTTGTGGCTGACAAACCGACTCCTGACACTGTTGCTTGTGTACATGCGCTTGCTCACATGCTCGCTTGCGTGTGTGCAGGGCGGCCGCAACGCAGCACCAGGCTGTGCACAGCAGCTCCAAGGGCGGCCGCCCGCCGCTCGCGGACCGCAGCGCCAACCCCCAAACGGCAGGGCTCCCGTCAGCAGCGTCGCCAGCCATCCAGCAGCATTCGGCTGCAGGCAGCGCTGGAGGCACGACGGCCACAGCTGCAGGTGCTGGTGGACTTCTCCCCGACACAGGCCTGTCGCCAGCGCCCGATGCACAGCCGCCACCGGCGCCGTTCGCCCCCGTCGCCGCGCCGGCGCCGCCGTCGTCAGGAGCGCCAGCTGCTGGCGGCCATGTGGCGGCGGCACCTAAGCAGTGGCTCGCGGTAGGGCAGCAACGTGCCCCAATGCTTCCGCTCACGGCGCCGCCGGCGCTGGGCGTGTTTGCGGACGACGTCGACGATGCGTGGGACATGGAAGAGGATGCGCTCGCGGCAGCTGGAGCGGCGGCGGGGCAGCCGCCGGCAGCGGGCAGCCACAGTTCAGCGGCCGCCGGGTGGGCGGGCGGCGGCCCTGCAGCAGCGGTTCCGGCAACTGGTGGAGCTGCAGCAGTCGCTGCGAGCGCGGCGCCTGAGGCTGCGGCGACGCCCTGCCGGCGCTCTGCCGCTGCAGCGCAGCCTGCTGCCCTGTCACCTGCAGCGATGGGCTTTGGTACGCCTCAGGCGGCGCGGCGGGCCTCACTCAGCGCCGCAGCAGTGCCCGCCCTGCTGGAGGCCGACGTCGAAGCATGGCTCCAGGTGCCGGCAAACACACACACCCCCTGTGCGGCTGAGCCTGTGCAGGCAGACCGCTGTGCTGATAGATGTGCAGCATATTGTATGCCGCCCTTTTCTCGTTGCGGCGCCGGTATGGGCTGCCGGCTCCTGGATGTCTTAAGCGTGTTGCTCGCAGACAAAGCTGAGGCCACTTGCAGCTGTGCCGACCTGCCAAAGTGGCCCGACCTGCTCAGTGCTGCCCGCACAGGCGGACCTGGCGGATTTCAGCGCCTTCCTGGCGGCGCACGTCCCGCAGCTGGCCGACCGGCAGGGCCGCACCGCCGCCGCCTGCCGCGCCATCGCCGGCTGCTTCGGCATGTCCCAGTGAGGCTGTTCTTCCTCTAATCTGACTCACCGCACCTACCCCGGGGTGCAATGTGGTTTCATAATGTACTTTTGTGTTGAAGCAATGGCATCAGTGCCTCGTGGGTTGCTACTGTGACATCGTGACGATCCGCTTCCTGCACAGGGTGCTCACAGGGGAGATCACGTCGGACGGGGAGCTGCTGGCGGCGCTGCGCCGGCTGCGGGCCGCCTGGCGCACGCGCCTGCCCCGGGGCCTGGGCCGCCTGGCGGCCGCCGGCGCCGCCGCCATGGCCGCCTACGGGGCCCCGCCACCGCCGACGCCGCCCCGGGCCCCCGCCCCGGCCGCGCAGCGGGCCTCGGGCAGCGGCGGCGGCGGGCTTGGCGCTGGCGGCAGAGAAGATGCATTCAGCGGCGGTGCAGGCGGCGGCGGCGGCCGAGGCTCTGGGAACAGCGGCGCGAGCGACGCCGCCACCCGTGGCCGCTCCATCGCCGACCTGTTTGCCGGCGCCGAGGCGGCGGCGGGCGGCAGCGGCGGTGGGGACCGAACAGCGGCCGGCTTTGGCGGAGGCGCGGCTCCTGCTGGTGATGTGGGCGTCGCGGCGGCTGGCGGCGACTGCGGTGGCGTCGCAGCCACGGAGCTCTGGACGCTGGACCGGGCTCTCGAGGTGAGCAGGCTGCTGGCCCCCAGCAAGCAAGCGCACAGTGGTGTCGCATCAGGGATATGCTGCAGCGACTGGATGGACTGCCGCCAACAAGGCGTCAAAAGCCAGGGCGTCAGCAGCAGCTTGACCGTGAGCCCGCTGCACATGCAGGTGATGGCCAATGCATATGACGCGGCAATGGCGCCGCTGCTCTCCCCGTGATGCCAGCGGCGGCAGTTTCTGGTCGCGGACGGCCTTATTTGTGGCATGGCAGCAGGGCGCTATGGTGTCAATGCAGGTCGTTGCTGTTGCGCATGTACTCAGCAGCAGCGGCGCTGGTGTCTGTGCAGTCTGCTGACTGACCTCCTGTATTGTAGGCATGGGTAGTGTCCTGCGAGGTGGGTCAGGCCTTGCTGTGTATTGCTGGTACGATCTGCAGATCTTTCATGTGTGGAAATTATCTACAACAAAGGGTACGACAGGACCTTGTCGCACAACTCGGACAATACTGCAAATACTGACAGAACGAATTCTGGCCAGGGGTGCTCATGAGTGTCCCTCTCATACAGTCTGCAAAGCAATTTCATTTCCCGAAGTCTGCCACTTCCATTCCTGATTAACAGCAACCCAATACGCCCGCCCCAAAAGGATGCCACGTTTGGCAAATGAGGAAAGAAAGAGAGTTTGCACAAATGTGTGCGGTGCCAATGCTGCATGCACCAGCATGGCATGTGGTGTGTAGGTCTTGGTCATGGGAACAGCCCGTGCCAGCCACCACTACGCTGACACGTACAGCTGGTAGCATGTGCGACGTCCGCTGCACGCCCACCATAACTTGCCATACCAACACCTCACATGTATGGCTCACGTCTATCAGTACCGCCGCGGGTGCATGACCTGCATGAAGCCGGAGGGGCGGTACGGCGTCGGCCGCCATGCGGTTGCCAGCAGCTTTCTGGCGGCGGTCTCGATCTCGCCAAACTCGAAGCGCGTCATGCCCGACTGGTCCTCGTCAGTAAACCAGTTTGGCGTCAGCGTGACGCGCAGCGCAGCCGCTGAGTTTGTCTGCTGCACCTCGGCAAGGGAGGTCAGCGCGGGGTGGGTGCCGCCCGCGGTCGCCTGCGCCACGGCGGACGTCTGCTGCTGGATCGTCATCGCCAGCGTGGGCAGGTCCTCCAGCGTCGTGAGCTCCGGCGCCGACTGGCATTCGGACAGGATGTCGCAAAAGTCGGGCTGCGCCATCAGCATTTCCTGCAGGTCGGCGCTGATGGCGAGGCCGCAGATGGTGTCCTTCCGGCACTTGTTCACGTCCGGATTGATGCAGACGGGGACGCCTATCGAGCGCGCCAGCTGACCGCAGGTGGTGTCGTTTGCGCCATCGATGTTCACAATGGTCCCCTCGGTTTTTGTGATGCTGCGACAGGTGTCGGTGGACGTCGCGGTGTAGACGTTGCTGCAGTACGCGATGGTGTCGCCGATGCAGGCCACGCTGCCCTCCTGCAGCCCGATGCCGCCGGTGTCTGCGTCGCATTGCAGCGCCAGCAGCGGGTTCAGCGCCAGGAATGTGTCCACCGTGATCCCCGCCCAGCCCGAAACGTCTTGGCACGAGGTGTAGCCGCTGACGACCTGCGCAACGGCGCCGCAGCCCTCAGGCAGGCGCTGAATAGGCGGCAGAGGCGGTACGGTTGCGTCGCCTGCGTCGGTCGTCGGCTGCGCAGAAGCGGCGTGCACATGCAGTGCTACCATCCCCAGCAGCAGGACAGTAACAGATCGCAGGGACACCATAGCTGCGGAGACTTACTGCGGCTTTGTAGGCAGTAGATGTTCAAAGACAGATTTTTCCAAAACTGTCGTTTTGAGCGTCAGAATGCGGTGTGGGCTGAACATGCTGATGGAGCAGGGGATCTCCAGCATCACGTGACCAGATGCTTGGCAAGTGAGTCAACGCAGCTTGGAACGCGTGTGGTACTGCAGTCACAAGGCCACTGCAGCTGTTTGCAATGATGTATGTTTGCGAACAAGAGGAATGAACCAGGGATGCACCATAGCAATGGATTCAGCGCATGCATGGGTGCCGCCGGATGGCATCATCTACCGGTGTGTAGTGCTGTTCCCATGTTACACGCTGGACCAAGTCCCAACTCGTAACGGATACATGCCTATGCTGCGGTTGTACAACATGTCATGAAGTGTCGAACACACATCGGCACACTGTCGCACGTGCCATGCAAACCTACAGCCCTCAATGGGGCTGCTGCTAGTGGCAGTGCAGCATGCCTGCAACAGAGACAACACTTTTATGTGTGGGCCTCGGATGCATCAAGGTCTGCTCTGGAGCCCCTCGTGTAGCGAGTGTGCAGCGTCTGCTAGGACAGCCCAATCCCCACTTTGGCGGGAGACCGGCGGGAGGTTGCAGCCACCCTGTAGCGCAGATGAGCCACATTGTTCATCAGATGCTGCAGCGCAGCCTGCGTCCTCGGTTCTCAGTTTGCTTGCCACCTTTAGTGACAGAACAGCAAGTGCGACCACTGTGAACTGAGCTGGAGGGACTTGAGCATCACTTAAATCAATACAGTCAGATCACCGCGGCGTGGAGCGCGTGCAGCTGCAGCAGTGTCTTCACACAGCCCAAGAGACGGACGTTCATAGCGGCCAGTTGACCTGAAAACCTGAAGCGGCTAACAGAGCTGCGGGTGGAGCGGAACACCGCAGAGTCTGTGCACGCCGCCGCGAGATCATCTGCTGAGGCGGGCGGCAGCAGCTGCCTGACGGCTGTGCGGCCACAGCAAGCTCAGGGCATCGCTGTCGCATGATTGCAGGCAGCTGACAGCGTCTGAGGCCGGGATGCAGCCGCTCCGCAAGTGATCTAGCAGCAGTCTGCGCGCCAGCGAGGGGACCACACTGCGTCAGTAGTCACAAAGCCACCGCCGATGGCCGTGCCGCAGCAGGAGCAGGCAGACGCGGTGGCGGCCGCCGAGGCGCGGCAGCAGGCGGCCTTCCCGCCGCCGCCGCCCTACTTCCGGCTGTTCCGCGGCGCCGCAGACAAGCCACAGTCATCGGCGGACGGCGACAGCGCAGATGCGCAGCCGCTGCAGCCGCCCCCGCTGCCGGCCGCGCCGGACGCCACGTTCCAGCTATTCGGCGAGCTGCACACGGTCGGTGGTGGAGCGTCTGCAAGCCTTGCAAGCCGTGGGTTGGCATGGGCTGGTGCAACCTGACTGCGCTCAGTTGCATGATGCTGGGTGAAAGCAAGCCTGAGCGCACTTGGTGATGCAGATGCTCTCAGGCTGACCGGCGGCATTATGTTTGGGTGCAGGCACAGCCGGGCATACCGCCGCTTGCAGTGCGGCAGCTGTATGACACACAGCCAGACGGTAATATTGGTACGGTCACGCCGCCTCATAGGGAGCACATGGCTCCCCACTCGCTTTGGTGTCTGAGCATCTCTTCCGGCACTAGTAGCCTTCTGCACGGCAGCTTGCCTGGTCTCGCTGACATACGGCAAGCAGGACACTCTAGCCAACACAGGAGTGGTCGATGAGGCGGCAGTGTTGCTGCAGACTTCAGGACGGAGCTGCGGCGGCTGAACCGGGAGCTGCTGTTCGCGTTCGCCGACATGCTGGCGGCGATAGCCGAGCGCCCCGCACAGAGCGCGCGATCAGTGGAGCTGGTGGGCATCCTGGCGCGCAACACGCAGCACCTGCTCAACCTGCTGCGTCCGCACCAGGTGCTGCGCCCCACCCTGGAGTGCAGCGCACCGCCAACGCATCTCGATCCCAGACCATGGCCCCGGCCTGAAGCACAGCAGCTGATGGTGCAAGGTGGTCAAGCTTGCGACCCGAGCTGATTTGGGACACTCGGCATCGGTCGACACTGTGAGGAAGCATTATGCTCAGGAAGACTGCAAGTTTGGCAGAAATTGCAAGGCATAGCGACTCTGCTATCACATCAAGAGTACAGGACTATGCCAACGTGTGTGCTTTACTCCCAGGCTGCAGCCACCCTGGAGCACCTGCTGCAGCGGGAGCTGAAGGATCAGCAGGAAGCGATCGCAGATCTCAGGTGCCTCTGACTGGGCTGCGCGCATGTGGTGTCTGACCTTCACGACATGGCAGGTGTGGCACTGAGTGGGGACGAGGGCGATGCGGTGACGCCGCATTCGCCGCCATTGCTGTCATTGCTATGCAGCTTGCAGTTCCCGACGCCATGACTGGGACTGCAGGCAGCAGAGGGAGGACGCGCAGCAGCTGCTCGTCTCAGCGGCAGAGGAGCTTGTAGCTCTGGTCAGTGGCTTTGCTGCTCAATGGATCGTTGCATGCATGTGCACCGCACAGTTCAGGTGCCCTATCTGTGCCCATGTAGAGATGCTGCTGCAAAGCAGCCTCGTCTGCAAGTTCAGCAAACGCTATGCGCTGCTGTCTGTGGCTGAAGCGTCGCACCGATGTGCCGTATGTGTTGCGTATGCAGGGGCCGGGTGGCAGCGATGCAGGCCTCGATAGTGGGCGCGGCGTGGTGGCCATGGACACAGATGCAGTCGCAAATGGGCCGGTCTAGCGCTACTGTGGCATTTTGGCAAGACCCTGCAGCGTTGTGCCGCCGCAGCTTCTTGAGTGAAACAAGCCTTGAACACTGTGTACTGTATGCTGATTGGCCACTCGGGTGCCAGATTTGATTTAGGGATAGATGCCAGGCCACCATGTGTATCATGTGTACGGTTGATGCAACACATTTGCCGGTGTCATATCAAGCGGAAGATCTCCCCATCGATGCTGTACTGTCATGCCGCCAGCATTGCTGCTTTGGAAGGTGCATCAACAAGCCCCCAGAAGGCTTGTGTTCTCTTTTTGCTGCTGTCGGCTGTTGTCAGGCGCAGATGCCCGTTGCGGGCGTGCAGCTTTTAGATCCGCAGCAATCTGCAGAGCAGTAACGACAACTTGCTGTGCTGTCGACTGGCAAGGATGGTGCAAATGCGTCAAGATCACAGTGTGGACCTACAGCGCATGCTGTTGAGGGTACGTACCCAGGTCCTGAGTGCAGGCGGGACCCTGCGCGTATCAGAACGACACAATCATCAGCCACAAAATCTAGCAAGCATGTCTGATGCACAGATGTTGTTGCAGCTGCTTGCGTTGCGTATCTTACATGAACACATGTGGCACACCTCGGCAGCATCTGTGACACAGCACACGGGGGCTGTCGTGTCACAGGCCGCGGGATCCCTGTGGTTGCAGGCGCAGTCATACCTGCGCCTCATCAAAAGGCGACACCAGTTGGCATCATGCTGCACATTTTGACAAAGCAGGGGCCCCATGCCCCTGACTGGGCTGCTTGGCAGCTTAGCAAGTGAAGACCAGGGAGCGAGAATGGCGGTTTCACAGGAGGTGCCCCGCCATCAAGATGTTGCATACAGTAGTCTCCGCCTCGATGCAGGCATTCGTGAATGTGCTCTACCTTAGTCGAGGTACACAGCAAAGAGCGCACCCGATGCGCATAAACTGGTACAGGCCCAGAAACCCAGTGCAATCGTTCAGGACATCGCAGGGCTGCTGAAACTGCACGAAGCACGTGTACACATATATATGTCAGAAGGGACAGAATTGCCTGAGCGACTGACTCCCGAGTCTGGGGTCCAGATGCTGCCCAGTGTGCAGCAAAGGGAAGCACGCGGTACTCATGACGCGGAATTCATGCTTCAAACTGCTCTTTTGCCTTCCCAGCATGCTGGGACACGATCACAAATTTGGATCCACTTTGCATGCCAACGACTGCAGCATGCAGGGCATGGTTTCCAGCTGCATCATCATCAGCCGTACCGGGGTGCCAGGGGGCCGAACGAAGGGCGGCGGCGGCGCAGGGGAGGGCGGCGGCGGCGCCAGCAGCTCCAGCGGCACGCCCCGCTTCAGCGGCACGGTGGGCGAGGGCGGCGGCGGGATGGGCGGCGGCGCGGGCGCGGCCGGCTCCGGCGACGGCGGCGGCTTGCCCTTCACTGGTACAGGGCCGGCAACTGCGCGCCGCACGGCCGTCCCGCAATGAGTATGCGTGCCCTACTCAGCACCTGATTGCCAACACAGGAGAGCGCTGGGTGCCGTACGGCCGTCGGTGATTTCAGGGCTACCAACGGTTATGCGCCGTCAGGTGCACACCCACAAAAACTCAGTTGACTGCAAGCAGGGCAACAGTATGGCCGAAATCTCTGAGTGTCTGAGACCCTGAGACGAGCACGTGTCGACCCGAAGAGAATGTGCAAGTTCCAATGCGAACATGACATCGACACCACTGCCAGGTGATCTCAAATCTACCCTGTCCGTGCTGAGGTCTCAGATATCAGTGCATCCCACCAGCAGTGGTTCGTCTGCATGAGTGGCAGGATCTGAAACCCGACGATGTTCGCAGGCGGCATCCAAGGGTTCAGGAGAGCCCAAAGCACTTGCCAGCAGCAGCTGCAGCGCTGGCAGCTGCACCCGTCTTGGCAGGTGCTGGGGCAGCGGGCGCATGCATCGGCTTCTGCCCTACGCATGCAGACGTGACGACGGACATATATACATCTAACAGCTGGTTGAACTGCACAACGAAGTACAGTCTGATGTGCGGCAAAGCACATCCACGAAGGTAGCATGTATTGTGTCAAAGAACATACAGTTTGTCATTGAGTGATCATGAGCGTCCACTGGCATGGACATTGCTCGGGCTTTGCAGTGATTGATGCTGCCGTCAGAGCAGGCATGCTGCAAAGATGCAGGTCCCAGCAAGACGGAAGGCTGTTGACTCGCTCCTCACCCGCAAGAGCCTCGGGCCCCGTCAGCATGCACAGGGCCAGCAGCAGCAATGCTGCACCACCACGCTTCATGGCGGTCAGATATGGCAAAGACTGCTGTGGCAACTACGGCCTGGGTTAGGGAACCAATACCTTGGTTTTTGCAGATTTCGGTTGAGTGCAGCTGTCTGGTCATACGGCTGAGAAACGATGCCAGATGACCCGAATCGCGTGATGCAGCAGGATCTTGATCGCTGAAGATTCCAGACGAGGAGGCAAGTATCAGAAAAGATCTGGCAGCGTGATTCCAACCACAGCAACTGTTGGTGGTCCGTCAGATCTGGTCGGCGGAATGTCCGGCGGCAGCATGCTCGCTGTGTGCCTCGTTGCTTTGCTGCTGGCTGCGGCCAGCGGCCCGCTATCGGTCCAAGGTGAGATGCGTACCGAGTCAGAGATGACGAAAGATCAGTTCGTTTGCACAGACAATAGTGTGCTGTGCAGGACAGAGGCCGTGTGTCTGATGACTCTCTTAGCAGAGCTGCACACTCTCTGCCATCGTGCTGTGTGCCGTGACTGATGGACGTGGGTGTCACATGACTGCTCTCGCTCGTCTCATCAAGCAATTCTGAGCCTTCAAACTGCCAGCAGACATACATCGCAACAGGTACTCGTCAATGCGATGTACCCAGGTATGGTTCCAGTGCTGGCAAGGTGGCTGGGTGTGTGATGCGCTGCAGCTCAGAAGGCCCCGCCGCCTCCCCCCAAGAAGCCGCCCTCGCCCCCTGCGACACCCACTGCCAAGCAGCCAGCAGCAGCAGCCAGCCCTACAGCCACACCAGCTGCTGTGTTGCCCCTGCTGCTTCCCGGCGCCTCCTCGGTCGGCGCACCGTCGGGTGCGCCGCAGGGCGTGCCGCTCAAGGGTGGGCGGCCCCGCGTGCCGCTCAAGGGCGGGCCTGGAGCGCCCGCGCAGCCGCCGCCGGGGCCGGCGCCGCCGCCACCTGTTCCCCCAGTCGGGGCGCCGGTGTCTGGCACACCTGTAAGTCCTGACAGGCCTGGCCATACGCATGTGCGCGGGCAGCGCTTGGAGGCATCGATTGTCATGCAAGTGAACCCAGCAGAAGGCTCCCTACAGCAGTGCTCATAGTACATAACTGCAAGGAGAAGCGGTTGTATGTGAACCCTGGGATGCGAATGCTGCTGCAGTACCAGCAGCACTGCGAGTCGCTTGCTGACTGCGCGGCGTTTCTGGGCCTCACCAACACCACTGGAATCGACTGCACCTGCAACGCTTCGGAGCCAACTTACTGTCCCGTATCCGTGCGGCCTTCCCTCATCTTGATTGTGATATGCATGGCGATTCTCCATGCATTGCGTTTCTCCTGTCATGCATGCTGATGAACGTACTAATATTGTACCGTATAATGCAGGTGTGCTGCATAACAGGTGTGTTCGGCATCATCAACACCTCACAACCTTCCTCTTGCCTTCCTCGACACATACACCTATGGCACTTGCAGATCTGAATGCTGCACATACAGCCCATCAAAATGCGTAGCATGATGCACCTGCCGCTGATGTTCTGCAGATGCTCTCACTGGCCCAGCTTGCACAGAAAGTAGCGGTAAGCGATACAGCAGCAGCAGTGTGCATACCAACCAGCCAGTGTACATGCACAGCAGTGACAACACCGTGCTGACCGCTGGCTGTGCTTCGAACTGGCAGATTGCTGCGGCACCAAGGTGTGGTATCAGATACACCGAGTCCTGGGAGTTGATGGATGCCAAATGACTTGCACGATCCTCAGGCTACCAGTACCGTATGCCAGAGCTGTTGCTCATGTACTTGTGTCTGTCATGCAGACCTGCAACGCAGACACTGGGGAGTGCACCTCCTTCTTCTGAAGGCGCCGGAGCACAGCTGACGGAGCACAGCTGACCGCTGAATATCTGGCTGATCTGTGTCAACACTTGATGTCTAACGTGCAATGCAGCATATCCTCCGTTTTACACTGGTGTGCCAAGCAGCTGGCTGTAGAATGCGGACTTTATTACCCCATGCCCCACGCTCAGCCAGACCGTCTGATTGCCATCCCCTAGACAAAACAAACGTACATGACATCTGATGAACACTAACCAGCCTCAGGAGAAACGCCACAGAAGGCTGTTGGAGCTGTCTGCTCAGCCCAGCAGCAGCGCTGCATCGACTGTCGACTGCCCAGGCGGCGCCACCGTGGCCCACAGCTCCCGGTAGGCAGGAAGCTCGGACGGGTCCATCTCGAACTTGAACACCTGCCGCCCAAACTCCTGCGCAGCAATCCACACCAGAGCTTGCACGCAGCTTCGGACCACGGTCGATCGAAGCAACATGTTTGCAACTGCATGCACTCGACTTGATTAAGCCTTCTGGTCGACACCAATGCACTTGCATGATCACATGGGGAACCGTGGATCGCGGTCTGCTGAGCCTGCTCGTGGTTCTCTGCCGCATGCTGCAGCTGCCTACTCTTGGGTGTGCCAGCAGCGGCGTGAGCGTGCACACCTGGACGTCCAGGAACAGCTGCGTCGTCATCTTGTCCGTGTCCGAGGCTGCGCCCTCCGCCGGCGCCTCGCCGGCGCCGCGGTGCTTCTTGAGCCGCTTCAGCGAGGACTCCGTCTTGCGCACCGTCTCCAGCAGGTCCCCAGCCACCGCCTGCAGCAGCAGGATTGCACAAAGTGCTGTTCATGTGCAGAAGCACCAGCATACAGTGGACCCATGGCTGCCCGGTCAGCTGTACCTCTGAGAGCTGCAAAGGCTACAGAAGCCCGACAGGTGAAGTAAAAGCAGAGGACTCGGGCACATCGGACAGCACAGCTGTCTGTCAGCAGCACCGCATGTTGACGGCACCAACGACCCGCACCTGGAAACGGCTGCACACGGCAATGATGCAGTCGCGGCACAGCGCCGTGCGCTTCGCCTCTGCCAGCGCCTGCGCCGCCTGATGATCCAGGAAGGAGCTGCATCGCAGGAAACAGCAAGGCTGTCAGTCCAGAATGACGACCATCTACACCTGGCGGCTGCTTGTCGGCCCGAGCGTTCACCAACTCCATGCTATGATATCTGTCATGCCTGTCCCAGCCATGGCGCCACACCAGTGTCACAAGGATGGTGGCATGGTCGAGTACAAAGTGGGATAGGCTCACCTGAGGGGCGCAAGAATGGCGGGGACGTAGTGCGAGGGTCGGGTGGGCGCGGGCCGCGCCACCATTCTGTAGGTGGTGCTGATGCCGCGCACATGCTTCAGCGCCGCCGCACACCGCTCTGCAGGCGACCAAAGGCATGTCAGCCAACCAGCAGTGCTTGCGCGTGTGCGCAGCGCTGAAATGGCACATGCCCTGTTTACTGTTCCTACACCAATGGCAACCTGCAGAACGTGCTTGCTGTGAGAACCAACATTGAAGTGGAAGCCACAGATGCAAGCTGCCCAGCAGACCTGCCAAGCCCTCTGTTGCCGTGGCCACCAGCGGCGTGGCTGCGGCTGCAACGCCAGCTGCTGAGGATTGCCATGCTGTGGCTGCCGACTCTCGCACCTGACCACACCGAACACACACAACATCAGAGGTTGCATCTTTCAGTTCGCCGTACTTGAGGCTATCTATGCACCCACCGGCAGCGGCCCGTTAGCAACACCGGAACCTGCAGCCATCTGGGTTTTGCAAGCAAGCTGCTGAGCCAAGGTGACAGATGACGTGCCACTGCAGATCGAAGCACCGCACTGCAGAGCAGGCTTGCGCTGCATATGGGGCATTGACTGTACAGCAGTGACCGCCGGCATGCGGGCGGCACATCACCTGGCTGGGCAGGAACGAGAGGGCGGCCGCCAGCTGCTGTGCGTAGGCGCCGCTGAGCCACGCCGCCGTCGCGTCTGCGTCTGCCGCCGCCAGGGCCAGCTGCTCTGCTGTCGCCGACTGTCCCCATCCGGCTGCCTGAACAAAGCAGCATCACGCGCTTTGCTGATCTGAAGTACACAAGTTGTTAATCACGACGTGAGCGTCACACACGGCAGTCCGACACCGGCTTCCCAGCAGGCAGTCTTCTGGGAATTCCACGTGCCTGCTGGTCGTCCGCGCCGCCGTCCGCGGCCTGCCTGCTCCCGCTGCGGAGCCAGCCGGCGTAGCGGGCCACCAGCTGCAGCGCCAGCCGCGTGAACTTGTCGGCCAGCGGCCGCAGGAATACATCCGCCGCGAGACACCTCCGCAGGCTGGTGACGAGTACGGCGCTGGCCTGATGCGAGCGCCGCATAGGTGACATTAGCACAACGCTGCCTGCACTCCTCTGGAGTGCATGTGCATGTGCAGCTTCATGCACTTCTCGAGCGCAGGGTTTCACAGGTGGTGCCAGAGCAGAGCCATGTCTGCAGTCGCGAGGGTTCTCGAGGTGGTGGCCTGCCATTCATGGCGTCGCCAGGATTTGCTCACCTGGAGCTGCAGTGCCGGCGCACCCTCCGGCTGCTGGTCCGGCGCCGCTGCCTCGAGGCCCTCCTCCGACACCACAGTGTCCAGCCCAGCAGCAATCTCCTGCAGCGCAGTCGTGGTTGTGAGTGCCTGCCGTACCAACCTTGCAGCCGCAGTGAGCTACTTACATGATCACCCAGCTGGGAGTCATACATTAGCAAGGGTTGCTACACTGCGAGGATGGCGTGTTTCCGTGGCACCTGGAAGCGCAGCGAGAAGTACACCGACAGGTTCCAGCGCCGCAGGAAGCCAGACACGGCGGGAGCTGCCCTGAAGGCCGCTAGCTGCCGCCGCGTGCGTATGTGCTCCTGCGTTGGTTGGGATCCTCTCCTAAACCTCTTGTGAGCATTTTGAACAATCTGTCACAAGGCAATCGCTCTTGGTCTGGCGACGGAACACGCCGAGTGCTGCAGGGTTCTGGCGCTGCGGCCAGCACTTCGCAGCGGTTGCCGCAGCGGCGACCCTTGCAGCACACAAACCTGCTCGAGGCGCTCCAGGAAGCCGAGCGCCGCTGTGTAGTTGGCCAGGAAGGCGGCGGGCACGCCAGGCGAAAATGCGCCTGCATCCAGGTTACATAGGGTGCGAGAAAACGTAGTTTTGGTGATGATGCTACTCTCGCGGGTAGCATGCAGACTGGGCACGCGCAGCATGCCATGGCTACATCATGCTGAGTGCGGCACCTGGCAGGGCTTTGCTGATGGCGTCGTCCACCTCCGGCATGAGCGAGCCGCCCAGGAAGTCGAAGGCGTGGAGGCCGGAAGCAGGCGCCATGACCGCCGCCAGCAGCTCCCCCATGTCCCGCTGCACGCCGTCCGCGATGGCTGCTAGGACCTGCAGGGCGTCCTTAAGGGTTTGGGGTCCTGGACCATGTGTGATACATGCACTGACATGCCAGATGCACAACTCAGGATGTCACGGTACCTCCAGACTTGCATGGATGGGACTGCACTCGACGTCAGACTGCCTGTGGGTGTCAGGCAAGACTGTCGTGGGGACGACACCGCACAGCTCAGGTGCGTGTTGTCACCTTTGGCAGTGCGTCAGGCCCAGAGCGCGGCCCGCCACCCTGTCCCCCCTGCAGGGCCGCCGCCACCAGCGGTGCTGCCAAAGACCGCCGCACAACCGCCTGGAACACAACCATGTTGGGCAGTCAGTGTGTATGATGCGATGCAGTGGGGCGCACATCAGGCCGCGGCGTGTGCGACAGTATGCAAACGGCGGGCAGCGGCTGCAGGGGATGCAGGCCCACCTGTGCGCCCTCCGCATCCCCGACGGACGAGTAGGCGTGCAGCGCGTGGCCCACGGCGGAGGCGCTGCGGGCCGCCAGAGCCGCTGCGAGGCCCTCGGCCAGGCGCCCCTGTGGGGGAATTCAGGGCTTCAGGGGACCATGCAGTGTTCGGGAGCATTATGCCCCTGCTGGTGGGGTCGCAGCAAGCCGATGCTACAGGTGATCAGGGCGCCCAGGCACAGCAGCCAGCAAACAGCGCACAACTGAGCACACCTGCAGTGCCGAGGCGGCAGCTGCCATCCGCGGCTGCAGCGTGGCGATGAAGGGCAGCTCCTCGCCACGTGCAGCGTAGAACTGCAGGCGGCTGACCTGCAGACACGCAAGCGCAGAAATGCTCGAGGATGCCCGGACTGCTGCCTGGAATGCAGGTGAAACGATGACAATCCCTGCGCACTGTGCAAACACCAAACATTAGCCGCAACCTGCAGGTGGCAGTGGGCTTGCTGACTGTTTGATATTCGTCACGCAGAGCCCACAGCCTAGCAAAGGGCACTCTGCAGGCTGCGTTTGCGTCTGCAAACCGCAAGCACCTCGCTGGCGACACGCTCGTACAGGCGCACGCGGGCGTCCAGGTCTGCCTCGCCGCTGCCGCCGCTTCCTGCTGCCCCACCGCCATCCGCCGCCTCCACCTCGTCCAGCAGCTTCTCCACCTGTCCAGCGTCGACTTGCACTGTGAGGCTGCTGTGTTCATGGCTGCCGGGCTGCAATGGTGTGTAGTTCTGGCACCTCCTGAACGTGTGAATCAGTGTAGGAGCACCCCGAGCCTTGGCGCCGGCTTCACAACTGAACCCCTGGCAACAGCAGCAGCGCTGACCTTGGACATGACGTGCGCAGTGTCCTGCATCAGCTCCAGCATCGCGCGGGCAGCCGCGATGTCCGCCCGCCGCTGCAGCCCGCCCTGTATCGCCTCCAGCTCCGCGCCCACCGCGGACGCCACATCGCCCAGATGCTCCTGTGCCGGCCACACCCACAGCCTCAGGATGCAACCTTTCTGCTTAATGTACATGGACACATCTGCATCTACATGAGCAGCAGGCCACGCAGCGGGCGTCCACCATGAGCCTCGTCTGCCGGCAGGACCGGCGCCGCTGTTCCGGCTGCTCGCGGCGCAGCCCTCCATCCGTGCTGCGGTGTTCTCAACAAGGAGGACAGCCGCCGTGCGGGGTCACCTTCAGGTCGCCCAGCGGCCGCTGCATGCGCGCGACGGCGCCGTCCACGTTGACCAGCTGCGTGCTGAGGCTGACGAAGTCCGCATAGTCCTCGTTGATGACCTCCACCAGCTGCGCAGGCAGGCGCCCGCCACGTGACCGACTGCGACATGCTGCACTGGGCTGCTGCATTTGCATAGCACGAGATGGGAATGACGACAGAAGCAGGCCGCTTGATCATCGGCCGTGCCCATCTGCGATGGCCCTGATGCCTGCTGGCCCGGACACACCTTGAGCTTGAGCGTGGACAGGTGGTTCTCCAGCTCGCTGCTGAGCGTCTCCAGCGGCACCTGTATGGAGGTTCACAATGTTTGTCATGTGATCAGTGATTGTCCGCAGCCCTTGTGACGCATCCCCATAAGAACGCGCAACACCCGCAGCCGTTCCAGCGGGTATCTATCACCAGCGTCAGCCACTCACGTAGCGCCGCAGGTCAGCAATGAAGGCGGTGGCATCAAAGTCCGGCGACAGGAATGCCTCGGGGCGGAACCAGTGCGGCTGGCTCGCAACGCCGCCTCCGCGCGGGGTGAGCACCTCCACCTGGACAGGGTGCAGCGACGCTTGAGTCAGAAAGAAGGTCGAGACCGCAAGATATGCCACGCCTCAGTATGTGCTCGGGCCCAGGCTGCTTGCTGCTGACAGCAGGACAATTGTCACATTGTGCGGCACAGGCATGGCGTGCGGGCGCATGCCGTGCGACTGCCGTGTCACGCCCCCATGCACCTGTGCTTCGGCAAGCGGACCCGAGCGCGGCACCTCGCCCGCCACTGCCACAGCTGCCATGGCGGCAGCGCGCCGTGCTGACCCCTTCGATGGATGATCTGGTCCGCTGGTGGTCAGCAGTCAAAAGCCCGGACTGTCATGGTGCTACTCCTCCATGCACAGTGCTCTTCTTCTGCCCCTATCTTCTCAGCACCCTCCCTGACTGGGGATACAGCGTGCCTGCACCAGATGCAACCTTGTAACACAGATTATGCTGGCAGTGATGTCCACGACTGCAAAAGGGGTATACGAGCACCAAGATGACGCTGCTGAGTTTACGGGGTTCACAATGTGGTCCACAATGCGAACGACAAAATTCAAGCTTGTGATCAAGCCCTGCAGATCTGCCACTGACAACAACCTGCTCGTGTTTCGCAAATTTCTGATTGCCGTGCCATTGTTATGCGTTTCAGACGCCACAAGTGTCGAAAATATCGACGGAATGGATCAAGGAATCGAATGCAACTGCACTGCTTTGGCTTTACTTCAAGAACCATGGCACCCTCAAGGGGAACAGTTCTATTCCCCTTGGCACCCTCGAGTGAATGGGAACCAGAGTCAGAAACGCACGTCATCGTCCCTGCTCCTGACGTGAGATATCCGGGTTTAGTCTGCCGGTGTCGTAAGCTCACACGTGCGAGTGAGGCGTGCCAGCGGTGCGGACGGCCTCGATCATCACTCACAGTTTGCAGCAAGCAATCTTCTACGGCAGTCAACAGCGTAACGCATATGAACTGCTGCGGACTCGGGTGGGTGCCGCCGTGTTAAAGCATGCATTCTCTGCGATCCCACCCGCGCAACGACCGCACGCATGCCTGTCAATGCAACGGCAAGATATATATCGTATCCTTAAGCTACATTGCGCGTTAATAGCGCAAACTTCGCGAAACACACGTTGTCGGGACTGTGCGGCACAGGCAATCCAGTAGGTTAGATGACTCGGCAGCCAACTAGAGCTGATCCAGCTGCATGCAGCGGCGCGTGGATGTCTCAAGTGCTTGAGCTGTTTATCGTAGGCTACCAGATCAGGCCACGTCAAGTCGTGCAACGGTTTTACAGCGTCTGACATTTCGGTCACCACATTTAGGTGTCGATGCAGTGCCAAGCCGTGGAGCCTGATCGTCCCACCACTTGTGTCCTCTGCAGGTCCAAAAAGCACAACAAGGTCGCCGAAGGGGACACCGCCGCCAAGCCGACCGCCGCTGCTCCCAAGCCCGCCGCAGTCCCAGCCTCCGCTCCAGCCCCCGCCCCTGCCCCCGCCCCTGCTGCAGCCCCCGCCCCTGCCCCAACGCCAGCCCCTGCCACTCAGCCGGCAGCCACTACAGCGCCCAGCACCATGGCAACCACTGCGACCACCGGAACCTGCAAGATTGCCGTGCTCTACTACTCCACCTACGGCCACATTGCCCAGGTGTGCCCCGTGTGATGTTGACATGAATTGTGTCAAGCTTTGCCAAGCGTGATCTCGACTGCACAGTACGCTTCGCTACAACATGCTAGCATACGTTCCTATCTGCTGAGCCTGATGTTTGGTACAAATGCAGCTGGCCAAGAAGGAGCTGGAGGGCGCCCTCTCAGTGGATGGCGTTGAGGCCACCCTGCTGCGGGTGCGCCTGCAGATGTTGCCTGTTGGTCTGCTCTCACCAGCCGCACAACTGATGATCAGCATCTTGTGGTGCCACAGCAGCATCTGCTCGCTCACCAAGGCACAAAGCTGGACTCCAGATGCTGAGCTGCGGCTGAACTGTCATAACCTTGCTCGCAGATCCCTGAGACGCTGCCGCCGGCGGTGCTGGAGAAGATGCACGCGCCCGGCCCTGACACCTCCATTCCAGAGATCGACGTGCACGACCTGCCCAACTACGACGGCTTCCTCATCGGCTTCCCTACTCGGTGCGTGCATTGGCACGCCTGCAGCGTTGGCCTGCTCATACCTGTGCAGCCATCTGTCCCTCACTGAAGGTTGCAGCAGCTCAGGTGACAGATGCAGTTGGGTTTGATCAAAAGAATGTCCTGCTTTCGCTGCAGTGCCCTGATGTGTAGTGCAACTGTGCTGCAGGTACGGTATGCCCGCCGCGCAGTTCAAGGCGCTCTGGGACGCAACCGGCGGCCTGTGGCAGAAGGGCGCCCTGGCCGGCAAGCCTGTCGGCGTGTTCTTCTCCACCGCCAGCCAGGGCGGCGGGCAGGAGACCACGGCTTTTACCTGTGAGGCCTCACATGCAGGATCTCGTATGAACATGCTCGCACACCCTGTAGTCGCCTGACCCTACGTAATATCTCTTTGCTTGCAAGATCCCTGATTAGGTTTCACGTGCTGCATGTAAAGTTTGCTCGCCCACATGCTGCTGACACTTCTGGTCGTGTGCCTGCGCAGCCGTCACGCAGTTCACGCACCATGGCATGGTGTTCGTGCCACTGGGCTACACGGTGCCGAACGGCCTGCAGTTCGGCCTGGACGAGGTTCAGGTGCGCTGTCATGCAACTGCTGTGCTCTGCACTTTGTAATGCCTCATGTGTGTTACCGTTGCCTGTCGCTGATGCATCGGAGCAGTCCCCAGAGCTGTTGATATGGCATCGAGAGCTGAGGTGGATGCTGTTATGTCACAGGGTGGCTCCCCGTGGGGCGCCGGCACCTTTGCTGGCCCGACTGGCGCGCGCCAGCCGAGCGAGATTGGTGAGATGTCCTGAAGACACCTGATCGAGCTTGCCATGCTGTGGACCGCAGCTGATGCTGCTACCACCATACAAACCGTGGATGTGCTATGCTATGCTCATCCACTCTGAAAATCCCGTACAGGGTGTGTGTGTTGTGAACCGGATGGTGACACGTGATGCGTGTGATGTCTGTACAGAGCTGACCACCGCGCAGCACCAGGGCAAGTGGTTTGCGACAATCGCCAAGAAGCTGGCGGTCTGATGATCAGCTGGGACTTGATGGTTGTGAAATTCCGCGGGGATCTGATTCAGAATCTCACAGTGCACCACACCAGCTTTGAGCATTCATTTGACCGTTGCCTTTACCCCGCCAGCCTAGTTTGCAGCAAACGTGCATCTTTCCACCCTCTGTTCTCAGCAGCCCACCAACAGTATCCAACCTGTGCAGTTCATTGTAACGTGCATTTACAGAAGCCTCCACGTGGTAACCAAACTCCAGCTGATGTGCTTCGCGAGCTCGATGCCATGTATGTCAGCTCCCCAGTCGAGTCAACCAGTGTCCAGAGGCATGTGCTCAAACTAAGCTGGCTGGCCTGGACCATGCGACTGCGGTGAAAGGCAACGGCAAGGCTGTGATGTAGGAGCCCCCAATCAGCCCCTCTATAGCTGGCAGGATGGCCCGCGCGGCAGTTGCCCTGAAGTCGATGGAAAGTCACAGGTGCAGCAGGACTAAACGGGGTATGCGTAGTGTGTTACGGCATTCCGCGGATTTACAGTGACGTCTCTGACACTTGCGATCGCTGCAATCAAACACAGCTGAAGTAAATACATCAATCCGCGACTTCTGTACCCGTCACAGCGTCAGCAGCCAGCCACAATGCCTCCGCCAAAGGACGTGAGCTGATGACGTATCTTGACATGTGTTGCACACTCGTCTGATCAAGTTTTTCACGCAGTGCATGGTCACAGAACAGTGTTGTGCATTGCCTGCGTCTCTTGGGTTGCGCGTTGGGTGCGCCCGCACCCTTGCAAATCATCAAGACTGTGCGCCAGAGTTGCATGCTGAAAGCCTATGGCGGCTAGTCACTGTTCTAAGTACTTTCAATGCAACAGGTCAGCGACCAGACGCACCAGGGCCTGGGCAAGGTCACGCTCAACCCCAAGGTACAATCGCACCTGTTGACTAATGACCATGCTGTGCCAAATTGACCTGGCCTGCATGCGGCATATGCAAGCTGCTAGTCTTCCTTACTTTGTGGTGCACCCACATGAAGATCGTCAGTTGTAATCTATTGAGTATGCTGCACTGCAGCATGACACGAGCCGCAAGATGCTGGGCGCGGAATGGACCGGCAAGCAGTCCATCACCGTCAATGAGCGCGATGTGCCGATGGTGACGGACCCGGTGAGCGCTGCATGCACGCATGCACATGAGCGGCTGGTGCACGCGCTGCCCGCTGTTCTCGGCAGCAGCAGCAACAGCAGCAGCAGCAGCAGGAAGGCAATCCGCGCTCGGCGGCCATGTTCGCAGTTGTCTCCACCTGAAGACCCCTGAGCATCAGGGTCAAGTGCGTCGATCAGCGATGAGCACGCACCCTTAACGATGGACGGTGGAACCGCTCTTCAGGAATAAACTTTTGTTCCTGCAGCAAGATGCCATCCTCAAGGTTACCTCCACTGCCATCTGCGGCTCGGACCTGCACATGTACACGGGCGCCATGCCCGGCATGACGAAGGGCGATCTGCTGGGCCATGAGGTACGATCCCGTGCGCCTGCATGCGCTCGAACCTACAATCCCATGCGTATAACCCCGTTCCCTGTGCCGTGCACCCGCAACACTGCTGTTGTCTGACCACACATATAAGTTGCAGAGTCATGAGCATGTTGCTGTCACCTGCAGTTCATGGGCATCGTGGAGGACGTGGGCCCCGAGGTGAAGAACTTCAAGAAGGGCGACCGCGTGGTGGCCTGCTTCGACCTGGGCTGTGGCTCCTGCATGTGAGCAGGGCGGACGCCGTCAGTGTGGCATTGTGGCTTCATGCGTGCACACTGCACCATCCTGTCAGGCTGCGCACCTCTATTGAGCAGGTTGCCCATCACATACTGTATGCCAGACCAGGGTTGCAGGACTGGTCACCTTCCGGATGATCGTGGATGCTGCAGGTACTGCTCCAAGGGGCTGCACTCGTCGTGCGATGTGACCAACCCCTCGGAGACGCAGGAGATGCTGTACGGCCACCGCACGGCCGGCATCCACGGTGCGCTGAGCCTGCTGCAGTGCTGCTCTCCCTTGTGACTGCCCTTGAGGGCGCATGCACGCTTCTTGCCTGCTGATGTGTGGCAAGCCATGCCGTGCAGCTTGGCAGAAAAGTGCAGCATATACCGGAGGCTACCAGCCTGGAGTGACCTGCATCTCACCCCTGCTGCAGGCTACTCCATGCTGACAGGGGGCTGGGAGGGCGGCCAGGCTGATTATGCCCGCGTCGTCTTTGGTGAGCTGCCACTCCCGCTCTGCATGCATATGGCGCTGTAATGCGGGCAGAGTCACGGCGCCTTGTGTTAGCTGCAAACGGCATGGCCGCGGCGCATTGACACGGACAGCAGGCCTGATGTGACTTCGGCACATTGCAGAGCCTGACTGCTGTTCCATGCATATGCAGCCGACACCAACCTGCTGAAGCTGCCGGAGAGCGACCCCGACGAGAAGTGGCTGTACCTGTCGGACATCCTGCCGACGGCGTGGCACGCCAATGTGCTGGCGGAGACCGGCGATGGCAAGACGGTCGCCATCTGGGGCGCTGGCCCAGGTACACCTGCACGCCGTACATGACGACACAGCCTGCTGCCTGAACCTTGCCTTTCTGCAACTATCGTCCCTTGTGCATCCACCATGTGCGAAAAGGCGAGAAGCCTGCTGCCTGTCCCGCCACCATACCTCCAGTGTCAGCCACGCCTGCGCATCACGGGAGGCGCCGACTGAGCCTGGTGCACCCCCTGCAGTGGGCATCCTGGCGGCGCAGTGCGCCTTCGTGCGCGGCTCCAAGCGCGTCATCATCATCGACAGGGCGCAGTATCGCCTGGAGCGCGCCAAGGAGGTGCGGGCAGCCCTGCAGTAAAATGTGCACCCCTGTGCACAGGAGCACGTGCTGCAGCCAAGGCTCAAGAGCCATGTCTGACACAGCGCTACTGTCATGCAGCATAGCCATGCACAGCATGGCAAAGAACCGCATGCTGAGTGCTGTATCAGCAGCAAGCAGCAGCAGCAGCAGGTATTGACAGCAAGCACTGCTGTAGCCCGCCTGGCTGTACAGTATTGAGCCGGAATGCCATGCATGCAGGTTGCCCCCGGTGTGGAGACCATCAACTTTGGCGAGCGCAAGACGCTGGACGCGCTGCACGAGATGGTGCCCAACGGCCCTGACTGCTCCATCGAGGCCGTCGGCTTTCACTACGCCAGCTCCATGCTGCACAAGGTGCGGCTGTCGTTGCCAAGCATGCAGCACAGTATGCCCAGAGCTGACGGCTGCAGTGTCGTGCATGCATGACAATCACACGATGCTGGAAGCCGCTGTTCTTTTGTGAAACCGCGATGGACTGAAGTGCTCTGAGTTGCTGGGGCAGCCACCTGAGGCATACGGTACTCATGGCTGCAGGTGGAGATGGCTCTGATGCTGGAGACAGATCCGTCGGAGATCCTCAACGAGATCATCTACGCAACCCGGAAGGGTGGCAACATCGGCATTGGTGCGCGCGCTCCCGCCTGCTTGCTGCTGCCTGCCAGGTCTTGTGGACCCATGTGCACGAGCCCCGGTGTCGCACACAATGGCATCTGTCTGCTGTGGCTGCCTTCCGCCTGTCGCCGTGCTGACATACTCGCTGTGCCGTGCGCAGTGGGCGTGTATGCAGGCTTCTGCAATCACTTCAACATTGGTGCCTTCATGGAGAAGGTACTACAATACCCATAGTGCCTGTGTCACATGCCCGATGACAAAGTTGCACCGTGGTACCGTCGCAGCAGGCAGCGGGGCAGGACCAGTGGTGCCAAGTCATGCGCTGCCTTCTGCTGCAGGGCCTGCGCATGGGCGCCGGCCAGACGCCTGTCCAGGCCTACTGGAAGGAGCTGCTGCAGTACATCCAGGTGCATCCTGCAACCCCTTGTTATTGAACTGCAGCTAGGTGATAGAGCCTGTAGTGCGCACAACCTGTCGGAACATACCGACAACCGAGCAGCAAGTGCAGGAACCTGTCGGGACCTGGCCAACCACTGCAGCCGGCGGCCTGCGTCTGAGCTGACTGCGCAGCCGCTGACAGCTGCATCCTACATGCAACCTGCAGGAGGGCAAGCTGAAGCCGCACGCGGTCACCAGCCACATCATGCCGCTGAAGGACGCCGCCAAGGGCTACGAGATCTTCAACTCCAAGCGTGAGCGCTTGGTTGATTGGCATCCATAGCAGCCAGCCGCCGTCATGCTCAGGGGGCCAACATGGCATGCGCTCATCATGTGCATCTGTCACGACATCTCGGCAGTCGTTTCGTTCATGTGTATTGACTGTTCATGTCCTGCTTGTCACCAGGCGAGGAGGACCGGTGCACCAAGGCAAGCAGTCTGACCATATCCTGGACCTATTGAACATGGTCTAATTGCAAAGATGGATATATCCTGAAAGTCAAGTCGTTTCTATCATCATGACGTGGGTTCTGGTCATGGCGTAGGTGGTTCTGAAGCCAGGGGGCACCCAGGAGACCTTCATCTCCGGCGCTGCCGAGGCGCTGAGCAAGCTGACGGCCTGAGCGCCACAGCAAGTTGGAAACACGTCCAAGATGACCTGCCCCACAGGATGCTGCAAGATAGACGACCATCGCTCGCTCTGGCGAGCTGCAGAGACCTGCTGCCGTTCCTGGTGCGTCAGCAACAAGGGTTGTTGGAGGGTGCATAAGTAGTGGGCAGTGACGACGCCCATGATTCTGGGTGTCCATTTTGTGTGCAGCGCATATTGTGCGGGACAGAACTGCAAATTCGAGCACTCTTCGGCAAAGCTGTTGGGTTTGGTGTTTTGGCTTCTACATCGCAGCCTGTTGTTCTTCAGGCATTGATCGTCTGAGCTTACATCGGTGTGGTCTGCATTGGTATTCGATTGCTGCACGTGGGTAAATTCACCACGCTGATGGATTTGGTGGGACACCGTTGGCATCAGGACGCTGTTGTCCGACAACTCTTACTTCCTGCTACTCAGCACCTGCGCAGGCCGACATGTCAGGTGCAGCACCCCAACAAGAACTCACATCAACATCAGACAACTCAGGCGCGTTGAACTGTTATCTCAAACAGCACTGTAGCTCTCGCGCTGTTGCGAAAGCCAAGCTTTTGCACACCACCGTGCGCTGCCGTCCTGATCACCAGTCGTCCGACAAAGAGCAAACATGCCGACGGTGCGATACTGCCCTGATCGTCTTTTCTGTGCTTTCACCCAGCCACATGGCTGCTCACCTGTGCAAAGTACCACTTGCTCCTGAAGTCACGCCATCCGAGACTTAGCGGATGCATGCAGACTCGTGACCAACGCGACACACAGTACGGTTTTCTGACGTTGCTGCTCACCTGTCCATACATCTTTAAATGGCAGGTGACGGACCAGACTGACCTGGGCATCGGGAAGGTGGAGCTGCACGCGAATCATGACCCCAACAGGAAGATGCTGGGCGCTGAGTGGACTGGCAAGCGCAGCATCACCGTCAACCAGCGCGACGTGCCCGTCGTCACGGATCCGGTGAGACAGGCAGCCGGTGGTAGCTCCCTGCATGCGCCATGCGGACACTTCGATGGGGCCCTTGCATGCAGGCAAGCCGCTGTCCCGAGTTGATTTGTCTGAGTTGTTAGGCGCCGTGCAGCTCATCCGTGAAGCATGCGATGTCAATGACCATGTGCGCATGCCCTCATCAGAGTAGGGTGAGCGACGCCGGACCTTATGCATGCATACACCTCGCTGTGTGCCGTGCAGCGGGACGCCATCCTGAAGGTCACCTCCACCGCCATCTGCGGCTCCGACCTGCACATGTACATGGGCGCCATGCCCGGCATGCGCAAGGGCGACCTGCTGGGCCATGAGGTAGGGTCTAGCAGTGGCTTGGATGCTATGACCAGTGCCATATGTTGCCGCTGGTGTTCTTTGTGTCATGCAAGCCTCATTGATCAGACCGGCTACATTTGCAGTTCATGGGCATCGTGGAGAGTGTGGGGCCCGAGGTGAAGAACTTCAAAAAGGGCGACCGCGTGGTGGCTGCCTTCGACCTGGGCTGCGGCGCCTGCATGTGAGCCCACTGCCTGCTGACATCGAAAGGGCAGCATTGTTTGACGGTTGCTGGCTGTAAATGTGACACTGTTCCCTGGCCGTCGTCGAGGGGAAGTTTGCAGCACCATGGCACATGTGGGGCTTCAGCTGCTTTTGAACCCGGACCTGCAGGTACTGCAAGAAGGGGCTGTTCTCGGCCTGCGACGTGACCAACACCTCGGACACGCAGGCGATGCTGTACGGCCACAATACGTGCGGCATTCACGGTGCGATTCGTCAGGTTGCTGCAGGGCATCCATGTCCACCCTGCTGCGCACTGCACATGTGCTGCTTGCTGTTGCCGTTGCTGTTGCTGCAGCAGCTGCATAGGCAGTGGGAGGCATCACACGGACTATACACTTAAGCGCTCCCCCTGCAGGGTACTCTGCGCTAACTGGCGGGTATGAGGGCGGCCAGGCCGAATATGCGCGTGTCATCTTTGGTGCGACTGCTGCCATTGCTGAATCTACCGGCAACTGAACATCATATGCATGGCATCGTTCATGCATAGCAGCAGTGGATGTTGTGCTGTTGCTGATTGTGAGCGGTGCCAGCAGCGTCATTGACAGACTGCTGTAGTGTGCTGACAACCGTCTAACCGTCTGCGCCTGTGCTCACAGCGGACACCAACCTGCTGCGGGTGCCGGACCAGGACCCCGACGAGAAGTGGCTGTTCCTGTCCGACATCCTGCCGACCGCCTGGTGGGCCAACGAGTGCGCCAACGTGCAGGAGGGCGATGTCGTCGCCATCTGGGGCGCCGGCCCGGGTGGGTGATTCTTTTGCAGCATGTCAGGCTGAGTTGCGTATCATGTGATTCCCCATGGCTGCAGGAGCCACATGGCAACATCATCTGCACTCGGGTCAATGGTGCACTCCGTGCAGCTTGCACCAAACCCTGCTCAGGGTTGCTAGCCTTCTGCCTGGAGGGGTGCTATCGCATGACGATGTCAAACATTGAGGCCCGTTCCAATAGTGCCCGTTCCACTGATGCATCTTTTGGGCCCCTGCAGTGGGCGTCCTGGCGGCGCAGTGCGCCTTTGCACGGGGCGCCAAGCGCGTGCTCATCATCGACGAGTTCGAGTACCGCCTGCAGCGCGCCAAGGAGGTGTGTGACTACAGCGATGTTAGGTTTTCACGTTCACTGAAAATTGGACAGCTGGACTTGGACAGCTGGACTTGGATAGCATGACCCGACATGAAAAGGCCGCTACCGGCATGACGATTGATATGCAGCACGGTGCAAGTGGGGAAGCAGTACCCAACATGGCGCATATGCTCGTGGTCCCGGGACACTCTTCATTTCATGTGCTGGCATCAGCAGCTGGCAACAAAGTCTGATGTCCTGCATCGGCTCACCTGCGGTAGCGGTAGCCACTCGAGGGAACACGTACAGATGCTGTGAAGTCTCGCTAGGCACGGCGCACATGCGGTCTGATGATATTGACTGCATTGACCCGCTTGGCCTTTCACATGCGCGGCAGGCCGCCCCCGGCGTGGAGACCATCAACTTCTCAGAGCGCAAAACCCTGGACGCGCTGCATGACATGGTGCCCAACGGCCCAGACTGCTCCATTGAGGCTGTTGGCTTCCACTACGCCCACAGCATCGCCCACAAGGTGAGAGGAACAGTGGGTTGCCAGTCAACGTACTCAACAATGCGAACCTGTGACGTTGCATACAGCAATTGTGCAACAGTGCCAGGGTGTGTCAGGTCATGAAACAGCACGCTGCACTCTGTTTGGCTTTAGACACGACCATCTGCTTCTTGTGCAAGCGTCATGCAATTGTGACAGGCCTGCATCTGCACCGTGCCTGCACCACCATGATTATGTGCCAGTCATGTCAGGACGAACTGGTCTGATCTTCTGAGGTCGCACTGCGCGCGTTTACGCGGTGATATGCCGTGCTGCAGATCGAGATGAAGCTCATGATGGAGACGGACCCAGCAGAGATCATCAACGAGATCATCTATGCGACCAGGAAGGGTGGCTACATCGGCATTGGTGCGTCATTCATCCCTGGCTATGAAGGCAGTCCCAACCGCACTAGTTCCTGCAGAGTCTCCCAAGCGTCAACCTGTCTCATCTCTTGTGAACGATGGATGCTGAGGGCGCATGTGATGGTTCGAGTAGGCAAGGAGCCTGCAGAGCCGTAGTGCTGTAATGTCCAGCTACAGCCGATGATTTGGCTGCTGCTGCTGCTGCAGTCGGGGTGTACGCCGGCTTCTGCAACCACTTCAACATCGGGGCCTTCATGGAGAAGGTACACTTCCACGCTTGCAAACCGAGATTGACGAAGCCATCGAACGGCTCTGATCAATGTGCAGTAGCAACTGCAGATTTCACCAGTAACTGGGTCCTGGGCAGCAGGCAATCGATGGTGCTGTTGATTGGTCTCTGCTGCCAACACTACAGGGCCTGCACATGGCCGCTGGCCAGACCCCCTGCCAGTCGTTCTGGAAGAAGCTGCTGGGCTTGATCCAGGTACATAGATGAACTGACGTCGAGGCCTTGAGGCGCTGCTTCGCATGTGCATGATCTGCATGTTTGACATCTTGCATCCACATAAGTGACATGTGCGAATGAGCCAGCAGTCCTGCAGACAACCACTGTGGGCAGACTGCGTGCCAGTGTTGCAGAGCAGCTGTGATGGTGAGGCTCATGCTGCTCATCTTCACAGGAGGGCAAGCTGCGGCCGCAGGCGGTCATCAGTCACATCATGCCGCTGAAGGAGGCGTCCAGGGGCTACGAAGTGTTCAACGCAAAGAGTGCGAACCTGCGCTGTGCAGGCCAATGCGACCATCAGAAGTGGCCGTGCTTGTCTCTGGACACGACTGCATTGCACCGCATTGCAGCGCTTGCCTCCAGCCAACCGCCATCCTGTGTACTTTGCCGGACATACCATACTGCTGACATGTGTGTTGCTGTGGTCCAGGGGACACCGACAAGTGCATGAAGGTGCGCCTTGTGACACACCTACAGCAACAGGCCGTTCATCACTCGACGAGGCTGTGACCAGCACCAGCTGATCGACATCGAGTCACTTGCGGTGTTGCATCCACGTGAACGACAGTGTGGACTGCAACTTTGGGATCTCAAAACCGATCCTGCAACTGTGGCAGGTGGTGCTGAGGCCCGACGCCGCGCAGGAGAAGTTCATCCCAACTGCAAACGAGGCCATGGCTACCTTTTCGTGAAGGGGTTCAGGTACGAACTCGGCAGCTGGTCTATTAGCGGCAACCCCTGCCTCAGTCTGTCAGGGTTGAAGCATTGCACACGAGCCCCTGGATGACGGGCAGCACAGGAGACAGCCTCTCTGCAGGGCCTGTAGGCACCTGTAGCTACCCCCGTGTGTGGTCACCGTATTTCTGTCGACAGGTCCGGGCAGCCTGCCACATTCTACCTGCGGTGAGCAGAACGACTGCTGGTATGAATGATGTTGCCATGTGGCCTGCCCAGGACGGCCGCCGGAGTCAGGTTGACCGACAAAGAGGCTGGGGCCAGGAAATGGATCCTGTGCCATGGGCCCGGACCAGCGGGCAGCGTGAAGCACAGCGCCTAAACCAGCTCCGGATCCGCAGATAGACTACTGTTGTCCGCCTGGTGGTCAGCACAAGCCCTTTGTGGTGTCTCATGCACATGACGATGACAACAGCGTGGGCAGTGTTTGCACATTTGCTAGGACCAGTCGGCACTGCACATCGACATCATGCACACACTCCTACACTGCGCTGTATGTACGGTGTTGAAGTGCCTGCACACTGCTGGTCACTTGTCACCCTTGCTTGGGTGTCTGCAGTCAAACTTGCCAGTACTTCTTTGGGGTTGCTCTTTTTCTGTTCGAGTGTTCCTGGGTCCAAACAGCCGACACCACACATAGTGGCCCTGCTACGGTGTGATGCCCCGTTGCCTTGAATTGTCATGCATGCATTGCGGTAAAGTAGATGATGCTGGTAATCCGCAGTCAACGAGCATCAACCAGACCATACCCTGGGTTGCTGCACATAACCCGTTGCAGGCTATGCAGGCCATGACAGCGATACAGCATCAGCATAGGGCAACCGCCCAGGTCAAAGCATCAGTAGTGCCGTAATCTCGAGCTACGCTGTCACTGCGGGCCTACTTCCTGCTACTGTGCACCTGCGCATCCCAATATCGGATTCCGACAGTCGCACATTGCCTTACAACAAGACCTCTGACTTCCTTATTGCGTCGTTATAAACCTAAAACGGTCCACGCGTTGTGCTGAGGTACCGTCTGTTGAACCTCGCTCTTGCACGGCCATCGCAGTTGCTGCAACACCGTCGACACCGACACGATGCCTACGGTGCAGCATGCCTCTCCGTGCTCCTCTTACTTATTAAAACTCATACCAATTTTCCTCTGCAAACAGCATCGGCCGGATGATGCGCAGCGTCATAGTTAGGGATCCACAATGCGCATGCAATCCCGACGCAAACCCATCTCGATATGAGTGGTGCCCTCACAACTCGCTCTGAGATGCTTCACAAGCATGTTTTAAATCTCAGGTTCAAGATCAGAGTGCTTGGGGCCTGGGGAAGGTGGAACTCCACGCGCGTCACGACCCGTCCAAGCAAATGCTGGGTGCCGAATGGACTGGGAAGCAGAGCATCACCGTCAACACGCGCGACGTGCCCGTCGTCACAGATCCAGTGCGGCCTTGGTTCACTCCTTGTCTCTTCGGCAGCGCATACATGATTCGCGGGCAGGATCCAAGAAGATCTGGGCCGAGGGCCTTCGTACAGATCGGCCATGCAAGCATCTGACGCCCGCATGCTTCCTGCAGCCTGCCTTTGTATTCCCAGCATCCCTTGCACTGCCGTGTTTGTCGTGGTGCTTGCCCATGTCCATCATGAAAGAGATGTCTTTCGTGCACAGAGCAGCTGTTCGTCTGCATGTGCCTGATGGGTCACTGTGTTATGCCTGGCAAGCCCCTGTCACAAGCATACTGCGGCAGCGTGATACGGATCTGCACTAGCTGGCAGCAGGACTGAACAGGATTCCACTGCCTGATGTGCGGCCACTGGTGTTATCGGCGCTTTGTGTTCCTTCACGTGCAGCTTTCGTGCTACGCAGCGGGATGCCATTGTGAGGGTGACTTCCACCGCCATCTGCGGCTCCGACCTGCACATGTATGTGGGCGCCATGCCCGGCATGCGCAAACACGACCTGCTGGGACACGAGGTGCACGTTTACAGGGCATGCATCCGACCTTCATACTGTTCTGATATGCTTTGTCCAGGTGCCACTGGGGGGGGGCCAACATTAAGTGTTTGTGTGTCCACGCACACGATCACATGTGGTCTGGATGTTGCAGTTCATGGGCATCGTGGAGGACGTGGGCGATCAGGTGAAGAACTTCAAGAAGGGGGACCGCGTGGTGGCCGCCTTCGACCTGGGCTGCGGCGCCTGCATGTACGTGTACTTGGCTTGACGCTGCATGTTGTAATCAAGCTGCAACCTCCAGCGCTGCTGCAAAGATGCTGGCAAGTCTGCCTTGCTTCATTCAGACTTGACCCATTGAGCACGTGAAGCCCCATGCCATCTACCACACCACTGCAGCAAGCAGACTGTGGGCACTGTTCCCGCTGCAGGTACTGCAAGAAGGGGTGCTACTCGTGCTGCGATGTGACAAACCCTTCGAAGGAGGAGGAGGCCCTGTATGGCCACCGCACCGCTGGCATGCATGGTGCATTGCCTTCCCCACCAAAGCCTGCAGTGCGAGTGTCGTTGGCTGATGTGATTGCGCTCAATGCCTGGCTGCCTGCAGCAACAAGCTGGCTGCAACGTCTGCAGGCTACAGCATGCTGACCGGCGGGTATGAGGGTGGCCAGGCCGAATATGCGCGCGTCATCTTTGGTGCGACTGGCTCTCTGCATCGTCCTCTGTTCACACGTTGCAGCTGTTGCACATGAAGCGAGATTTTGCAGCTGCTCACCAGCTCACAAGCGTGGCTCTTGCTCACGCAGCCACATGCATGTGAGCATGGTACTCTGCCTCCATTACAGCTGCAGCTGTTGTCCTGTGCCTGTTGCAGCGGACACCAACCTGCTGCGGGTGCCCGACAGCGACCCCGACGAGAAGTGGCTGTTCCTGTCCGACATCCTGCCGACCGCCTGGTGGGCGAATGAGTGCGCCAACGTGCAGGAGGGCAACGTCGTCGCCATCTGGGGCTCCGGCCCAGGTGACCAGAGTCTGATCATCAGCTCTGCATGTCATCAGCAGTTCTGCCTGCCACAAGGATGGGCACAATGCTTTGCCTGCAGTGCCAGCCTCCTGGTATGGTGTCGCCGTCAGCGTCTTTCCAAGGGCAGCATGCCACTGCTCGAGACCATCCCGCGCACATGTCGCAGTGCTTGGTTGCCGCCAACCCTCCCAAGCTGTAGGCCTGCCAACAGGAGCTGCATGCACAAGTGATGTGTGCTGTCAGCTTTCATCAGTCCGCGACTGTCGGCATCCCACCCTGCAGTGGGCATCCTGGCGGCGCAGTGCGCCTTCGCGCGGGGCGCTAAGCGTGTGCTCATCATCGACGAGCACGAGTACCGCCTGCAGCGCGCCAAGGAGGTGCGCCAGCCCGTTCAGGGTGGGTGCCTATGTGCACTGACGCCCAGGTGCAGGTAACAGGTGCAGTGCTGTGCCGATGCATCAAATATACATTGGCGCTTGCCACAGGCCGCGCCTGGCGTGGAGACCATCAACTTCTCGCAGCGCAAGACGCTGGACGCGCTGCACGACCTGGTGCCCCACGGCCCGGACTGCTCCATCGAGGCCGTCGGCTTCCACTACGCGCACAGCCTGACCCACCAGGCATGCGCGGATGTGTGCAAGCTCCCGCCGGTGCATGCATGCTGAGCGTTGAGGCGAGAGGGCAGCAGCAACGGATTTTGCTTGCTCCCTAAGCCCATTGCGGGGCGCACCTTCAGCCGCCATGCATTGGGCTTACTAATGTGTAGCGTCGCCCACCCATTCACATAAATGCCATAACAGCAGGCCATGCTGACGATCACGCCTGTCATGTGGACAGGCGGAGATGAAGCTCATGATGGAGACGGACCCATCGGAGATCATCAACGAGCTCATCATGGCGACGCGGAAGGGCGGCCACATCGGCATTGGTGCGATGCTCACCTGCCGACATGATTGCTACAGTTCGTTTTTGACACTCGTTGATTTGCTTCTCAACTGCGCCCTGGAGCCTTTGCCTCCTCTCCTTTGCTTCATACATCCACGCATCGTCAGCACAGTGAAGTGCGGTGGTGCCAACACATCACGAGCATGTTGCCTGGGCAGCATGCCCTCGTCCAGTCCTGATCTGATACGAATGCTGTGTGCAGTTGGTGTGTACGCCGGGTACTGCAACCACTTCAACATTGGCGCATTCATGGAGAAGGTCAGCCTGCAGAGCCCTATGCTTGGCAACATTGTTCTGCTGACACGCACCTGCTGTACACAGAGCAGGGTGACACTGACATCAGCACTGCAATTGATGCACCATACTTATACTCATGCACTATACCTCGCTTCATACCGCAGGGCCTGCACATGGCTGCCGGCCAGACGCCCTGCCAGTTCTTCTGGAACGACCTGCTGCGCATGATCACGGTGCTCCTCTTGGCTCGTGGACAGCCAGCGGCTGTTGTTGACCAGCCTGAAACACGTTCACGCCATTGAGTGCAAGGCACCACAGACGGCATGCAAGGAAGCGTGTGACCCTGAAGCTGCCAGCTTTGTGATGCCTTGGGATACCGAGTAACTCCATTGCATTATTCACCATGCTGCAGGAGGGCAAGCTGCGGCCGCAGGCGGTCATCAGCCACATCCTGCCGCTCAAGGAGGCTGCCAAGGGCTACGAAATCTTCAACGCCAAGCGTGAGCACCCAAGCATCTCGACTTGCGAACGCAGCGTGCCTCTGGCGCTGTGTTGCAGGAGGCAACCCTGTCGGTGCGATGGAATGTGCACAGGATCCCTGCAACGTCGAGCTGCTGACCTGTGCCATGCTATGTATGTGGCAGGCGATACCGACAAGTGCATCAAGGTGCGCCGGCCGCATGTGCATTGTTCACGCTGGTCAGATGGCGGCAGGCTCACGTTGTTGGCGCCAGAGATTGCATGTCTGCGTATCCCTGGCTATACCAGCTCAGCGCAGGCACATGCCACCAATGTACTTGTGACCACCCCAACCTTGAGCATATGCCCAGTAGATGTCCTGCCTCGTCCTGATATGCGCGATGCGATGTCTGTTGTCACAACAGGTGGTGCTGAAGCCTAATGCAACACACGACACGTTCATAGCCAGCGCCAACCAGGCCGTCTCCACCTTTGCCTGATGAGGCTCTGTCATGTGAGTCACTCATGGTCTGAGGATGCAGCGCTGTTCTTGGGAGGGATGTTATGCGCAGAAGATCAACACCTGGTGCTGCTGGCGAGAACATATCATGATACATGCAAGTTTTTCATGTTTGGGACGCTGAACAGACTTGAGCTTTTGGGGAGCCAGTCTGTTACAGCCAAATGCTGACGTCAAGTGCCATATGGGGTTAAGCAACTCTTGTGACCCACAGCGAGTGCCGGCATGGCTTCCAGCAAAAAGCCGTGCAGCCTGTCATCACTGTCCTAATTTTCGTGCAATACTGCAGTCTGCCTGTTCACCTGGTTGCACAAGCAACCTTGTGCCTTTGGCTCCGGCTTTGACTGCCGTCGTTAGTTTTGCTGATGCAGTGTGTTGACACCACCCGATGCAGCTGTTGTGGCGGTGAACTGTGTGCTCCTTTTGAGTCAACCTTGTAGTTGTGTAACCTGACCCCGTTGTGTTATATTATCTAGCACACGCAGCAAGCAAGAGATGACCTGATGGCCTGCATTAGTCCGTCATCCCAGTGCAGCCTCGCGGCTGCAGCTGTATGTTGAGAAGTCCTCAATGTTTCACGTCACTGATATCAAGCACTGGCAGCATTCGTTCACTGCTGATTGAGGCTACTGCTGCTAAGATGGACTGATATCCAATGTCCAGTAAGATCTCTTCAGCGCCACGGCGGGCTTGAGACAAGGCTGGCCTGGCAGCCACAGACTACCATGCATCCTTGGCAAAGGTATGCTGCCGCTCCAGTTGCGTCATGAGCATCAGCCGCGGGCTGCCAGCAGCTCCGGCGCACGTTCTCGTAGGCGGTTGAGCGCCAGGGCTGCTGCCTCGTTGGGGCCCACAGCAGGGTTGATCGTCCGGATCCTCTTGAACTCATCCATCAGAGCCGCCTGGAATGCTGCCTGCAGATGTGCAGTGCAACCCCTTTATTCCTGCGCACGATTTGGCAGCATTGCTAGGTTTAGACTAGGACGTGATGTGGACCGTTGAAACACACCTGCGCATCAGCAGCAGGTGCAGATGCCTCTGACGCTGCATGATCCACCGCCGCAGCTCCGCCAACAGCACGCGCTGCTGCTGCTGCACCAGCGGCTGCAGCAGGCACCTGGCTGCCGCTTGGCCGGCTCTGGTGCCCTGCTGCAGAGCCTTGACCTGCAGCGCTTGCTGTCTGCCCTGGAGTGTCAAAGCGCAGCGCAGCACGCAGCGGACGGGACTGCTGCCCGCCGACGCTGCTGTTGTTGCCCAGGCGCGCTTCAACCCCAGACGTTGACTGCAGCCACCATGAGGTTTTGTTCCGCAGCTGTACCTCGGTGAATGTTCACGACTCGAAGACACCCCTGCCAAGGCAACCCGATCTGACGGCTGAGGGCCGCAACCATGACCGCAAGGCATTCCAGGTGCAGACCTTGCTGGGGGGCGAGTGCAGCGACAGCTTGTCCGCCAGGTCTGTGACGCATGGGCTGACGCTGCCGGCGCGCTGGGCGCTGTCGCCCGGCGCCTTGTGCGGCGGCGGCGGCTGCTCGGGCGTCGCCGATGCGGACGGCGTGTCATCGGAGGCTGCCAGCGGTGCAGACGCCGGGGGAGAGGCTGCGCCCGCCAGCTCGACTGCAGGGTCGTCCGCTGGGTGTGCCACTTCGCTGATAGAGGTCCCCATTGCAGCCTCCGTTCCTGCTGTAGCAGGAACGGGCGGCGGCAGAGCGGGCTCCACATCCATGAGCTCCTCGGGCTGCGGGTGTGACCGGGTGATCGCATGCTGCAACAGGATGCACACCACACGAATCCCATGCCGCTGGTGTGTCTGGTGTAGTGTGCACACATTAGCAACACGCTACGCGCTGTGCAATGACACGCAGGCAACTGCATGCTGGTGTGCAGGCCTCCATGGAGGAATCAACGTGCTGACATCAACACGGCACCTGCTGCGCCATGGGCGTGTTGAGGCGCGCCTCCATGCCCGTCAGCATCGGCGCGATTGCCTGCCCAAAGGGTGTGGCCAGCACCTGCATGCTCAGTTGATCGGCAATCGACTGCGCTGCGCCACCCAGAGCTACACACAGCACTGTCGCAACCCGAGGGCATGTAGATCTTAGGATGCAACTGCACCTCCGATGGCAGGTTGGTGATATGCGACGGGATGCCAGACCCCGTCAGGAAGGTAGCAAATTCATCGCTGAAGTTGTTGCACTGCACACACACACTTCAATACTCGACACACCTGGTCAATATACTTTCACTTTGCGTCCTGCACATCACAATCAGCATGCAAGACAAACACGATCAGCAAGGCGTGCTGCTTGCACTCACATTGTGATGAAACAGGTTGTAGTTTTGTGGCGAGTAGCGGTCGGAGACGTCCACGAGGTACTCCTGCAGATGCAGCTGCATGTTGGAAATGCGACTGACTGCACAACTTGTGCGCTGAGTTGCATGCTCTGCATGCTAGGTCTGCTTACCTGGCGCACATCCCTCGGCAAGTGCGTGTATCTGCAAGCTGGAAACTACCGTCAAGCTTGGAAGTGCATGGGGCAAGCAGCAGCTCATGATCAGACGAGACACCAGACACGCACCCGAGGTCGAGGACCTGTATCGGCTGACCGTAAGGCGTGTGCCCAGGCACCGCTTCCTGGATGCCGCCACCATAGAAATGCTCCACCCCACCGACCACTATGCTTGTGTGATAAATGGCCTCAATCTGCAGACAGCGGTCGTCCAGCATGCACGCATGGTCACTTATATTTGCCTTGGCGGGGCTGTGCACTGCTGGCCTGCATGTGTTGTGTGCAGTGCAGTGGCAGGATGGCAGCGTGCAAAGCGCACTCACCTGCCGCCCCAGCAGCATTGGTGACATCTGACGAGCCAGACCCTGGCTGCGGTATTGAAAAGAAGGGCATCAACCGGCTTGTTGTTGGTGAGTTGAATGCCACATGCAGCACGGGGCAGCAGGGTGAACGCTGCATCATACACGGGATGCAGCATGCAAGCAGCTGGGCAGCACGCAGGGCGTGTCGGCTCTTACTGACCTGAGGTCGTATACGCGTAGCAACACCTTCTCCCCGTCCTCAGCCATGTCTGCTCGTTCCCTGTGCTCTCCCTATGCAGGGGTTGGGCCTTCCAAGACCCTCTAGAAGCAACAGTATTGTCCGGTCCGCCGGTCTCAGATGAGGGTACAGCTGTGAAACCTTCTGCGAATGAGTGTCTGTGCACGTACGAAATGAGCAACGAGCTGGTTGGGCATGCAGGTTGGGCTCTGCTTTCTTGGGCTTGTTGAGCCGCCCTGTGCGGGACGCTCGTGAGCGTCGTAGAACGGGATGCAACCCAAGCCTGTGGCCACAGGAGCGGATGAGATGGCCATGCCGGGCAGTCCAGCTCCCAGAGATCCGGTCTCCCATCCACACCCATTGCAAGTGATAGCGTGAAGCTTTTGCCAGCATGTCTGCCCAGGTGCGCGGCGCCAGGTGTCTTCTTGCGCATGCCAAACTGTGACGGAGGTCGTGGCGAGCTTGACCTGATGTTGATGTGTGTTCTGCAGACTTGCCACCGCACGGCCGGCATGGCGTCAATGACAGGTCCGCAGCGGGCGCTGCCGGCAAAGGTGCAGGCTTTTGCCGACCCGATCGCCCCTCCGCGTGTGTGTTGCAGCAAGCATCAAGCATGCAAGGATGTGGGCTACGATGTCATTTAGGGGTTGAGGCGCATGTTGAGGCTGTGAAGCTTCGCAACTCACTGCTACGAGACGTGTGACAGCATACCTGCGACGCTAGAGCGACCAAGCAGTGCAGCACATGTTTGTGCACATGGGCTGCTGCACCAAGCTGTCGTGGAGAAGCGGCAACAGTGCAGCGGCGGCAAAGGCTGGACATGGTTATTGAGAGTCGGCAGCAGTAAGCAGCGCCGTCAGGCACACGCCAACCCAGCCCAGCTGTCAGCATGCAGTGGCGGCAGCCGCGGGCTGCACCAATGTAGAGCCGGGCACCTGCAAGAGGGTCGAGGGCGATGAGGACGGGACGATGTCGCCAGAAACACAGGGTCCTATGTGCTGACTTCATCCACATGTTCATTCTGCAGCACTTTGCTGGGAGCATGCCACTGCGGGCGGCAAAGCTGCAGGCGAAGCGCATGCAGCGGCAGGCAGCCCGTGCACAGGCCACAGCCACAGAGGAGGTCACGCGGCAAAAGGTGCTTCGGCGATGTCGTCATGTTCACCTTCTTGTTTCACGAGGTACATGGCACATGCACACAAGCAGCCTGCTGTGGCATGAAGGGCGCACGGGAGGGAGTGCCAAGTTGAGACAGTGGTGTGTCTGGTGCGACCTCGCAGGTGCCGACTGAGCTAGAGGATGGCGACCTGCCCCTGAACACCTTCAGCCCCAAGAAGCCGTTCAAGGGCAAGGTCGTGAGCGTGGAGAAGATCACAGGCCCCAAGGCCACCGGCGAGACGTGCAACATCGTCATCGAGACAAACGGCGACATCCCCTACTGGGAGGGCCAGTCCTACGGTGTCATCCCCCCGGTACACACCTGGCGTGCTTGATATTACCCGCCTGCAGACTGTGCTGTGCCATTGCACCCCTGATGTGCTCTCAGACATCGGTGAACCTTGGCGTGCAGTCCGTTGACCATAGCATTTCTGACATTGCCACTGCCCATTTCAATAGGGCACCAAGGTCAACAGCCGCGGCAAGGAGATGCCGCACGGCACCCGCCTGTACTCCATCGCAGCCAGCCGCTACGGCGACAAGTTCGACGGCAAGACCACGACGCTGTGCGTGCGCCGCGCCACATACTGGGACCCCGAGAAGGTGCCCAGCCAGCAGCGGCCACACAGAACCCTATCCATTGCTGTTCGTGCGTTCAATCGCAGGCCAATCTAGCAGGGCCTCGCACTGGACATCCAGCTTCATTTTCGATGTGCATGACCTGATATGCGGCGGCTGGCTGCAGAACGCCGAGGACCCAGCAAAGAAGGGCATCTGCTCCAACTTCCTGTGCGATGCTAAGCCAGGAGATGAGATCACGATGACTGGTGAGCGGCTCCGCCATCCTTGCAACCGAGAGCATCGGCTGTGGAGGCGAGCTTCCGTAGAACATGGCCACTGCTGCCCCTTGCGGGTTACAGCTGAACGGACACAGCTGGATGGCAGCGGGCTCCAACATTGCTGCAGGCCTGTCACAAGATCATCGACGTGTGACCACTTTCAACGCTGTCCTGATCCTGCTCATGTCCTGATTCTGCTCATGTTGCGCACAGGCCCCACCGGCAAGGTGCTGCTGATGCCGGAGGACCCCAACGCGGTGTTCATCATGGTGGCGACCGGCACCGGCATCGCGCCCTACCGCGCCTTCTGGCGCCGCCAGTTCATGGAGGACGTGCCCAACTATAAGTACGCCGCAGCTGCACTGGCAAGATCTGCAACATTCTCGCGAGGCTCATTGTAGGCTGAAGACCGCTGGATTTAATGCTGATGATCGGCACCTATGTTATGCAGGTTCACGGGCCTGTCGTGGCTGTTCATGGGCGCCGCCAACAGCGATGCCAAGCTGTACGACGACGAGATCCAGGCCATCGCGAAGAAGTACCCGGACCAGTTCCGCGTGGACTACGCGCTCTCGCGCGAGCAGAAGAACAAGAGCGGCGGTGAGTGCGAGGCCGCTGCAAGCTGCTGATGTGGTCAACAGCATATGGGTTGCAGCATGGGCGTGCAATGCACCCAGCCATTGACCAATGATGCATGCATGTTTTATAGCAGGTGGTGCCCATGTGCTCATACATGGTGTTTCATCCTGCAGGCAAGATGTACATCCAGGACAAGGTGGAGGAGTACGCTGATGAGGTCTTCGACCTGCTGGTGCGGCATGTCTCACAGATTTCAAGACCACGGCTTGGGGCACTTGCAAAGGGCATGCCAGCGCCTCACCTGGACTCGGATCAATAACACCCTTGCGTTCCAGCTGCTTGATCGCGGTGTGCAATTCTGCAGCTTACGCTGCTGTGCGTGTCATGCAGGACAACGGCGCGCACATCTTCTTCTGCGGGCTGAAGGGCATGATGCCCGGCATCCAGGAGATGCTCGAGCGGGTGGCAAAGGTGGGCAGCTGCTCCACAGCAGTGTCTGCCGGCAATCATGTTGTGAGTGTGCTTGCGCATGAGTACAGGGTACTCATGTTGTGTGCACAGCAGCTCAACAACTCATACCTCGGCAGGTGCTCATGCGCATGCTGTACACTCTGCAGGAGAAGAGCCTGGATTGGGAGAGCTTCTTCGAGCGGCTGAAGAAGAACGGCCAGTGGCACGTGGAGGTCTACTAGGCTCATCAGCCTCCGTAGCAGCAGATACGAACCCGCAACAAGCGCTATTGCTATGCCATATCCAGCTACTCGGGGGGTTGCCTCACGTATGTGTCCAGTGATGTTGATTGCAAGAAGGGCGTGGCTGTGCAATACTGTTGGGACTCATAGTTTGCGCCGCTGTAGAGATTTTTGGTGGCTTTGCATCAGGCACGCAAAACAGAGAATGTTTATGTGATCTGCATTGCGCAGCTGCCAAACCGTGAGCTACACTCGTCATGCATGCCACCCTGAGGTGCCACGACCTCAATGGATGCGCAGCAGTCTCAACCGGCCGCCGTCTGTCTTGACACACAAGAATCAGCGGTGCATCAAGATGGCTCAAGTACAATACAGGAAAGGCCTGCACTCAAGCGAGGTAGGTGCTGCTGAGGAGATTCATGGGCGGGCATCAGGTGGCCAGCCTTGCCAACCCTGTCAGCAGGACAGCCCGGACAACATGAGGCATGACCTGATCATCATTGGAGGTTCCGATGGCACCGAAGCTGCTTTTCCGCAACAATCAACGTTTGCATCCGGCCTCAGAGCACCCTAATCTGTATCCTGCAGTCGCAGCCTGCAGTTTACAGCGCTTGAAAGCGGATCTCAGCCTCTTCTTAGCTGCGCGAGCAGATCGCGACAACACCGGAACACTTCTGTGCATTTCAGCAGCGCCAGTCTCACCATGGTGGACGTCGGAAAATGGCTTACCGAGGACTCCGACTGCAAGGACACTGAGTCCGGCCTATTTGTGGCCGGCGAAAAGGCCAGGGCGGTGCCGCTGAGGTCCAGGTGAGCGTGATTCGGCTGCAGTAGAAGCTAAGAATATTTTGCACAGCGCGTGTGCAACATGACATGGTAAGCAGCCAAGCATTCTGTACACGATATGCATGATGAAGTTGCTGTGGCACAGGTGTGATCTGCATGCACCAGACAGTGTGGCGTGGCGTATGCTTCCATCAACTTCACAGGGCTGAGGGCTCATGCTGTGCTGTGCGCTGTGCAGGCATGTGAGGGCGGTGCTGCACTGCGATCTGGCGTTCGCGGAGACGACAGAGGAGCTCTCCTACCTGGCAGATGCGGACGCAACTGTGACCTTCAAGTTCCCCGTGCCATCGCGTGCTGCCGTGTACCGGTGAGCTGAGTACACTGCAAACCATTTCGACTCTTGCTGCATGACTGCGGTACGCTGTCATGCCTCGTGGCCGATACTGTCGGTGTCATGCGCCCGCCCTTACTGCATGTGATGACGCCTCCGCACCCCAGCGCTAAATTCCTGCATACCACTGCACAGGTTCGAGGCGACCATCGGCGACCGAAAGGTCGTCACCCAGACGAAGCGGAAGGCGGAGGCGGAGCAGGAGTACTCGCACGCTGTGCAGCAGGGGCACACCGCCGTCCTCGCCAAGCAGGTCAGGCTGACGAGCGACAAGACCCTGAGCACAGCTGGTCGGGCTGGCATCTCACGTGCACTTATATGCCTGTGCACTGGTCTGCACACCCACATGCATCACCCAGCCTGGTGTAGTGGGTACTAGCAGAGCACCATGGTTGACATGCACACCACGCACCTGTCCTCTGCCTGTTGCAAGGATAGGCAGAGGTGTGTCTTCACAACGTGTAGAGCATGGTCCCGCAATGCAGGTGGCCGGCAGCATCTACAGCGTGGAGTTGGGCAACCTGGAGGCGCACACCGAGTGCGTCATCCGGCTGTCCTACCTGCGCCAGGTACGGCATGGTGGCTTTTGATCACAACTCACGGACGCACGGCATGTTAGGAGGCGCTGCAGCTATTGCTGTCACTGATGCTACCGGCTTTGAAGGGCTGGCAGGACCACCTACCCCGCTTTTGCTTGCCTTGGTACGATCAACAGCCAGTCTGCTGACCTGCAGCTGGACCGAGCAGCGGGTGTGCTGGAGTATGCACACACCGCCACATGGGTGCCCCCATATGTCACCTCTCAAGAGCAGGCCAACGGCGCTGACTCGGTGGGTTGAGCTGACATCAATGGGAGCTGTGGAATCTATGACACATCCACTCGTGGTGCAAAGGGCATGTCCTCAGCATGCTCACAGCAGCCAGTATGTTGTTAGCTTCCAGAGGCGTCTGCAGTAGCGGCACCTTCCCAGAACAGCAGGTGCATAGCAGCATGTCTCTGTGTGATCAAGTCTGTAAAGGTGCTACCGCAGGTGGCGGCGACCAACCCCAAGTTTGCGACCAAGGTCAGCTACAGCCTGACGTACGAGGTGCGCATCAGCAGCAACGCGCCGCCGGCGTCGGTCACGTCGCCCAGCCACAACGATGTGCTGGAGAGCAGCATGGACGGCACCTCCACCTGCATCAGCGCCAGCAGAGAAGGTACCGTCTCCGCTTCAGTGCTGCCGCCAGCAGCTGCTCCAGACAGCTGCTGGCGGGGCAGAGCTTCCACCGTGCCAGAACGTGAAGTGGCCTGCAGCGTGCGTGTGCCTCTTGGTGTAGTCAAGACTGTGGTGCTGACCAGGCTGCCGCATTGCAGTTTCGGACCCCAGCCTGGACTTCGTGCTCCTGGTGGAGCTGCCAGGGGCGTCTGCCAAGGCCGAGCGCAGCCGCCTCGAGCTGCAGCGCTGCGTCCGAGGCGACACGAAGAAGCTCGTTGCGCAGGCCACCTTCGTGCCAAGGTGTGCTGGAATGTGCATGGAGCAACCGCCTGAACGTCTCGCAAGCATTGCTACACACATCAGCTGCCTTGTCACAACCTTATCTGGCGGTGCTTCTCATGCCCTGCCCACAAAACGTCATCTCGTCGACTGCAGTGTGGAGGAGGACAGCAGGCCACCGCCGCCGCGCGAGCTGTGGCTGGTGATAGATGGGTCTGGCAGCATGGGCGGTGCACCAGAGGTCCAGGCCCGTGATGCAGCCAGCTTCTTCATCAAGGACCTGCCTCAGAACAAAGGTGAATTGCTGGCAGCAGACTCTGTCAAACAGCTGCACAAGAGGGCGTATAACACACACACAACACTGTCCTGGTACATGGCTGTATGATGACAGCAATACTAAAAGTGATGAATCGGTGGGCAATTAGCAAATGAGAGCTGCTGTTGACCGAAACAGCTGATCAAGGTCGGATCATGCGTTCCACCTGCAGGCGTCAGATTCAACCTGGTCATGTTTGGCAGCTCGCACCAGATGATGTGGCCGGCAGCACGAGACGTCACGGACGCCGCCACCACGGAGGCTGAGACCTGGGTGCAGGCGCACGTGAATGCGCACTGGGGCGGCACAGAGATCCTGGGTGCTCTCAAGGCCGTCTTTGCCGTGCCAATCAGCGAAGGTGCGCCCGCTGGCTGCAGCTTCGTTCGCCACCCTGACGCTGGTCTTGCACGGCTGGCACTCGGTTGGCTCTGCTGTCGTACCTCAAAAGCAGCAGTGTCTAGAATTATGCTGTGCATGGCTCGATATGCGTTTGCATCGGAGATGTGCTCATGTGCTTGTCCTCCCTGTGCTTACCTGGGTCTGGTATGCAACTGTACAGGCCACCAGCGTGAGATCATCTTCTGCACCGATGGTGGTGTCTCCAGCACGGAGGAAGGCCGCATCAAGGCCCTGGTCCAAACCAGTCGCAACGGCAGCCTAACACCCATCAAGAAGGTACAGCTGAGTGCGTGCGGCTGGCCATGCTGCATGATGTCCTGTTGTCCACCTGAGTATGTGCTGTCATGCACCACTGCCTGCACCTGACACCTTCTGTGTTGCAGCCACATATGCTCACGACACATGTCCTGGCATCGATGTGCGATTTTTAAAAGCAGACCCAACCTTGCAGGTGCTGCGGAACCTGATCCCCGGCGGCAAGCAGACGGCGCCCGCCCAGCAGCAGACAGCAGCCGGCGGCACCGCGTGCCATGTGCTCGGCATCGGGCACGGCGTGCACCGCGGCTTCCTGGATGGTAGGTCGGATGGTACCCAGGCCGTGCCTGCTGTTAGCACTGCTCGTGACACACACGCCTTGATACCTGTGGCCGACAGTGCAACACTGCAGAAGCCGGGACGAACGGACCCTGCTTGTGTGCCGAGAGAGGAGCTGTGCCTGGCAGCAGTGCGCGTCACGCTTCTGCCACACGTTTGCTTCGTGCTGCCTGTCGCAGATGTTGCGGCCCTGAGCGGCGGCGTCGCGCAGTATGTCGTGGATGGCGAGGATGTGGCGGTTAAGGCGGGCTTCCTGAAGAAGTGCGCGCTCAATGCGGGCGCCCTCAGCAGGTGACAACTGCTAATCAACACCGTGCAACGGCTTCTGGGGTCCAAGGGGTACGATGCCCCCTCCTGAGGTTGGAGCAGTCTGGGGCGTCTGTGCCAAAAAACACGCTTGATGTGCGGTGGGCCTGTGCCCGGTATTCCTCACTGTATCCTAGTCTAAGCGCAGCGCGAGACGCAGCACCAGTGACAGTTGACTGCCCAGCCACAGTCCACCTCTGAGACTCTGGCGCACCATTTTTGTAGGCCGCGCCTCGTCACGAAGAAGTGCCTGCTGGCGCCGGCGCCCGCAGCACTGCCGCCCCGCCTGTTCCCCGGCGAGCCGCTCGTCATCCTGGCTCAGGTGACCTGCTGCACGTGCCATCAAGCAAAAGTTAAGTCATCACATAACTTGCATGCCTTTCATAACAGCAGCAGGCAGGGTGCCGACAATGCCGATGTGATATACCGAGTTCAGTGAGCAAAGCACTCCAGAGACCCCCAGATGCCATTGCGGCGTCAACACACCGCAGGTGCTGAAGCATGAGCCAGGGGCGGCGGTGGGCCTCAAGGTCAGCAGGCCGGATGGCAGTGAGCTGGAGATCGAGCTGCCGCTCGACACTGAGAAGGCGACAGCTGGCGATGCCTTTGCAGTGCTGCATGCCATGTGGTGAGCCACTGGCCCAAATTCAAAAGGGATTGAACTAGAACATTCTGATTATCTACAACACTGACGGGGGTTCCTGCCTGCTCACCACACGCCTGCTGAGTCTGCAACAGAATCGGCGACAATGCTGGGACACAATATAGACGCTCAGGCAAGAATTGCGTGTTTGATGCAGCTTGGTGGGTGCGCTTCTGGACGGCCAGTCGGCGCTCCACCTGCAGCCGGACGGCAGCCTGAGGCGGCCGGCGCCCAGCGACGAGGTTGTCAAGGACGAGGTCGTGCGCCTGGCCATCCAGGTGCCGGGTCTTAGGGCACATATGCTGCCAGCAGTAACATGTGAATATGCCTTTCTGCACATCTGCCGTTTGGTTGCTGTGACCAGGAATGGGAATGCAGCATTGCCGAATGGTAGTCCAGCGACAATGCAAGACACGGATCTGAGCATGATATATCTCAGGACAGGCAACCCGACAGGTGATTGCACTTTGCAAATGTAGGAGAACCTCGTGACGCCGCACACCGCCTCGGTGGGTGTGCTGCTGCAGAGCAGCCCGCTGGATCCAAACGAGACTGAGCGTCACGAGGTGCCGCTGCAGGTAGGCTATGCGACACAGGCCATTCACAGAAGCCAGGAGCCCTGACTGTCACCTCCGATGCCAACGCGGCATGCCACACTGTCTGCGGCTCCCGCAAACCCCAGGAGTCAAGGACCCCCTTCTGGCTGCAGGTGCCGCAAGGGCGCAGGCTGTGGCAGCCAGAGCCAGTGGAATACGGGTTCCTGAGCGCGTTGCCGCCACCCTACGCGTATGGCGGCGGCCCGCCCCCTGGAGCACCGCAGGTGTGCACACCTGCTTGCTGTGGTGCTTCCTGTCATGCACTGTCTGATGTCTGTCTGCACGGTCTGTTCAACGTGGTGTCCTTTGGTTGGTCGTTGATCAGCAATGAGGTCATCCTGACCCATGTGACTCGAGATAGCCATTGGTGCTCATACCACGGGTGCCATTGCAGGTCTAAAGATACATTGGTGTCACAACACGGTGATGTCCTTGCCCTGCAGTGCTTAGCAGCTCCTGCGCCAGCGCTGGCTTCCTGCTCGTCCTCCTTTGCACGGGGTGCCCCGGTGATGCGTTGCGCTGCGGCCCCCAAGAAGAGCTCTGGGATGTTTGGCGGTGAGCACCCTCAATACTGGGTTGGCTCCCGTGTTGGCGGCATGCAATGTCAGTGTTGCACACAGTCCATCGCCAAGGGGTCGTCCGGCATGCGGTGGTGCTGCAGATGGGTGTGCAGTCTGTCCGGCAGCCTGCCTGCAGCTCTCTAACCAGCATGACGACGCTCTGATGTCGTGGTAGTTTCATTACGCAGGCTTCGGCTTTGGCGGGTCAACAAGGGGCCGTGTTGCTGGGTCTGCAGCACTCGCAGCTCCGGGAGGCGCGGCCGATGCATGCAGAGCTGGTGCGCCTTCAAATGGCTGGCCCAATTAGACGATGATACCAAGCCAGCTTCACTGGCACTGGCGTGGAAGCCTGCTACACCGTGTGTGTCCAGCACTGTGTAGTCGTGTGTGTCGTGCAATGGATGTGCCACAACCCCGCGAGTTTCCCCAGTGCCGCCGCACGGCAGAGCCTGATGCTAGGCCATCCTGACATGCTGACTGTGGCCTAACGGCACTTGTCTGCATTGTGCAGCGTCACAATCCGCTGACACCCGCCAGAACAGCGCGAGCTCGCCCAGCATCGACGAGCTCCTCACGCGCGGCGAGCATGCCCCTGCACTGCAGGCCGACACCGCGTCCCTGCCGCGCAGTGCAGAGGTGAGTGCTGTGCGTCCGTGGTAGATGCGCTGTTAACCTCTTTGCTGGCCAAGTCACCAAGGGTCGGGATAACTCTCGCCATGCTTAGGCGTCATCGTCGTCACCAGCCGGCGCGCAACGGGCATGTGCTCTTGACCTCGACTCGACCAGCAGCATGGGCGCTAGTGCATAATGAGCAGGCACGAGCCGCGTGCTGCAGGCTGTTGTGGGGGCTCAGCAGATTGCCCCACAGCTGAGCGGCCCTAAGGTGACCACATCCCTTGTTGTAGACACGGCCAGTGCCCCAGATGACCCCTTTCATGCCCTGGGGTCTGCAGGCGTTCATGCAGGGGGGTGCCAGTGCCCCTGCAGCATCGGGCGTGGCTGAGGAGGGCTCAAGTGATGACGGCGCTGGGGTCACTGAAGTGCAGCAGACTCACCTCCAGGAGCCCAAGGCGACATCTGTGGCACAGCCCCCACCAAAACCGTTGGACACAAGGCAAGGCCTCTCAGCTGGGCTGGTGAAGTGATGTGCGGCTCCGTTCAAGCCAACGTGTGGTCTGCCTGCGTGTCTTGACAAAACAACATGTTGCAGAGATGCAGACATAGACATGAACATGCTTCTCTCTGTTCACAGGAGCGTGCTGCGGCAGCTCAACCTGCTGCGCACAGCAGACGGCGCATGGGAGGACTCGGATGCGCTGCTGTCGCTGCTGGCGGGCCTGAAGGGCAGCTCGTCCGAATCAGACGGTGAGACTTGAATCATGCTAGGTCATACTACTACTTGAGGGATTTCACACTGTAAATTTTGCCCCTGGGTAGCAAAATTTGCAGCACTTGCAGCCTTTGCATATCAGCAGTGGAAAATCTTGCCTGTGTGCACTGCCATGTGTCCGCCTGGATGTGAGTGGCGATTTGTCATCCACATCTGCAGCAAGCTCCCGCACGCCCTGCATGCACTGTCAAAGCGACAGCACACTGAGTGGATACAAGCCATCGAGCTCACGGTCGATGCTGAGCTAGCCTGTGAGCAGATGCACCTGCGGGACTGCCCTGCGTGACGGGTGTCACTGACGAACCCCCAGGTGTCGCCGCGCTGCGTGCTGCAAAGCCCGTGGCGGCGACGCCGGACGCCTGGGCCACGGTGCTGGCGCTGGCGGCATTGCGCGCCCGGCTGCGGGGCGAGCAGGCCCTTTGGTCCGACTGGGAGGTGAGGGTGGGGTGTGTTTGATCTGGCTGCGAAATCAGGATGTGTGGCAGCAGCTGGTCAAATCCTGCACTGTGGTGGGACCCTTGGCACACAATGCTGCCTCATCGTATGTGAATGTAGGGGCGTCTGTTTTGTGCATGAGCCGACCAAACAGCACACGGCAGATGCTGTAGAGAGTACGTCAGTGCAGCGGCTGACTGAGTGGTGCTGCAACTGCGCAGCAGGCTGCAGTGCGACACCGTCCATGGCTCGATGATTGCGTCTGCATTGCAGGATCGCGCCACGGCATGGCTGAAGTCACATTGGCCAGCAGCGGCCGGCAGCCCTGGCGTTGCGATCATCAGCGCGATGAAGTTGGTGTGATGGTGCACCGTCATTATGCAAAGGGGAGCGGTGGCGGCCGCAGGGGCAGAAGGCGGTTGCACCTTCATTGGGGAAGTGGGCTGCCAGCATGTGTATGCTGCGGCTGCTCAGGCAGCCCAGTCATGCTGGACAGACGTCAGGGCACCAAAAACAGGAAGCAGGCATTGGGCCTCGGCTCAGAGCAGCATATTTCGGGTCTTCGGGAGCATGTACATGTACTGCATCAGTGAGTCTTGATCTGGCAGGCGCTGCATCAGTTATCAGAGGTCAGCAGTCAGCGGGTTGCCGATGAGTAGAAGTGTGTGAAGTTCGAAGACATTTCGTGCTGCTGAGCACAGTCTGAAGAAGTCATGCGAACTGGCTCGGCATCATCAGTACCAATGATGAGTGGCAACATGCAGAGATGTGAACAAGGCTGTCAACAAAACCAAATCCCTTCGGTGCGGTGAGACCAGAACTTCTCGACAATCATCACAGGTTTCTCGCCAATGGTCTTCATGGAGGTGACATCGGCAGTCTTGATGAGCGATTTCACCCTGGGCACGCTGCATGGTCTGTGCTGGAAGGAAGCTCGCTGCTGGTTTGCTGGGTGGCAAGGCCCTAAAGCACACCTTGTCCCGCAAAACTTTCCCAGCTCCGGGCGCTGGCATCCGCTATTCATCATGCGGCGGACCTGGAGCACGCAGCTGACGGCGCGAACGCGACGTGCTTCCACGGCAGGTCCCGGTCTGCCAGCTCATTGAGGCGGTCCCCGACATCCAGGCGGTCGTGCAGCCACGTCCGAGACAGCAGGGCCAGCACCTGCGGTCGCACGTAGTCGAGTTCACTGGCCACAAGACTGGCCGTGATGCAAAGGAGTCCGCTGAGCGTAGATCCCTGACACGCCACATCACTGACACATGCTTGCCGGCAGGCGGTTGGCTGCAGCACACCACACAACAGACCGCTGCAGGGCCAAGGCCCTGGAACACATGCGCACCCGGCCTGCACATTTTGTTAGACGGAGTTGCAGACCCAGGCACCTGTGCAGGCCGCTGGCCGCCGAGGCTGGCGGAGGTGGTGCACATCAGCGCCCAGGACGTGTAATCGGTGGATACAACATGGTATGGCAGCACATGCCCGCTGTCGAGCTGCACCTGCAGCACCCACGACATGACATCATGTTCAGAGCAGGTTGCTGCACAATGTCTGGGCGTCTGAATGTCTGCTGGTCATCTGCAGTTTTGGCAACCTCGCAGCTGTGACAAGCTCGGCAATGTGATAGGCCCACGGCTGCCCGATGTTAGCACAGTTGGCAAGGCGCAGGGGCACTGACCTGCAGCCGGGCGGGTGATGTCCGCTCAGGTATACGGCCCCTGCCATGCACCACAGTTGGCAGGCCTGTCGCTTCCTGCTGCCTGGCACTGCTGGTGCCACCCTCTGCACCGCTGCCCTGCATCGGCTGCGTGCGGTGCGTGAACCTCACTCCAAAGTGGGCACTGCGACTCCCGCCACTACTGGTGCTGTTGGCGCCCCTGACTGCAGCAGTCTTGCTGCTGCTGGTGGCGGTGCTGCTGCTGTCCTTTGCCGCCTGATGCTTTGCAGACTGCTGCCTTGCAGGTCCTGACACGGTGGAGAAATGTGCGGTCGTGCACTTGTTGCTGACCACCTTCTCCCAGGCAGACGCCTCCGCCGTCGAGTGCAGCCATGCAATGGTATGCCAGTCGCCAGCAAACCTGGCCATGTCGAAGGCCGGCAGCGCGTCAATGTTTGCGCAGCCCGCGCCGATGCTGTCGCCATCGTCCGCATCTCCAGCACCAAGCCACGGCGACTTTGCAACGAACACGCCAGCTGCAAGGGCTGCCAGCGCTGTGAACGCAACGAGAAGCATGCTGCGCAGGGAAGCGTGCTGCTTGCCGGGCCTGCCGGTGCCTGGCGCCAGCTGCCCCTCGACTGCCTGTTGGGCTGGTGCAAAGGGCAGCACTGGTGGCGGTGAGCGAGGCGACAGCATTGGTGGACTGGCACCCCTGCATGCCAAGACAGTGTAGCGGGTGAGTGTCTTCACACATTTCTGCTAATGCGCCTCCTGGAGCGGACAGCGCCCCGGGTAGCATGTCTAGAGCATGATGCACATGTGCGTGTCAGCATGACAAAGACCTGGCATGTGTGCCTGTTGCGCGCAAACCTGTCTTCGTGCAGAGTCTTGAGGCCCGTAAGCTGCATGCCGTGGCCGCCGTGCTCGGCGGGCCGGTCTGGATGCGTGCGCGCAGCGGCGTGGTGGCTGACCATGCTCAGGCTGCTGTCAATGCTGAAGGACTTCTTCATGCCGCCCGACGCTGTTCGCGCAAAAGACGCCGCGCTTGCAGGCTCCACAGTCATGGAGCTGGTGTGGCTCATCTGCTCATCTGTTGTGTTCAAGGTACGCTGCTGCTGTGCTGCTCAGACTAGCTAGACTTGCTGTGAATGCTGCTGGTGCTCTCACAGACTAGTGTGCGCACTATTGCGTGTTCTTGGCTGCTGGCAACATGCAGCTGAGCCGCAGCTCCGGCGGCAGTACAACAGCAGATACGAGCTGGTGGTGCCTTGCGCTGACCAGCGGGCTGTCAGGGCTGCTGCCAACCGTGCAGCATAGCATGCGCCGGCGCTGTGTTGACATGCTGTGCTGCATGGCCTTCGATCTGCGTGCAAGCACCAGCCTGGGACCCAGACAAATGCGCCTGGCAGCTCCGCATTCGAGTGCGTTCAGCAGACGGGCACCTCACCAGACGACCCGTGCAAAAACCGCTGCACACGATCAGCAGATACCTGCGATGTGCTGCGGCGATGTGCAGTGCCGTGTCACAAAACCGGCACACGATCTGAGAACGGCAAGGCCTCACAGCCGGCCACTGGGCTGGCAGCTGCACCAGTTGCAATATTTTCAAGCACACTTGGAGCTTCGACGAGCTTTGACATTAGTCCGCGGCTCTGTGCACGGAACACAGCAGTGCTGACGTTGGCAGCGGACCTGCAGATGCGATGGGCGACGGGGTTGCTGAATTTACAAGCTCTGACCCTGGAAAAGGACCCTTATGCAAATTGGCCTCGGTTGAGGGCCCGCTGCATGATGCGCCAAGATGGGCACACAGCGCTTGCATGGAGGCGGTTCACTTGCGCGTTCAATATTGGCAAGATGACTGAAAACGGCACCAAATACGACTTCGACCTGCTGGTCATCGGCGCAGGCAGCGGCGGCACCCGAGCTGCAAGGTGGGTGTGTGACTTGGTAACACTCGCACCGCCAAACTAAGTAGGCGTGTACGCATGCGTTCAGCTGTAAGTCCAGCCGCGTGATGTCAAGTGAATTCTATCTGACATGCGCAACTGCACTGTTGTAAGGCTCGAGTCAAATTTGCAACGTAACACGATGCATGTTGTCCAAGGCTGGGGTGTATGATCTAGTGGTGTTGGATCCTGTCTTCTGCGCATATAAACGTCCTGTGTGCTGCTTTGTGAACAACGTGCAAATGATGTACATCGTCGAAACCGCAGTTTCTGTCGACGCGCCAACCTACCAGACACAGGGCGGCACTCCTTAGTCGCCCAACTGCTGCCACTGAGCGTGCAGGTTTGCAGCACAGAACTACGGCGCGAAGGTGGGCATCGTTGAGCTGCCATTCGCCTTCATCCCGGACGACAAGCATGGCGGCGCAGGCGGCACGTGCGTCGCATGTACCTCGGCAGTCACATTCAGCGTTGCGGTGTATGCAAGACGACCTCAGATGGGCTGAAACAACATGATAGAGAGTGCAAGTGTGTGTTGCTGTGCAGGTGTGTCATCCGCGGCTGCGTGCCAAAGAAGCTCCTTGTGTATGGGTGGGTATTGCACAGAACGGTCAAACTCGCAGTTCGGTATGCGCACGATGCGTGTGCTCTGGCAGGAACATGTGCAAGCCGGAGCGCGACACAGCAGCTTTCTTTGGCATTGCAGGTCAGAGTTCAGCGACGACTTCCAGGATGCTCGCGGCTTTGGGTGGGACATCCCGGGGCAGCCAAAGTTCAGCTGGAAAACGCTGATACAGAAGAAGGTGCTGGCTTTATGGGCACGCTCGTGTCAGATGTTGCTTGCAACCCCAAGCAACCCCAAGCGCAGGGGCACAACGGGGCTTCACCATGCGACATTGCTTCCGGAACACATCTGCAGGCAAAGGAGATTGCCAGGCTGAACAGCGTCTACGACAACCTGCTGAAGGATGCTGGCGTTGAGATGTATGGTGAGGAGTGATGCCCAAATTGCTGGCGACGGACCATGCACAGTGCCATCTCAGGAGCGCTGGTGCAGCTTGCAGCGGAGCACAGAGGATGTGAGCTCTGCCAAGTGGCCAGGCTTCACGGCTGCTGTGCTCCTAGTGCAGAGGGCTGGGGGGAGTTTGTGGACCCGCACACAGTCAAGATCAGCCTCACAGCCGGCGGCGAGAAGTCCGTCACAGCCCAGAGCATCCTGATCGCCACAGGAGGCCGCGCCGTCAAGGCACCAATCGAAGGCTCTGTGCGTCCTTTGCGCTCTGGTGCCACACCCACTTGACACTTAGTCCACCTCATCAGCTCATAGCCATTGTCTGCGGTGTGTGATGCGGTTGCACTGGCCAGAGCCGTGCCTTGTACGCCCTTTAGCACTGAACTCCGTGGAGCGGGCAGCTCCTTTTGCCGGACGGGTGCGACCGCAGATGCCTGGCGTTGTGGGGCTGATGGTGCGCATGCGCCGTGCAATGCACAGGCGGCCGATAGCGTGCCAGAGGGGCGCAAGTGAGGGGCAGCCCCGGGCCCGGCCCGTTCACCTGTTCATCCTCAACTATGATTGCACAGGAGCACGCCATCACGTCGGATGAGGCGCTGGCGCTGGACGACCTGCCGGAGCACTGCAACACGGTGGTCACGGTGGGCGCGGGCTACATCAGCCTGGAGTTTGCGCACATCTTCCACGGCTTCGGCTGCGAGACACACGTGATGTACCGCAAGGCAAAGCCGCTGCGTGGGTGCGGACCGCCTGCAGCCCTTTGACATCTTTTCTGTACCTCTTCAGCATGATCCCTTTCACATACGACGATCAGCGTGTTTATGTGTCCATCTTGCGCCAGCCAGTCGAAAATCAAACCAGCGCCCACCTTAGCGCACGGCCCACTTACGACGCAGCAGGCCAGCATGTCAGCTGCGTGTTGTTGACTGAGCGTGCAGTGGTGTGTGCCCAGTTCTGAGGACCTGGGCCGGCTGTTCGTTGGGTGGGCTGCACCTGTGGCTGAGGCGGAGCACGGACATTGCTGTGTGTTTGAGATCCGCTGCCCTGCAGGCAGTCTTGTCAGGTGTCTCGCTGTGCCTGACCGCCGTGCTCGCTGGTGCAGGTTTGACGAGGAGTGCTGCACCCACATCCATGAGAACATGGTGAAGCGTGGCTTGCATGTGCACCCTGAGACCTCGCCAACAAAGTGCGCCTCTGCCAGCCACGCTGTTCAACCCCACCTTGGTGGCATGGTGCAATCAATGCCCGCTTGCATGGTGTCAGGCACGTCCATTTGGCCTACCTGAAGCACAACGCTGCAACCCAAACTCATTCATGCTCTACGGTGTGCCAAGCACACGGTGGCTGGCATGCTGACACCGTGTATATCGGCTTGAGTGCAGAATCGAGAAGAACGAGGATGGGACGCTCACAGTGCACTACAAGGGCAAGGACGGTCAGGAGCACAGCCTGGTGGCGGGCATCGTCATGTTTGGCACCGGGCGGAAGCCCAACACCAACAGGCTCGCAATCGAGGTGCGCCCCGCCTGCTGCTAGCTACCCTCTTGTCACATGGTCTCGCACCACTGGTTGCAAGTGCGAAAAAGCTGCCTACCTACCCTGGCCGGTATACACCGTTGTCCTCTGGGAACTGGCCATCTGCCTTGCAGTCCTGGCTGATGTTGAGCACCCACACTGGTCGACAGCTGCTCTGTACAGCAGGCTGCCTGCAGCCGTTCGAGACGCACTTGTTCGCTTTCGCCTGCAGAAAGTGGGCGTGGAGCTGGATCACGCAGGGGCAGTCAAGGTCGACAACTTCTCGCGCACCAACCAGCACCACATCTTCGCGGTCGGCGACGTCACCAACCGGCTCAACCTGACGCCGGTCGCTCTGATGGAAGGCATGGCAGTGGCGGCCACGCTCTTTGGCGAGAAGGAGAAGCCCGCCGACCACAAGAACGTGAGTCCGAGGATACAGGGCAAGGCATGGTCCTGCTCTGACGGCAGTTGCACTCGTCGTGCGCATGCAAAAGCTATGTTGACCACAGACGGCTCTCCGTGTGATGCTGGGGAATTTAGTTCTGTCGACATGGCAGCTAACATGGATGGCTTGCCATGGTGCTCAGAGCATGTTGCCAGCGTGTCGGTTTGCAAGAGCCCTGTTGACCAACAGACACGCAGGCCCTCATACAATGCTGACACAGGGTGTGTCCCTCAACTCTGCAGGTGCCGTCAGCAGTATTCATCCAGCCGCCCCTGGGCACGGTGGGCATGACTGAGGAGCAGGCGCGGGAGGCGATCGCCGGCGACATCGACGTCTACGTCTCCAAGTTCCGGGCGATGAAGAACACCATCACGGGGCGCGAGGAGAAGACCCTGGTCAAGATCATCGTGGAGGTGGCGACCGACAAGGTGAGCCTTTCTATTGCTGCAGCCTGCTTGGAGGATCAGGCCATGGGCGTCATGACTGCTCGTTCACTGGTGTGACCCACAAAATACTCCTCTGCGGCCAAGCTTCTTGGGGTTTCTAGGGCGGGGGGCCCTGCGTGTGCCAATTCGCAAGCCTGCGTGCTACTTGATGCAGCTGGTTGTTTCAGTGGTGCTCGGTCATGTCCGCACAATGCGTGGTCTTGCTGGCAACTAATCTGCATGGTGCCTGGCCCATGCAGATCCTGGGCGTGCACATGGTGGGACCCGACTCGCCAGAGATCATGCAGGGCGTTGCAATTGCCATGAAGGCGGGCGCCACCAAGGCCAACTTCGACTCAACGGTGGGTCCAAGCCCCAGTGCTCGCATGCCATGCTGCCCATTATTGGTGCAGTTCTTGATAGCTGCAGGGCCAGAGTCGCCGTGCCAGCTGATCGCCAGGCCCATGCTTCTGACCGATGCTCACTGGCATGATGACTGCATGACACAAATTGCCACTGCAGGTGGGCATTCACCCCTCGGCAGCAGAGGAGCTGGTGTCAATGCGCAGCCGGGCACGGCGCATCAGGGGCAGGGGGCAGATGGACCACGAGAAGACCAACCGCAGCACCTGAGACCCGCGGCAGCATACAGCATCAAGTGCGGTCTGCCTGACACATACCAAATGCGCATTGCATGCTCTGCCATGCGGCACACGGCTACTGCAACTAAAATGGCATAGCTTCTCGGGTGTATTCTTTGGCTATGTATTTTCTGAGTTCACAAAGGTTTGTTCCGCCTTGCATGCCTTACCATACGTTCTGATCAGCAGGCGCATATGGCATGTAAGTTTGTCCACCCTCTGAACTTAGTGGAGGGTCAAACCACTGCAAATATGAAGCAGCGAGCATCACGTCCAAGCGCCATCAGGGTACAGTACTTCACAGCATCAACGCTTCAACGGTCACCAAGCAGGTAGCAAGTGCTAGTACGGTCAAGAGGTTGTACACCAAACACGGTCAGCCAGCAGGTAGCACATCAGTCGTCATCGTCAGGTATGGACGCCATCTCGTTGAGTAGCCTCTCCATTGTGCCAGCCTGCATGCGACAGCAGGCAGTATAGAGCCAGATATGCAAGGACGCGACCAAGGGCAAGTGATGACGGGATGCCTTTTGCGTGGCACTGTTAACTGATGGTGACGTGCGCCGGCATCCTGCCACTTGCCAACAGCGGCCATGCTGCTTGACCAGCCCAGAGAACGCTTTACATCGTTCGCCTCTCCTTCTGTGGTCATGCAGCGTGGGCCGATGGTGGTGATGCATTGCGGGCCCGTCACGGCTCACCTGCTCGAACGAGAAGTCGGTGAGGTTCGGCAGCGCTGCTCGGATGGAGTCTGCATCGGCGGGCTCCAGCTGCAGATCCGAAAGCACGAGCACACGCAGGCGCTTCAACGACTTGATGGTGGTCAGGCCGGGCGCATCGAGCTCCGTCATGCCCTGCAACACGCACAGGGATGTCCATGGAGGACAGTGCAGTGAGGTACCTTCTGACTGAGGCATGCACCAATGAACGACCACCAGACTGTTGCGCCTGTGCACTTGTGCTGAAGTTGGTTGCCACAGTCGAATCGAAGTTAGGGTCAGGACTCACATTCAGTGTCAGCACTTCGAGGCCAGTGAGCACCGCCAGGTGCTCGATGTCCTCATCCGTGAGGCCCTCAAGGAACGCCATCTTCAGCGAGGTCAGCCCTGCAGCACCATGCAGGTTCTAATCAGACATGCTGCTGCAGCGAGAGCCCGACCGTGTGAGCGTGTCTGAACGCTCGGTGCAATGTGCGGTGCCATGACGACGAGATAGCAAAGCAATGAGCGTTGTGCACTTGAAACACGTCAAGTTTTGGCTGGCGTGCCTGTCAGGTAGACCAGCGCTGCCAGGGGGTCGTCGTCCCCCAGCTCCAGGCAGCTGCTCAGGTTCAGCGACTGCAGCCCGCTGACGCTGCGCAGGGCGTACAGCCCCGCACCTGAGATCGCCTGCGCTCGGACAAGGCCCAGGCGTCTGGAGACACAGGGGCTATGTGCGTAGCATGCCGCAACACAGCGTCACAAGGACAGCGAGTGCAGCCCGCTGACACTGCCAGCGCAGTCTGTTCTTCACTACCGCGGCAAAGCGCAGCCCATACTTCGATAGCAGGCCACAATGTGCGTGCAGCAGCCACAAGCCACCTGGCAGTCTGCAATGCTGAGCCGCGCGAGGGCGGGCTGGTGCTCCAGGGCCAGCAGGCCTGCGTCATCGGTGTCAGTGGACGCCACCTCCAGGTGCTGCAGCGCCGGCAGCAGCGGCAGCGTGCCGAGCGTCACCTGGGAAAGCATGCAAAGCCATCGACAAGGTATGTGCTGTCAAACATGAGTGTGTACCCGACAACAGAATCTTCCGGCTGCAGCTGCGACTGCTTCACACACCACCGAGTCATCTTGTCAGGGTGAGCATGCAGTTTTGCTCGACGGGCAGCACCCAGCAAAGCGGCTGCACAAGTGCTGAATACACACCAGAGATGCGCCGCTGAGGTTGAGGGACGTCAGTGCGGTCAGGGGCCCAAGCGTTGCCACGCCCAGGTCGCCCAGCTCCGAGTTCTGCGACAGGTCCAGCACCTGCAGACACAGGAGTCCACATTACAGGCAGCGCGGCAACCAGACAGGGGAGCAGCATCAGGACTGCCACACACAATGCAGCTGGACCGTGGTGCATCTGACCTGCAGCCGGGTGAGGCGCGCCACAGCCAGCATTGATGCTTCGCCAATGCCACACATCGACACGGTCAACGCTGTCAGCCTGCACACATGTCAGCCACATAAGCACTTGCTGATGACGCCGACCAGCTCGGGCAAAGCCAGGCCGCACACGTACAGTGATGAACGACAACGGCTGTTGGGCAACATTGCTATGCATATCGCAAACATGCCTTGTCAGGTCTGAGATTGCTGGCGCCAGGCTGGCATCGTCCAGCCGCCCGATCTCGTACAGCCGCAGCGACTGCAGCTGGCATAGTGAGCTGAACGCCGTGACTCCTGCCTGCCAGTGTGCACATCCCCATATCACAGCTCGTGGTGCTGCCGTCCATCCATTGTTGGTACATGCACCAGGGCACTGTTGAAGTTGGCGGGAGAAGAACGCATGTCGTCATCACGAGGGCTCACCCCGAGCTCAGCGCAGCGGGAGATGTTCAGGCGCCGCAGGCTGGTGAGGCTGCTACCTACCACCCTCGCAGCATCGTCCGTCAGCCCCGTGCCCAGCTTGCTTCTGCATCATGTGCCGCCTTTCAATGTCAGTCATCATATGCAGTTCCGCATCATCTTTGGAAGGGATGCAGAAAGGAATACAAGGACACGCAGGTCAAATGAGAGCCACCTCGTAGACCGGGTCTTGGTCATGTCGCCAGCATATGATAGCATGGTCAGGTGAGACCCAAGAGGTCCCAGCTGCACCACCGCTTCAGGGCTGAAGTCAAAGTTTAGGGCCAGCACTTCCAGCCGTGTCAGGCCCTGCGGTGCACGCTGTGCCTCCTCAACAGGCGGATGCTGTGCACGCAAGAGTATGTGCGCAACTGCATCCTCACACGCATATGATGACACCGCCGCTGCTGCTGCATGGCAGAGCCACTGCTTAGCATCCATGAGCCAAGCAGGGGGTTCGCACCAGGAGGGCAGGCAAGGTGGTGTCATCGCAGCGCAGTGGCATCGGCCACTCGTCAGGGTTTACTGCCCGAAGGTTGGTGAAGCGCCGCAGCAGCTGCGACAGCACCGGCTCCCTGACCGGCTGCTTGGGGCTCAGCTCCTGAGCGACGCATTTGACGGCCAGCGTTCAGATCTTCAATACAGGGTTGCAGCCCCTGCGGAAGCAACTCTCCAGCAGCGCAGCACAACGTTGCCCAGGTCAGCGGTGGTAAAGGTGATGCATCAGGATAAGTTCACCACGAAGCAGTGTGTAACGTCTGGCAATGCGCACCCTGACGCTGTCGTCCACGATGTCCCGCCAACGCTTGGACGTCAGCCGCATTGCTGGCAGCGTAGCACGCGCCTCTGGTGACGCCTGCATGATGGAGCTGTGCCATTGCCAGAGCCACTGGCGCCAGAGGAACCATGCAGTCGCCCGCCAATATGCACACTGCAAACCCTGTAGCTGTGCGCATGCACCCTCTTGGCGCCCATCAGCGTGATCGTCTGCTACGCCCCTGCAATTCACCTGCACCGCCGCCAAGACGCGGTCGAACAGGTCGGCCATTTCACCGCCGGCTGTGGCCATGCCCCATGCTGAGCTGCCCGCAGCTGAGGCCACGGCATGGGCCTGTTTCTTCGGCATGCCGGCCAGAGAATTGCCCTTCACGCTCCCCACCACACCAGGTAGCGATGCTCAGCTGCACGAATGTTGTTGACGATGTACTTGGTACGCTCGGAACGTTTGCAGCACGGTCAGGTGCGCGGCAAAGCCGCGGGGAGCAGCCAGCACAAGTGCTCCTGTCCAGCTGCTTTGCAGAAAAGTGCCGGCAGTCACGACGTGCGAACAGTGCAGGCTCGTCTGTAAACAGGAGGCTCAGAAGCGTACACACATGCAAAGCAACATTTCAAAGCAGAATGCAGGTGCTTTACAGCTTCCCCTGCTGCTGTGAACAACGATCCGCGGGTGCAGCAGCAGCTTGCTACACTTTGCGCCCACACTCTGTCTCATCACGTGACGGTCTGATCTGACAGTCAAACGGCTTTGAGCGATACGGCTTGAGCCTGTTGCAGCCTGCAAGGCAGATCATGAGAGCCATCACCGCCCGTTTATTGCATGATCGGGCCTGCTTGCAGCACTTGTTGGGAAGGCTGTGCACTGTCATACCGCCACACAGCCTTTCAGGACTTGACGCTCCAGTGAGCGGCAGCATTGATGCATGCCATGCTTTCCACAGCGAACCAATCAGAAACCGCCCCAGCCAATGGCAGATGTTCGGCCATTTGCAGGCAGCATACAGTCCTGCAGTCCCTCCTGCAGCACCCAGACTTGGCAGCCGCTTGAACCAAACAGCAAGGTTGCATCGTGCAGCATGCCTGCCAGCAGCCAGCACCCCAGACAGCGAGAGCATGCCACTGGCGCCAGGCAGCCAGGTGGTGATCGACATGTCCTCGACCAGCGGAGGCGTCCAAGTGCTGGTCAGTGACGACCCAGAGGCGATGAGCTGGGAGGTGCGCAAGCTGCACACCTGTAGGTGGTCGCTCGAACCGACATGCGGCTAGCCAGATGCTTCCGTTCGGCAGTCACATTGTTCATGTTGTGGTGCAGGGGGGCAGCAGCTTGTACGTCGAGAGCATCGGCACAGACCGAGTGGCGGTGCGACAGAGGCAGCCAGGCGCTGCGTCAGCTGGTCCTATTGACCCGATCGTGCTGAGGGTCCCGCCCCGCTTCTGCAGCCTGGACATCACTACAGGAGGTACACAAAAGGCGTCCACCATCTTGTCACGACCACGCAGTCGACATGGACGTGTTTGAATGTGCGGGTGGTGGGACGACACATCTGGAAAGGACAGTTGGCACGGTCATGTAGTGGCATACGCTGAGCGTGCACGTGCTGCGCAGGCGGCAATGTGCATGTGCAGGCGGTCAAGGAGGGCTCACTGACGGTGGAGTCTCGTGGCGGTGCCGTTCATGTCGGCAGCATGGGCGGCGCCACTGCTGAGCTGCTGACTGCAGGTACGTTTCTTGGTTGAAGGACACCGATGTCTGGATGAGGAGCTCAGCAGTATGTTTGTGCGGGAGTCTGATGCTTGCACCGCGAAGTTGCTACCATGGCAAGGCGTGCAGCACTCTTGGCTAGCGCACAGGCAGTGCACCTGGTGCTGCCTGACATTACGGGGACAGTACTGAAACCAGCTCGTTCCACTGTAACAGGAGGTGCTGTGACAGGCAGCATCACCGCCGAGACCATGTTCATCCACACAGACCCCGGCACGGGGACTGGCAGCGGCGACGTCCGACTCGACAAGGTGCTGGCCAAGGTATGTGCGCTGCAGGTGCAGCGTGGGTGCTGAGATGCCGCGTGCACCTGCCATGGCAACCTCCCAGCAATGGTGCCCGCTGCTTAAATGGCACATCTGCTGACTGCTCTGCAACAGCCGGACCGTAGACATCAGCGCTGCAGTGCTCACCAGGTGCATGAGCCATGTAGAGCTCCCTGCCCACTTCTCGACAGGAGGCGGTGATCCTGACCCGGGACCTAAGTGCCACCAGCTCGGCGCCGCAGCAGCCTCAAGCTGGGGCCAGCTGGGGCGGCGTGCACATCACGGCGCTGTATGCTGAGGAGGCGCACATCAAAGCAGGTAAATCAGGCAGCGGAAGCACACCCTGGCAGGCTGGCGACCTACTGGACGTCATCCATGAGCTTTGCTGCCTCGTACGCCATGTGGCCTTCTGAGGGTGTTGTGCACTCATTGTATGTGACCTCAACATGGCAACGTTCTTTCTAGCGCACAGCCTGAGGAGGAAGGGGTCATGCACAACAGTACGACCGTGCACGTGCGCATATGTAGGTGGTGCGCCCGTCAGTGTCGGCACAATGTCATGCTCCAGCGGCGGCACCATTCTGTCAGGCGGCAGCCCCGTATCGATTGGCGGCCTTGACGGCTCTCTGAACGTCATCTCGGGTACCTACTGCCTCAATGCATGTGCCCATCAGCACGAACCGTGGTGACTCTCACGAATCTGCACCTTGGTACATCCCGGCGCGCCTTTGTGGCAAGCCATGGAAGCTGCTCATTGGTCATATTGCAGGCGGAGGTCGAGTGGACCTGCAGCTCCTGAAGAATGTGATGGAGGTACACATCAACAGCAACGCAGAGGTGGCTGCCACCGGTGCAGCATCCAGCAGCCAGGCCTCGGCAGCCGTCGCTGGCGGCCCAATCAGCTGCAAGATCGACCCTGCGGTAGATGCCATCCTGGCGACCTGCTGCACAGACCTTGACGTGGACAGCGCACTTCCCTTTCAGGTGGTGTCAGCACCTCAACAATATGACATCTTCCGCACCATGCTCACGCTGTTCTGTCGTTGATTGACCCTAGTGTGGGCAGCCGATGCATGGAGAGGGTCACAGTCGAAAGCCATGGCTGCCAGCAAACCGCGCTTTTTCAAGATGTGCCCATGACCTGCAGGCGCTGGCAGTCAAGGACCACGTCGTCACGGCGCGCATCGGCCCAGACGTCGCAGCGCCATCAGCAGATCGTCAGAGTGCACCAGCAGCTGATGCGGAGCGCCCAATGCCATACAAGCACATCGTGCTGGACGCTGGGGATGGCGGCCGCATTAACGTCAGCGCGCGCAGCTGGGCGGACAGCATCAGGGACAAGTTCAGCAACGGGAGCAGCGGCGGCCGCGGCGCATCGTCGCAGAACGGCAGCGAGGCCTGGGTGCCGCCGCACTGATGGTCCCGATTGCAGCTGCTCGATCTGCTGCAATGCGTGCTTCATGCATGCAGCTGGAATTGGTCCGCATACAGCGTTAAAATGCTGAGAGCATCACAGCCCTCAGGTCCACACAGCGGATCACGTCACTGCCGTTCCCATGGTCAGCCTGATAGCGTCAAAGGTGAACATTTCGCTGGCACATGACCTGGCGGGGAAACATAGTGCCAGCTGGAGGCGGTTGTACTGGCAACATCAGCAACAACTTTCTCTTCCTGCCCACTGGCGGCACGCAGTGCATCACTTGAGGGTCGCCACGCTTACTGGCTCCCGTTTCGCTGCATGTATCCGCGACCGTTGCTGTGCAGCGAAGAGCGATACCTCGAGCTGCTTCGAAGCAATCGCATGAGGCAATGCAGTTAGTCCTGATCTCCTCGCAAGGCTGCTCCTGGCGTCATGCCCAGGTTCAGCTTGAGGCCACGATCCGGTAGCATTGGCCTCAGCGCCAGCCTCAGACCCTGTACATATTTGAGCCTGGGCCTGCTGCTGGCCATCGGGTTTGTGTTGGCATGGGAAGCGCGGTCAGGACGCAGCGTTGTCTCGCTGGTGGATCACAGAGAGGATCAGGACCTGCAGGCCGCCATCGCCAGCATACTCGGCGGCACGCCCATTGATGAGGATCCAGCATCGTATGCAGCAGTGGACGGCAATGCCACAGCGGACTACGCCACAGACCAGGGGGCGGATCAGGGTTCCAGCAGTGCCGACGAGCTGAAGCTGTGGAAGCTGACGCACTCCATGATGTACTGGGCGCACTCCAACCCAGTGCCAAAGTGCGCCGCTGCCGTTGAATTCGCATTTGCAAACTTCGTCGGCAATGCATGTGACCGACTGTTGCACAGCAGTGAATATCACAAGCTCAGCGGTTGTTCTCTACATCAGCGACACTGTGTTGAACCAGCTGGTGCTCAGTCCGGGTCCTGTTCGTGCTTTGAATGCGCAGGCCATCACACGGTGAGCTGTTTGCGGCGCCGGCGGAGCCTGGGTACATCACCTGGGAGCAGGACTTTGCGGGCATGAACAACGTGCGGTACCAGGTGAGCAAGTTTCACGAGGCAAGGTAGGGTAACACCCTGCAGGCACAATGTAAGCGTGTGTTGGTGGTACCTCAGCGCCGAGCCCGTCCTCAGGCCAAAGTACATCGCGCATGGCACCTCTGCTGATCTGCGAGTTTTTCCCTCCAGGTGGAGGTGCTGGTCATCATGGGCCACCTGTTCCGCCGCACGCTGGTGATGCCAGACCACCTGACGTCCTCAATGGACCACCTGCACGCCTTTGGCCGGCAGCAGCTCGCCGACTTCTTCGACTTCCACGACCTGAGCACCTGGGTGCCCGTAATCACCATGCAGCAGTACCTGGATGTCAGGTGCGGCGCGTCAGGCATGCTCCTGCTGCTGCAAGTTGCACCTGTCAAGCATGCAGGACTGCCGATGCCATGCTTGCTGCCATGTCGACGAGGTCATGTGCGAGGTGCCAAAGTTTGTAACACCGGATGAGTGTATGCGATGCGAGGGGAAGCCAAGCGACCTGTGTCAAAGGCCTGTCCGCACGTCCACACTGCTGCAGGGGGGTGGCGCCGGATGATCCCATTCGGAATGACACCACAAAGCTGCGCAATTTCCTGCGGGGCCACCAGGACGGTTGGACGTCCGCCTACCCTAAGTGGGACGCCAACTCAGAGATCATGCCGGTACAGTAACCCCTGAAGTGCTGATGATCAGACACTGCCCAGTGCTGTACAGCACAGCCCTGAGCAGAATGCACTTGCTGGATACTTCTGTATATGGGAGCCCCCGCAGGCAGCTGCCACACTTCATCCGATGCAAATGCCTCAGTACATTTTGAAGCTGACTCCTGCGCAGGTCCCATACGAGGAGTATCCGCTGATCCATACACGGCAGAACCCCTCCTGGGATCAGTTCAAGGAGCGCGGCTCGGCAGTTCTGCGCTATGGCGACCACTTCCAGCGGGTAGGCAACTCGTCAGCAGCTGAGGTGCCGAAAATGCAGAGCAGTGATCACTATTGCTGGTTAAAATGAGCTCGGAATCAGGGCACCAAAGTCGCACCAGTGAGCCACTGCGCAACAAACGCTGGCATTGAGCGCAGTGCTCTTGATACAGGCACGCTCGCTGCACTTCATGACGGAGGGCAATGAGTATCGCCTGTTCGGCAATCTTGCTGGTTTCTGGTGCGCTCCCTTATGAGCTGGTGTGAAAGTCCTGTTGTTTGCACAGCATTCGTGATGTGGCCCAACACGCATGACCCTGCCTACAAGCAGCTCTCAACTCCTTAGCTGTTGATGGCTGCAGATCATGCACAGTGGCGCCAAACATGCACGTGTCGGTGCTGCAGGTACTGGCCGACGCAGGGTTGGCAGGACTACTACATGGCGGGTATGCGGGACCACTTCCACTTCCACCACGACATCGTGGCCAACGCCTCGCGCCTCGTGCACCACCTCCACAAGAGGTGCCCGGCCTGCGCTTGCACAGCGGTTGAACTCTGCCGGCTGCAAAGTCACAGGAAGACATGGAAGCACGAGGGGCAGCAGATTTGCTCATGCAGTGCCAAGCGTGTCAGGCTGCAGCTGCCCGGCCAGCTCACACTGCACGCCTCTGGCGCAGGTATGGTGTTGAGGGGTTCAACTGCCTGCACGACCGGGTGGACGACTTCAAGGCGCAGTTCCCGCACTACTTCGTGAGCAAAGACACACTTGCTGCCATGCGCCGTCGCCATAGTGATCCTTAGTCGAAACGATCAGCGCATATGCCATGTGCACCATTGCCCAGAGCCAAAGCTCCTTGCTCTTCTACTCCACAGATAGACGAACAGAAGCTGCGGGAACATGTGCAGATGGTGCGTTTTTTGTATTCACTGCAAAAGCACTGGCCAGCCGGCTGGTCCAGCTACAATCAGCACAGCAGAGCTCATGTGATGGGCCACCACCACAACCAGCACGACACAGCTCACACCCATCCCAACTGTCTGTGACCTCTGGAGATGCCCGTGGCAGGTGCTGGAGGACTCCCCGCTGCCGCTGTACATCGCGACCAAGAAGGTCAACAGGACGCGGTTTGCGCCGCTGCACGAGGCGTACCCGCAGGTCGTGTACCTTGCGGACCTGCTGGACGAGGCGCTGCCGGGCGTCAACCCCATGTACCTGGGTCCCATTGAGCAGGTGCTGCTGGGAGGAATGCGCTGTTTTGGCCAGCTTCCTGGTGACGGTCACAGTGGAGGCTTTGATGGTAGCCTCATGATCTGTTCACCTCATTGCTCAGTCAACATTGCTGCATGACGTGTGCCAACTCTACAGAGGTAACCGCTTTGCCTCGTGGCATGCTTGCATGCTTTGCCCAGCTGACACACTATGGCTCTTGCATCGCAGATGGTCTGCAGCGTGGCGACACGCTTCGTGGGCACCTTCGGGTCCACCTTCTCAGGGTTCGTGCACCGGCTGCGAGGCCACCACCACCCCGCCCTGGTGCCAGACAAGGTGAGGACTCCTGTGCGGGCTCTCTTATCCTCGGTCAGCTGATGCTGCACTCAGGCCGACACCGTGTAAGGCAGGCCGCCTCGCTGTTCATACGCTTGTGCCACAGCTCTCATGCTGCCGACGCTGTGGCAAGCAGCTGATTCGCCTGCGCGCAGGGTGTGTTCTACACGAACTTCCCCTTCCAGCCGGAGGAGTATGCAGACTCGATTGCCGACAACGAGCCGTGGGCGAAGACGGTGTGGTGGCCCCAGGAGGGTGCCAAGCTGTTTGCCGATGCGATGTGGGCGCGCGAGTTCAGTCTGACCTGGGACTTCTCAGCGTGAGTTCACCGAGTGTCTCAGGTGTAAGAGCCAAGAGATAGTGGCAGCTGGCGTATGCTTGGGCACCGCGCAGCAGCAATGGCCAGTGATGTCGTCTCATCGTATCTGTACTTCATGCCTCGGGCGTGTATGTCATGAAATGGCAGCTCTCCCCAGCTGCTGATGCCACATGCAGGTCGGAGGTGCAGCGGACACACTCAGTGTTCGACCCAGCAAGGCGGCGCAAATTCAGAAGGAAGCGGCGGCAGCAGCGGAAGAGGCGGAGACGGCGGCGGTCATAAGCTGCAGTGTGGGAACACCGTGTGCTAGGGGTTACGAGTAGCATGTACAGAGTGAGAAGTCCAATGTTCCACGTTGTAGAAAACCGGTTGCTACATTTGCAACATGTACCCCTGGGTAGTGCACTTCTCATCACGGTATAAGTGATTTCAAGCTCAGCACAAAGCGTTTCATCTGGATGCCAAACTCATATCATGCAGCTTGCAATGTGAGCGCCTTTGTCGCCATCAAATCTGCAGATGTCAGTAATGCTCGCCCTGAGCCCTTTTGTATTGCGCAGTCTCGCTCACTTTTTGGCCACGCGGCAGCCAACGTCCATGCGGCTGTTCCCGGTGAGAGTAGGGTTTTCACACCTGTACACGGCATGAGGCAGAGACTGTCGGCTTCAGCGCTTATCTACTGCACCTGGCGCCGCCGGGCAGGAGTGCTGACAAGTGCTCCTTTGACACACTGATGATGACAGGAGGAAATGGGCAGCATATGGTATGAGAACGCACAAGCGCTTGACGTCTTCGTTGCCGATGAGCGCGTCCTCAAAGGAAGCGCCGTCCAGGTTTGTCCCTACGAAAGTGGTTCCTGCGGCAAGCGTATTGCAGACCTTGGCAACTGTAGTCCATTGCGAAAGTGTCACACACACCTGACTGCTGGCCATAGGCTGGACTTGCCTGTGATGACGGCGTTTGTGAAGTTGGTATTGCTGAGGTCGGCATTGTCAAAGGCCACCCGGTCCACAACAGCGTTGGTGAAGTCAGCGCCTGCAACAAAAATCAGCCACTGCTGAGTGCACTTGCACACAGCAGCTCAAGCTACAACTAAGGGTGCATGCTCAACAATTGTGAGCACGCCCTGAATACTCTCACGCCTCTTTGCACGGCATTGCTGGCGGGTGTTGCAAGGGCTGCATGTTGCGAGGCAGACTCTTGCGATGAGTCATGCAAGTTGAAAGGTGCAACAGTGTCATACGGTATACCCACCCTTGAAGTTGGACTTGATGGCATACGCCTTGCTGAACACCGCCTCCCGCAGGTTGGACCCCGAAAGGTCTGCGTCCACGAAGATGCCGCCCGACAGCGTCTTGCCGCTCAGGTCCGCGCCGTGCAGCTTGCACTTCCGCAGGTCCAGCAGCTTGTCCGACACCGCGTTGGCCTATGGCATCGCAGATGGGGGGCTTAGCTCCTGCCCTCTGTCTTATGCCATCAACTTTGTGCGGTATGCCGCTGTCGATCATCGGACTGAACACGCGACAAACCGACGGAATTACCGGCGATGCAATGTCACAGTGAATGTGGCAGGCAGCATGCTCCACAGTTGCACATCTGCAGGACGCTCCAAGGACGCGCACCTGGCCGATGGTGTTGCCGGTGAATGCGCGCTCGCACCGGTCAGGGTCTGCGATATGCATACATAGCCATGGCCATTGGTGCAACAACGTGCACTTCACTGCCGGGATGCGCATGGCACACGCTGCAATCGTGTGGCGAAACCCAGGGTACGCATGCTAGGCAGCTGTGCTCACAGTCATCGAGCGGTGGCAGGCGGACGGCTGACATGGCTGGCGCTGCGTTGCACATGACCGCTGCGGCCGCCAGACCGGCGACGAAGCCGGACACGCGGGGCAACGCGTCGCTGTGCTTCGGCTGGTGCTGCGCAGCTGCGGACAAAGAGGTGGCGCATCAGTAACAGATCACAAACCTGGAGTCCGTGTTCCCCGTGCAAATCAAAAGCATGCACCTCCATCGGGCAGTGTAGGCATCCAAGAGATCCTGATGCTGTGCTTCATTGCCACAGCAGCATGCAACATGACGCCGCAGACGGGAGGTGCAGCTGGCCTGGATGGTACGCAGAGCCGGGCATTCAAAGTCACCAGAGCATATGAGACTGAGCCGCCGCGGTTGCTTTGGCGTCCCAGCCACGGTGGGACACCTCACGAAGGGGACCACTGTCTGGGAAGCTAGCTGCATCATGATATGCTGACTGTTAACAGTTATTCTGAAAAGGCGCAGCCACCAGCACGTAGATGCCGCGACTCAACACAGTCTCAGACAGTATCTGTGCTTCGCAGTGCCTGTTTTGTGACATTGCACACGCGCATCTTTCTGCAAGGCGTAGTGCAGACGAACTGAGCATACGCGGGGGCGGTCAAGCCTTTCAAAACACGCACAGCACGCTGTATTCCAGCGATCGCCAGCTTCGCAACTGATGTCCAACGTCGTGCAGACTTTTGTAAAGAACACCTTGTCATCACACATATGATGCTTGGCATGCCCACACAACCGGGATCATCCTGCAGGCCTTGAGACTTCGTTGCAAATCCAGCTTGCTTGAGGAGCAGCATGTCGCAGGCACCGTCTCCGCAAGTATCCATGCAGCGATGTGCTGCTTCAGTCGCCTCCGACGATCAGAATGTGCAGCTCGAAGCACTGCAGGTACGCATGCACCTTTGTAGGATGTCGCACACAACCTCGCATGCAGATCATCGGCTGACTTGGTCACCCGCTTCACAGGATGAATGGGAGGCCATCGCTGCTGCTGGAGGCCTTCAGCATGTGCCAGTGGAGCGGCTGCAGCATGCGCTTGCAATGCTGCTGAGCACCATTGCGGCGCTGCCAGCTGCGTGCGAGGAGCATATACGGCCCATTTCCAAACTCGTGTGCATGGTGAGGCAGTAGCGATTGATATTACGGTGACCTACACACTCTGACAGTGGGATCGGATGCAGACTGCACAATCGCGCCGGGGTTGCTGCTCACGCACAGGTCATCCACACTGTGTTCGGCATCGATGGAACGCTGGCCGAAGATCAGCATGCTGATCAGCTGGCGTCAGCGATGTCGCATCTGGACCTCAAGGTCAGGCTTTGCGATCGTGTGTACACCATCAGTCAGACGGCACTGCAATCAGGATGCCTGTGATGGCATCAATGTAGCTGCAGCTAGTTTGCATGCATGCAGGTGGCGCAGGCAGCTATTGAGGTACCCGTCACAGCAGTGCCTGCTGTGGCAGCCTCCGTACAGCAGCTGCTTGAAGACAATGGTGCTACAGGCGCAACAGCTTGCGCTGAAACCCTTGCGTTCTTGGCTGCTGGCTGCCTGGTAGGCCACCATGGCATCCATTCAAACCATCCAGATCATCAGGCTCACTGCTGCAGTCAAGGCATGCTTGGCCGGCAATAACAGTCTGCCTGAAAAGTCAAATCTCACACCTGATGCGTCCTTCTGATGATGCAGGGGCTGACCATGGCAACTTTCTCCTCACTGGCATGGTTTGACAAAGCAGGCAGCAATGCATTCAAAGACATGAACAATCGGCTGCGAACAGCTGTAAAGGATTGCCTTATCCCTGTGCTGGCCGCCTGCCTTCAGAGTCCCCCCAGTACAACAGCAGGTATAAAATCTAGCGAAACAGCACCACAGCATGGAGTGTTGCCATCAACATCAGCCTTGCAATACTGTTTGCAGTGTAGCCCTGACCACATGTTGTGTCACCTCTGCAGCAGTTGAGCTGCTGTGCAAAGCTGCGCTGGGACCCTTCTTCCAGATGGGCAGCCTGGCTGGTGCTATCATCGAGGGCAAGCACCCGCTGTCGGGCCGTCCGGAGTTCAGGTCATTTGCGACGCTGAACCTCGCCTGGAGTGGCCTGGTCAGGCTGGTGAAAGTCGTGCCTAACGACTCGGTCCCGGCCATCGCCCAGCTGCCAGGTGACTTCTGGCTGCAGGCATCTCAGGCAAGAAGTGGTTCTGTGTGCAGAGGGCAGGCAATGCACATTTCTGGCGGCAGTGCAAAGGTGAAGAATGGTTGGCAGTGTCTACATAATATCCCCGTGCTGCCGACTGACGTTGCAGGCTTCCGTGCCGGGGACTGCATTGGACTGCTGGTTGCATCGCTGCAAGCCTCTGTGCCCCAGCTACAGCAGAGCCTTGCCAAGCCCCAGCTCCAGGTATGCATAAACTACTGCCCAGTGTGGCTGGCTGCTGCCTTGGTACGGCCATCAATTTGGCTGTGCAGTGTGTAAGTTTAGCAGCACTGGCACTTGATGTACATCCACGCACAACGGAAACAACTCCCGTGCAGATTGTGCGGTTTTGGGTGGCGCAACTCTCAAAGCTGACCCCGGTGTTCCCCGCCGCTGCCGCCCAGCATTGGCCGGGGATTGCCGCCTTGGCCGGCATCATGCTGGAGCACAGGTATGCATAGCTGCTCACATGCCAACACGCATCACAAGGCTGACGTTCTGATGCAATGCAAAAGGAGTTGAGCATCTCGCACCCTTCACATCGCCCTGACCCAGTGCCACAATGTGTAGGGGCAGCATGCCTGGGGATCACGAGCTGGCAGAGGTCACAGAGCAGCACGTCACGCAGCAGCTGGGCGGCATCACCGTGTCAGTGCTGGCAGCAGCTGTCACTGGGCCAGCAGAAGCCGCCGAAATGGACAGCCGCGGCAGCAGAGCAGACGCCAGCACGGAAGCCGCTGCTGCAGACACATCCAGTGCTCAGGGTGGTGACCTGGCGCAGTGCTCATCCAAGCAGCCGCCATCAGCTGTCACTCTGCTGGCACCGCTGTTCAGCGACGCAGGTGCAGCTGCTGCATCGCTGTGTGGTTTGCTCTGTGGGTGCAAGCCTGGGCCCCGGACCCTTTGCTTGAAACCCTACTGTCGCCAACCATAACTTCAAGTGGACACATGCTGACCGTGTTCAGGCGCAGCAGCCACACAAGCAGGGGGACGACGGTCACTTCGGGTGCTGCTGTGCCTGCTGCGGCGGGCAGCCGACCTGCCAGCCGCGGTGCAGCGGGTCCTGGCTCAGCAGGGGTTGACTGCAGCCCTTGCCGCAGCTGGACAGCTGCCTTGCGGCGGTGATGATGCCAGGCTGCGGCAGGATGCGCAGCAGAGCATACTGTGCTTCCTGGCTGTATGCTCCAATGCCAGGTGAGGCTGGGTGCTGGGACGGTGCTGATCATCTGCTATCATCAGCAAATGCTTGAAGACCTGTGCCGAGGCTGTGGAAGGCAAACACCTCGTGCTGAGAACCTCAACCACCAGACGATCGGGCTCCACACTGCAGGACCGGTGACAGCACGGGGATCTGGGTGGAGTGCCAGCAGGCGCTATTGACGGCGGCTGTCACGGCAGTGCACCCCGGCCACCTGCAGTTGCTTGGAGCTGTCCTCAGCAGCATGTTCAGGCAGGCTCCCTTAACACATCTGCACAGCCCTTGTGAAGGATAGACATGTGGACACATCAGGCTGTACTCGGCCATGCATACTGTTAGTTACAGCAGGAGACTTATGCAGTGGGCTGACTGTCTGCAGGCTTGCTTCGCCCGCTTTCTGTGATGCAATGCTGGAAGCGCTGGCGGCGTTGCAAGGGCAGCAGCGCTGGCAGCTGCGCAGCAGGCGCTGCCGGCGCTGCCCCACCTTCCAGAGCTGCTGGGCGTGCTGCTGGCTGCAGCACCTGACGACACACGGACAGCGTGGCAGACTCGCCTGAGCCAGGTACATGATGCACGCTGCCGTGGTGAGCACTGCACAATGTTACGGTCTTTTGCAGCAGCTGAGTTCACCTTTCAGGAGTTCTCAATCGGGTCGTGCTGGTATCGGAACTGCAGGAGGCTGCTGGGCGCATCGCGGCTCGTCAGGAGCTTCCAGTGGCGCTTGCGCAGCTGATGGCGGTGCGCCACAGCGCCGGGGGCGGCCCTGTGGCAGCCGACACCATGACAGAGCTCTGCAGGGCAGCATCCTGCATGGACGCCGCAGCGCGGGCAGCACTGGCAAGCACATCAGCGGGTGGGCAGCTGGCCTGCGCAGATGCAGCAGGAGTGGCTGTGCACCTCCAGTGCCTGAGGGTCGCACTCGGTGTGGCACTGCCAGCCGGCTCAGCTGGCAACCAGCAGGTTGTGCCTCTAGTAGAGAGCGCCACGCAGCTGGCCATTGTGGCATTGCAGACGACCAAACTCCAGGTGGGCAGTCGGATGAGAAAACCTGGACCATGTGCTCCTGTGCCATCTGCATCTGGTATTAGAGTGACTACAGCCGCGGGGTTGGCGCTGCCGACGGCGTTCGTGCAAGTTCCGCCTTGCATCGTTCGCCGTGCCTTGCAGGAACAAAATGCTGTCCTGCTGGCGGCAGTGCACTTGTGCACCACTGCTGCGACGCTGTCTGGCAAGCCGCTGCCGACGGCTGCGCTGCCTGCCATGGCAGCCTCGTTCCAGTGCAACAAGGTGTGGTGCGCTGGCATCAGAAGCTCAATACTGCACTGCCTTGGGTGAATCTGTAGGCTGTTATGAATCACGATGGACTTGGCCATAAATGTACGCCAGTCTGATAGTGTGCAATGTCATTGCAGACAACTGAGGTCCGGCAGGCGGCGGCTTTTGCTCTGCGGCGCTGCGATGGCGGTGACCCTACCGCGGCATCCGACCTCGGGACAGCATTCAACGCGGCACTGGAGGTACTGGCGACAGTGCATGATCTGCTGAGGGCTGTCGTCGCAAAGGAGCATCGGCTGCCTTCATCACGCTGTCTATCAAGCCACTGGCTGCTTGGGCGGCGTGAGTTCCACATTCCCGGATCCGTACGCTGATGCATGCCTCTGTATTGCGCCTGCAGGACCGTGCGTGGCTGGTTCGGCATGCTGTAATGGAGTCGCTGGTCGAGGTGCTGCGCAGCAGTGACTTGAACCCACGCACGCTTGTGCCACACGGCCTGATGCCAGGTGCCACCCTGCAGCAGGCGTTGCTTGCAGATGTTCAGCATGCGAAGCACGCTATTCGCGGTCGCACATCACAGCCAGCACCCACCAAGCAATCCTGTACCAGGCTGCTGCCTTGCAGCATACCCATCTGCATGACTACGAGATGCATTGGCGGTTCATGTGCAGACCCTGCCCTCGGGGCGCCCAGCCGCGATGCGCAGGCCTTCACGGCGCAGCTGCAGCTGTACGTGCAGCGCAGCCCGCCGCCCAGCACGGCCCCCCTGCAGCACTCAGGGACCAGCAGCAGCGTCGCCAGCGGTGGCGGCGCACCCGGTGGCGCGTCAGCGGCGCGCGACGGCAGCCGTCTGGCAGCCCAGCATGCTGCGCTGATGGCACAGCTGCACGCACTGCGCGCCCCGCCTCCGGCTGCTGGGAACATCGCTCAGGGCAGCGTCGGCAGTCCAGAAGTCACGCTGAGCAATTCAGCGACCCGGCAGCAGCGCATCCATGCAGCGCTGACCCGCTGCTGGCAGGTGGACAGTTCGTTCCTGCAGTGCTGAGGCTCATGCACGCTCCATATGCACAACACATGGGCATCATCGTCGCACATGCACAGCTGAGCCACAGCACCTGACGTCAGTGGGCGGCTGATCATGCTTTGTTCCGACATGAGCAGAGCCTGGAGGCGGCGACTGCAGCGTGTCTGGCCGGTGATACTGTGGGCAACGCGCAGCAACAGGCGCAGCATGAGGCGGCGCAGGCCGTGGCTGCAGCAGCTACGTTGCAAGCACTCGTGGCAGCGTAGTCAGGTCGTCAGATTGTGTACACGTACAGCCGCAAGACCTCAGAGGGCTGCTGTGTACTGAGCATCTGTGATCCGCTGCTTATATGCATCATGCATCATTGGGGCTTGCTCTGCAGCTGCTGGCAATTTGTAACTTGACAGCATGAGCAACGTGTTTGCAACATCAGCACCTCACAAAACTTGCTGTCACGCTACAAATCTATCAGAGTCTCAGTAGAACCATGTTTGCACTGCAGAGTTGACAGAAGCCACGCCACCCTGCAGTTGCTGTTTGATCCACCAACTGCCAGACCATGCTAATCATGCTGCCTGCTTTCCACAACTCCATTGCATCCTGCCTTTGTACACCATTTCAGCCGCGCATACATCCGAGACTACCATCACGACTGGCTGGTAGTCTTCTTGACCTCCTGGCGGGCAGCCTCGATGTCGCCCTCATTGAGGGGCGGCTTCATGACCACCTGCATACTGAGGACAGGCGTCAGGCTATCAGCCGTTGAAAATGCTCCGCACCATGGTCAGAACCCTAGACCTCGTACAGACGGCGACAGTGGCGTCTAGTGAAACATACATTGTCATCTGGAGTCGTCAAGGCGCACCTTGACACAGCCCTCCTCCTTGTTCTGCAGGAAACATGCATGATTTGTGGTCAGTGGGCTGTGACACGTGTGACCGCACTGCAGACATCAAGGTGCATGATAGATACATATCAAGGTATAACAGCTGTCAGTGAAATCGACATTCACTCACGTTGAATATCTTGTAGCTGCGCAGCACACAGCAGGAAGGAAGGTGTGTGAAATACTGTTGTAGACCGATGCAGACACAGAAACACATGGCACAGCAGGGTGCAGGAGGCATTCATTCACAACTGAGCTCACCCACGGGGCGCCTGCAGTGAGCAGGGTCAACATAGGTCAGCAGCGTTGCAAGTTCAAACATACCGAGATGTGCAGGTGCTGTGACATACTGCCAGGCGCTGCCAATGCAGCACATCTTGATGATGGTCATCTCACCTCACTCAGAGGCAGAATGTGAGTGATGGGAATGGTCGGATCAATCTGCACATACAGCAGACTGACATGCTGTAGGCAATGGTGACGTGGAGATCAGCAGCCAGTCCAACACAAACATTGGGCCAAGTTGCGGTCAGCACTGCTGTGTGGAAAGAATCAACAGCGATGCATGGCTACATGCATGGCATCACTGTTATGTTTGAGGCACCAACAGAGATGCAATGCTGCATCCATTGCATCACTGCTACTGTCGGAACACGAAAAGTGATGCACCGCTGCATATAGCGCAGGTTGCTAGCCGCGCACCTGACCCTCCTCAATCATCTTCAGCAGCTTGGGCCAGTAGCGCTGGCAGGGCGTCTGCCCAGCAGCCATGGACTGCCCCTGCAGGGCAGGCAGGACCACGATGATACAGTCTCACGCAGACCCCTTGCCAACCGCATACCAGCGCAGCAAGCTGTAAGTGACAGTGCAACATCGTTGAACCGGCAGAGGATGTGATCAGAGTGTCAGCTTAAACGGGTATATGAGCACTGCAGGCAGCTGCTGACCTTCTCCATGAAGGCTCCGATGTTGAAGTGGTTGCAGTAGCCCGCGTACACACCCACATCGCTGATGCGGCCACCCTGCAACCAAATGCACATCGTTTGACACCTTGACAACCTCTGCAAGGCCCAGGAGTCGGCACTGACAGCAGCATCATGCGTGCTGTGGCAGCCCCCGAACCATGAGCATTGCACAGAGGCGGCAGCGCTGCCAGCGCACCTTCCGGACGTTGTAGATGATGTCGTTCATCATGTCCGAGGGGTCGGTCTGCAGCCACAGCTTCTGCTCCGCCTGCAAGATGCCAAAGAGCACGCAGCATGCGCAGCAAGTCGGCTGGAGGCACAGGCAGGCATTGCATGCAGCCGTTTGCATGCCACTGCACGCATGCCCAGGCACCCACAGCAGACACATGGTAGCACATGATAACAGAGCAGCATGAGGCTGGCAATGCCTGCTGGATAGGGGCCAGCAGGCCGCCACGGCTCGTCGACTCAGCCGCCAGCGCACCTTGGAGATGATCGACTTGGTGTAGTGCATGCCGACGGCCTCGACGCCGACGTCGGGGCCGGAGCCCCCCGTCATGTCCAGCAGCGTCTGGTGCAAATCCACCTCCGCGAAGTTGACGGTCTGCGCCCCCGGCACCATCTGCATGCAGGGCGTCGCGCAGGGCGCCTCAGCATGCAGCTTCCCTGCTCAAGCTTCAGCCCCTCGTGCACTTCAGCGTGTGAGCAATGTCAGCTGAGCGGCTCACGGTTGGCAGCGGGTCTGCAGGCATGCGTGAAAGCCACTGCAGGTCAGCTGGTGTTCGAACCGTGCAGAGTTGCTGCAGTGTGGAAGGGAGATGTTTCAACGCTCGCCTGTTTGACGCGGTCCAGGCGGTAGTCGACGCAGTCGATGCTGATGATCTGCTTGGCGCCGCGAACCTTTGCCAGGTGCGCCGTCAGCAGGCCCACTGCATGCAGCACAGGCAATGTGCAGAGCTTTGAGCATACCGCATGCGCAGCCACTTTGCTGACTACACCAAAATTCGCTGCGGACAGCCAGAAGCAGCAATGTGCAGCGGCAGCAGCCCAGCAGCCGCAGCAGCAGCCATGTTACTGCTGCTCTATGCAGGTGCCCAGCTTCGTGTTTTTCTGAACCTTGGGGCACTTCACTGATATGCTCAGCAATGGCAGTGAAGGACTTGCGGCATACAGTTGTGAAAACACACCCGGGCCGGCGCCCCAGATGGCCACGCGGTCGCCCTCGCCCACCTGACCCAGCTCGTTGGCGTGCCACGCGGTGGGCAGTATGTCGGACAGGAACACGTACACCTCGTCGCGCTTGCCCTCGGGCACCTTCAGCAGGTTGGTGTCCGCTGCAGGGCATTCACACCGCCAGTATCAGCTCCGGCACCGCTGCGAGGAGTGTGCCATGCGCAGTGGCGGCAGCCAGCAGTGGCAGCCGTACACACTCACCATAGGGCACGCGGTTGTACTGCGCCTGGCCACCATCATAGCCCCCGGTCAAGTGTGTGTAGCCTGATCCAGGCAAGTGTTCATTGTCAGGGACACTGAAGTGGAGGGTTGTGGTTTATCTGCTGCGTAGCTGCTGATGCAGCCATGTGAGGCCCACCATGCATGCCGCCGATGCGGTGGCCATACAGCAGCTCGGTCTCAGGCGCCGGGTTGGTCACGTCGCAGCACGAGTACAGGCCCATCTTGCAGTACCTGCACCCATGCACCACGAGTGCTGAGTCAGCGGCGTGTGCACTCAAGATCTCAAATGAAACCGAACGGCCTCTCATGCAGAAGAGGCAGAAGAGCATATTGACAGTGTGTAGGGCTTGGCATCACAGCAAATCAGGACACACCAAGGGTGACGCTTTGACGATCTGGCAGGCAGGTTGCACTTGCAGGAGGGCAGGAAGCGCACATGCAGGCGCCGCAGCCCAGGTCGAAGGCGGCCACCACGCGGTCCCCCTTCTTGAAGTTCTTCACCTGATCGCCCACATCCTCCACGATGCCCATGAACTGCAGAAGAGGGCACATATGCGTCTCAGCGACATGCGTAGCTGCAAAGAGACGTCCATGCATTCCGTCAGCCCAGCAGTGGTGACACAGCCGCAAGCACGTCACCCTGGTGCACATCAGTCAGGCTAGGCAGTGCATCAATCATGGACATAAGGTGGTCCCGGGTAGCCGTTCCATGATGATGCATGCCATTGTCACACAGTTGACCATCATGGAAACCCACCTCGTGGCCCAGCTGGTCGCCCTTGCGGCAGCCTGGGAAGGCGCCGGTGTACATGTGCAGGTCGGAGCCGCAGATGCAGGTGGACGTGATCTTCAGAATGGCGTCAAACTGCACCGCACTGATATGCAGTTGGAAGCTGCGAGAACTCACAGGTGTTGGTCACCGGCGCATGACCAAACTTGTCATGCGCAGCAGGTCTGCACACACGTGATGATCGATGGCATGCATTCATGTGACACGATGCACGTGGTGTGGGACCCTCTGGACCATGCCTGCGCTTACCGGGTCTGTGACCACTGGCACCTTGCGGTTCTCATTGACGCGCATGTCATACTTGCCTGCACGTCACCAGACAGTGCATGTGGCAGGGTTCACCAACATGAAAGAAGAACACGTTGCAAGTCGGATGATTGCATCATGTACGCAGGTGAATTGGAGGGTGTCAGCAGGGAGGGTGTGGTTCCAGGCGCCTGCTCACCCCACCACTCCACACCCATCATCGTCTTGTTCTCGTCATACTGCACAACAACACATCAGAACGTCTGTCTGGCATTTATATAGTGCATCAATGATGCAAAATGCGCAGGAAAGCTGCCACCTTTGCTGCATCACAAAGGACAGCTTCCTGGCACACCAAGGACAACTGTGGCACGTTGACAACATCGGCATGCGAAAGTCAATGCAACATACTTTGCAGGGGACTGTGGGCGTCGGCGGCAAACCCTCTCTTCCCTTCCGCTGCTCGCCTCCCTCCTGCTGGCCGCTCATCCTGGCGCCCGAGCTGGACGTGGCACCCGTGGTTACAGAGCCGTCTGCTGCTGGGGTCGAACCCGCAGTTTGTCAAATCGGCGGCTGCTTTGGAGCAGTTGTTGTGATCGCTGTGCAACGAAAGCACGAGTGCGTGTGCAATGCATTTCTGCGGGCTGCAGAGTGTACAGCAGACATATATAGGAGCCACATGTGCAAGTACGCAGCTGGGGATGCAGCTCGGGACAGCTTATACAACCTGGGGCTTAGGGGCCACATCGCTTTGTGTCCCACACAAGCACAAGCACAACGTGCTCAATTCCAGCAATTATCATCCTCATGCGAATTCAACTCAGAATAGCGATGCTGTACAGGGTTCTGCAGTACTTGTGTACACCGGAGCGCTGGCGCCCCACGGTGCTGTCAGCCAGTGGTCGACACCAAAGCAGTGAATGGCGTTACAACTTGGTGCCCTTTGCCGCCTTCGCGAATGGTAGCTGCTTCTGCTTTGGGCCCGTGCGCGGTTTGTCAACGAGCTCTGCCACCTGCAGGAGATGTGTGCCATCCCTGCTGTCAGCCAGCTGCTAAGAGGACAAAGACGCAGGGGACTCACACATACTGCAAAGAAGTGTCAACTGCATACATTAAGAGACGCTTTAGTCGTACAGCATTTTTGCAGGGATTGCCTGTACTGGCGCCCACCTTGCGCATGACGGACGACAGGCCCTCTGCACCGAGCTTCGGCTTGGACAGCCAGCGCAGCCCCTTGCCGGGCTCGTCCGCCGGCACCCCCTTCTCCCACTGGCAAACACAATAGGGCGTCAGCACGGAGCCCTTGCAAATAATCGGCTGGGGCGGCAGAACTGTACCGCAGCAGGGTTCAGTATGGTCCTGCTGCATTTGCATGGTCTCCTCACCTTGACGGACATCATCTCAACGTCCAGGGTCATCTGGATGTGGCTGAAGGTGTGGCTGACGTCCCCGATGTCCCGCCGCTCCGTCATGGCGTCAGGAAACAGCTCCAGGGTGTCTCTGAGGTAGTCGTTGATGGCCGCACGCCGCTTGGCGCGGTTGGCTGGTGCGGAGTCCTCGAGCAATGAGGAGGGGAACTCCCAAAGGCCTGTGAAGAGCGCACATTGCACTATTACCCATCGTCAAGGACTTGACTTTCAACGATAGAAGCTTGCAATAGTACTCCCAGACTATGCACCTTTGTCTTGCTGCAGTCATGACGCTGTGATGCTTAGTTTGCTAACCATTGCACCTGCTAGCAGACCCTTCTCGGCTCGTTTGACCAGCAGATAAGAGTGGCCGCCACTGCCATTGGCTGCTCGTACCACACACACCGCCACCCTCTGCTCCTTCCTTGCGGCCTTCTGCACCTGGTGGTACCATTGAGACATCTGAGACGTGCGCTCTGTAGAACCTTGGCAGGTGGTCATGTATCGCACCGCGCGCTGTTGAGTGTCTCGCAGCAGCATATGGTGGGGAGACCAGCTTGCAGGGCGACTGAGCGCCTCCCAGCAAACTGCGCTAAGGCTCGCCTTGATGGGGAAGCTTGTGACCAGCGGTGCGGAGGCTGCGCCGCCGCCGCTGCGGATGTGCCCCTCCACATCCGCATACGCACCGCAGTGCGTGCGGATGGGGCACTCGGCGCACTTCGGCGCTTGCGTGCAGACCACTGCACCCAGCTCCATCATGGCCTGACCAGGCAGGCGACGCTCTCAGCTACCAGTTTTGAGCCAGCATTAGCATCTATATTCACGGTGCCAAGCTCATTGGCATTTCTGATGAGCAACAGTGTGTCGTCTGAGTTCGAGACAATGCCATCAAGGTGTACCAGCCCTCACCTGGTTGAAGTCTCCTGGGCGCTCTGGACTGAGGATCGCCGCTGCCTCGGCTGCGAAGCGCACCACGGCAGCTTTGCTGGAAGGGTCGTCCCTGCATCCATGCGGTCGCACACATATCAATAAACCCCGTTGCAAGTTGTCTGCACCTGCCGTATTCCTGGCCGCAGCAGCATGACCGGATTGGTGTGTCGGGCTCGACGCATCACCAGTTGTTGCTTCTATGACTTGAGAAGCATTGGCGGGAATATTTTTAGCCAATTGCAAATATGTTGCGGCTCTGGGCATGTATTTGCAGCACCTCTGCGAAGGATCAAGCAGCTTTCCAATGCCAAGTGCCTACCCGATCTTCAGCAGCCGCGCCAGCACGCGCACGACGTTGGCGTCCACCACCGCCGCACGCTCACCGCAGGCAATGGATGCGATGGCTGCCCCGGTGTATGCTCCGATGCCTGCGGACGGCACGAGGAGATTCGTATGTCCTTGGTATGAAGTTGGGCGAGTTGGCTTACCAGCCTTTGCATGCCACTATCAGTGGGCATGCCAGCGGATGCTGGGGATAAGCCATGTGCATGTTGTTTACCGGATGAGTCAGGGACGCACCTGGGATCTTCTGCAGCTCAGCGCTGGTGGTGGGAAAGCTGCCACCCAGCTGTGTCATCACATGCTGTGCGCCTGAGTGCAGATACTTCGCTCGGCGATAGTACCCAAGTCCTGCCCAGAGATCGTTCACCTGGACAGTAGGATGAAGAGCAACATGAGCGGCACCTCCAGCTCTGCATGAAGCATTGAGCATTAGTCCATGTATGTGAGACAACCGCGGGGTCTTAGTTTGAGGAAAACTTGGAAGTGCACCTCATCCAGAGTGGCGCTTGCAAGCGACTGCACGTCAGGCCACTTGAGCAGCCAGCGCCTGAAGTACTCTGATGCCCGTGCTACCTGCACATGCACAAGTGCTGCATCCCACAATCAGCAAGGGTTTGAAATGGGGCACGGCAGCCGCGCAACACCATGGCTCACCTGCGTCTGCTGGCACATGATCTCGGAGATCCAGACCCTGTATATCATCTGCTGCTGCGGCAGGTTCAGCAGCGCCTTGTGCTCAGGGTCGTCTGCTGCTGCTGTCTGCGTGTGCGGGTTGCGCCGCCAGGGCAGTGGCCTGTGGCTCTTGTCATACCAGCCCAGCAGCTGTGCCTGGATCTGCGCGGAGGATCGGACATCATGACGCAAAGGTTGAGCCACCGGGGATGTGACGTGATGTGGAAAACTATCCCTGCATGCATCAGCATGCTCGCATGGCACTGGTACACCACACATGCGCATGCTCCAAGTGGGGCTACTGACTCCCTGCACCTGGACTGCCTGATCTTTGCTGAAGCCAGATGCGCTTTCGATGTCGATTGTGTTGGCGCTGGCTCCATTGCTCAGCTTGCGCTTCTTCACATTGCCGCTCATGTCTGTGAGCGCAGCAGCAGACACGCCGCGACCGCTTGCGCCAACCTGGTGAACCAGAGTCTGATTCCTGCATGCTCTACATGAGGTTACAGCAAAGCGAAACAGTGTGCCAATTTTGCAACGCAGATTGTAACTGATTGCTGGTGGATCAAGTTCAAATCAAGATCCTCAGGAGGCGGAGCGGGACGGCGAAGGCTTGTCACCCGTGTACTGAGGTTAATACCGACCTTCTCAAGTGCAGAATGTGCCTTGCGCCTACGGCTACGCCATGCGCAGGTGGAATGTGGGCCTCGCTTGATCGGTTACTATTTGCCTATCGCATGAGCGGGAACTCCCCCGATGCTGAAAGGGCCCTTCAACGCCATTAATTTGGACAGCGGACTTTGACTCGAACCTTCCTTGTGACCCTGCACCGCTTGCCCCGAACGCCAGCTCTTATGCGTTGCCTAAGGTGGTCGCTGGCTGTGCTGATGGCAGCTGAATTTACAGCGTCCGTTGATGTGCTTGCGTGCTGAACAATGACACAGCCAGCTATGGACGACAGCTCGTCGAGGCAACAGGCTGACCCTGCAGAGGATGAGGGGGACGAGCCCGAGCTGCCTGCCAGCTCCATTACTATGGCTGTCCTGCTGCAAGGCAGTAAGCTGGGCGCTGCCTGGTTCGATCCCTGCACCAGCACGGTGCGCAGCCTGCGATGGACTAGCAGCTGTATGTTTGACACACCGAGCGCAACACGCATACACATGCTGCATGCACGGCCACCTGCTGCACTGCAGTGTGCAGGCACTGATCCGACGGTTTCTTTTGCTTCAACTCACACGCAGTGCAGTAGTGTTTGTGCAGATCAGTGTGGTTCAGGCGCATGACGATGCTGCAGGCATAGCGGGTGGTTTCCAGATGGTTCGCCTTCTGAAGGTCTGCTCATCAACAGCACTGCTGCCATCACTCAAGCGAACAACGAGTTATCCTCGATGTTATTGCAGTCTATTCGCAAATCGTGCATGCTTGCAATGCATGCAGAATTGGGTGGAACCGGGGTGGTCCAGTCATGTTGACTGTCAAATTTGATTGCAGATGAGAGCGCTGCCAGCGGTGATCCACACCAGCAGCAAGGCAGACGAGGCATTCCAGCAGGCGCTCAAGGAGGACATTGATGCTGTCGCGACTGGCACTGGCCAGCCCGCACAGGTGAATGTGCATGACCAGCCGCATGCAGACCAGGCAGCAGGTCATGGTGGGGCTGATGCAAGGTGGAAGTTGCTCCATGCATGTTCCATGGCGGCGCAGCTGTATTGTCGCTGCATCAGAGGCTGGAGGCAGGCTGCCATCTAGCAGAAGGCGCTGCTGCCAGCAGGTGAGGGTCAAGCTGGCACGGGCAAGCATGTTCCACCCGGACAACGCACGCGCAGCGCTGGAGCTGGTGCATGTGCGTGGGATGCCAAGCGACCTGCGACCCTCCGACCGCCTCAACATCCTCAACACGATGGTCAGACACTCCCTGCAGCTACTGGCGCTTCGATGGTGTCACCATATGAGTCGCATCTCCAGCACTGATAAACCTAGCGCCGTCAATGGCTTGGAGACTGTCGCACATGCAAGGACCGCATTGTCCTGGGCAGTCTATGCTGCTTGTGGGTGGATGCAGGTCAGCCTCTCAGCAACACAGCAGCTTTGTGCTGCGGGTGCCTTGGTCAGCCTTCTGCATCGTGAGGGCGCGATCTCAGCACCCCGGGAGGAGGATGCTGGGCCCGGCAGCAAGCACCTTCTTGCCGTCAACAGCATCACCGAGGTGCTGCATCCACACTGCGAATAACTGTGTGCGCTGCTCCTTCGTGTCTAATGGGAGAGGACTGCTACTTTTGCAGCTGGGCATGCAACTTCCTCGATGCCGTTGTCGCAGGTGTCACTCAATGGCTTCCTGACGGTGGACGCTGCATCTCTGACGGCGCTGCAGGTACAGCAGTTGCATTCCGCAGCATGCCCCTGTGCTGCATCATGGATGCGCACGGTGTATACTGAGCATGCAACAGCCTAGGGGCTGCTGCCAACATTCCACTTGCGGCACTGTGCCGCACCACCTGCATGTTGTGAACAACAAGCAGTCCCATGGCTGCCTGCAGATATTCCAGGAGGAGCGGCACCCGTCCGCCATGGGCATTGGATCCAGCAAGGAGGGCTTCTCGGTGTTCGGGTGCCTGAACCGCTGCATCAGCCCCGCGGGGCGCCGCCTGCTGCACACCTGGTTCCTGCGGCCCATCATCGACCTGAAGGTCCACCCTTTCATGAACTTTGCAAGCACGCTTTGGATGTGCTGGGCCTTGACGAACATGTGTGGTCCAGCCCAGCGCATACTTTGGAGGTGACATCCTGAATTGCTGCACTTGGGCACTCATAATATGTGAATACCGCAGAGACCATCAGTCACATGCATGACTGCAGGGCATCAGCGCGAGGCAGGACGGCATCGAGTTTTTCATGCACAACCCCGAAGCGGTTGACACGCTGCGGAGGATGGTGCGGATCCATATACACTGCTGCTGACTGCCTTGCCGCACTGCTACTTTGCAAGGGCATTTTTGTATGGATTCGTCTACGAGCTGATCGAACAGACCCGTTTTACACCAGGTCGCTCAGCAACACTGTAACGCAATGCTGAGTGCAGCTCAAGAAGATCAAGGAGATACCACGGCTGCTGCACCGCCTGCGCACGACACTCGGTAGCACCAACATCCGTGACTTTCGTCAGCTGCTCGACAGGTACGCCCTTTTAGATGAGGTGGTTGTTCAATGCTGGGAGCCTCAAGTTTGGCCACTCATGCAGCATGCGGTTGTCTGTGCTCGCAACCCTCCTCTTCACACCCGTGCAGCCTGTCGGCACTGCTGACACTGCGCGAGGCGCTGGGCGAGGCAGCCGAGCAGCGGCGCAGCCTGCTAGAAGCCAGCGCCCAAGCGGAGCAGCTGTGGGCCGGTGCATCCTGCAGCGGACCCGGGGCAGCAGGCTTTGCACAGCCTGCTGACGCTGGTTTGAATCCTGTGCTATACCCTTGTGCAGCCTTGCTGCTCCTAGGTGTATACCTTGCTGGAATCATATTGTTGTCACCAGCCTAGGTGCACGCCGCGCCGTCACCAGTGTGCGGGGGCACCAAGCATCAAGAGCAGGTTTGACTGCTGTGTCATGCGGGGTTTGTAGGCCAAGCAACAGATCGTGGCAGAGGCAAGCTGCTGCAATGCGCTGCTGATGCAGCGTCAAGTGGTGATGTTGGTCCAGGCGCTGGCCCGGCTGCTTTGGCACTGCCAGACAACGCAAATATATGGCAGCCGCAGCAGCCCGAGCGCATGGTGCAGCGGCGCAATCAAGGCCATACCAGATCAACACCAACGGCAGCAGCAGCGCGTTCAAGCAGCTCTTTGCCGGCGGCAGTGCAGGAGACGGCCAGGACAGTGACATCGATTCAGGGGATGAGCATGGCCAGCAGGCGTCATCAGAGCTCAGCAGCTTTGCCACGCCGCCGCGCCGGGTGCTACGCACCATGCAGCAGGTGTTGTCCCGCCTGCTGTGCATGCACTGCAATGAACGTGTCACTTGTGCAATGCTTGTAACAGCCCCTCACATACTGCCGGTGCATGTTTTGCACCAGGCTGGTGGTTGGATTTGAACAGCTCCCTAGTGGTGTGTGCAGGTGCATGGCAATAGCAGGCAGCAAGCAGCGCATCAGCAGCACATCAGCGCACATCATGCATCAGCAGCCAGGCAGGGGGCAGAGCAGATGAGGAGTTCCCCGGCACAGAAGCGGCCCCGCATTGCTGCATCAGGAGCGCCACTGGGCAGCAACGGTGACATCAGCAGCAGCGCTGCACTGCCTGCCATCTTCCGGCGGGCTGCATTGGACATCGGACCAGACGTCCGGTCATGTGGGCTTTGTCGCTGTGCTTTGCTGTCCTCTGATCAGGCCGTGCTGACACATGGTGCTTGTGATTGGTACACCAGTGCCAATCACTGCTTGATTGCAACTGTCCAGGCACTGGCATTCACCACCCAGCAAACCTGGCATTCGATCTGCACCTGCAGGCACGGGCCTCATCTCGGACGTGATCGACTTTTCGCAGGCGGATGATGGCGCAATGGTTGCCTATGGCCTCAGTGACCAGCTGGATGACCTGAAGGTGCGTCGCATTATGCTTCGTCATATCCTATCCGCTGTGGCTGTTGAGCCCCTATGCTTAGCTACCGCTTGCTACTTATACCGAGCTTCAGGCAGTTCCATTGTCACTACAGGCGACGTACGCGGGCCTGCCTGACTTCCTCACACAGGTTGTGGAGTCTGAGCTTGCCCGCATCCCGCGCGCCTTTGCTCGCTACCACCCCGACCAGCGCTGGACCATCGTCTACCTGCCGCAGGCGTGCAGCCTCGATCATGCCTCCGGCCGTGCGACATGCAGCCCTGGAGTGTTGTGCATGGTGCAACACACTTCAAGGCTGCTGGTCGTGAGTCACAGGTCGGCTTCGTGGTACGACTGGACGGCGGCCGCCTGTCAGAGGACCTGGTCGACTTTCTGCCCGACTACAGGTGCGTGCCCCAGCCCCAATCTATTCTCGACAGATTGGGTCCAGGGGGGGAACCTAGGGTGGTGGCGCTGCCAGCCAAAGCAGCTCCAAGGCAGTGTTCCCCTGCAGAACATCCCATTCAGGTGAAGGCAAGCCGACGTGCAGCCCCTGGCCTTGCTCAGGCTGGCCTTTGAGGGCGGCGACGCCGAGAGCGGCGGACACTTCTATGTGTGCGACCGCACCGCTGAGCTCAACGAGCACTTCGGCGACCTGCTGCACAAGATCCAGGACCTGGAGGCGAGTATCTGTCGAACGCTGCATGTTTTCCCGCTGTGCTCACAGTCAATTGTTGCATGCCAAGGGCGTCTTTGGCAGATGAGCGCGCATGTGGGTTCTGACGGACTGGACTATCGGGCAATGCAGGGCAGCATCTGCACGGAGCTGGTGCAGAGGCTCAGCGAGTATTCGCCTTCGCTCAGCCGCGCTGTGGCGGCTGCAGCAGAGGTGCGCTCGAGGCCTCCTGGCTTGGTCTGGAAACCATGCATCATGCAACCGCTATCCGGCCTGAGCACTATGCCAGTGGAGATGCAGGCGCATGATGTGGCTGGGGAAGCATGTTGCTATGTTCAGGGCGTGAAAACACGTGCCTTTTCTGGTGACAACCGCAATGTCATCTGCAGGTGGACTGTCTGACGGCGCTGGCCATGGCAGCGGTGGAGGGCAACCATGTGCGGCCGCGCCTCACCAGCGACAACGTGCTGCGCATCACTGCAGGCATGTTGTCTACTGCACCCTGCCTTTGACCCCTGCATACCTGCTGTGAGTACGAATTCAACCCAATCAAGGTTGCAGAAACAAGGGTTGTGTATCATCTGGGTGCACCCCCACACGCGCAGGGCGGCACTTGCTGACCGAGCAGTTGGTAGATGCCTTCATTCCCAACGACACCGACGCGTCAGAAGTCGCCGGCCGAGTCAATGTGCGCACCTGCGTCCGTGAAGTGCATCTGCTGTTGCAGGCTGTTTCATCTGACACAACCACCACTGAGTGGTGCCGCTCTATGCACAATACCACAACAGGAGAGGAAAACCTGCAGTTCATTCAGTGTGAGGCAGGGAGCTCAGCAATGCACTCTGCTGCAGGTAGTGACGGGACCGAACTTCAGCGGCAAGAGCGTATATGCCAAGCAGGTGGCGCTCATCGTGTTCCTGGCGCACGTTGGCGCCTTTGTGCCTGCAGAGGCTGCGGTGACATTGCACATCCCTCCTTGCCCGATTGTTGCCCGAGCACCCTGAAACTGCTGCGTGTGCGCGAAACAGGCTACATCAAGAGAAATGGCTTGACGCTTGAACCTGGGCGGTCTGTGGTGCACTTCTTCTTCACTGAATAGCTTGGGCATTAGACAGCTGCTGTAGCGCAGGAGGTGGGGCTGACGGACCGCATCTTCACGCGCATTGCAACAAACGAGGCGGCCAGCGTGCCGCGGTCCGCCTTCATGATCGACCTGTCGCAGATGGCCGCCATGCTGAGGCTCTCCACCGGCAGGTGCACGCTCAGTCCCCAACGTCGGCTCCCACATTTGCTGATTGACCGACTCTTGAGATGCTTGCCATCCCGCGCACCTGTGGTGCAGCTGATGTTAGTCTTCATGACTGCCTCAGATGTTACACAATCTAGAGCGCGTTCTCTGTCGCAGGTCTCTGTGCATCATTGATGAGTTCGGCAAGGGCACACTCACCACGGATGGCGTCGGCCTCCTGGCGGCAGCAGTGCACCAGCTGGCGACGGCCGCCGAGCCACCCAAAGTGGTGGCTGTCACACACTTCAGCGAGCTGCTCAATGCTGCGTACTTGCCGAGGTGACCTGCTGCAAACTGCTGTAAAGGTCTGGCAGTCGCAGGCATGTAGGCGGCCTTTGCTATCGATGCGGGCCATGCAAAAAGGTTGTTCATCTGCAGGGTCTGCTCAGCATCGCAATGTTCAATGATCGTTTCACTTGCCACACTGCAGGCACCCGCAGCTGGCGTTCCACACCATGGATGTGGTGACCAAGGCCGGGGGCGATCCAGCCACAGAAGCGCGGCGGCCGGCACCCCCCACTGACGCCGCGGCCACTGACGCCACCCTGTACCAGGATGTCGTCTTCCTGTACCGCCTGGTGCCAGGTGTCCCGACCAATGCCATCTTGCACCTGCATGGGCGAGGCACTCGCAGAATCCCCAGTGGATGCACCGTCAGAGCAATCGCAGCTGCACGACCCCCAGGCGGATGTTGCCATGTCAAAGTGTCCGGCTGCTGTTCTAGACCATGAAGCGGAAGCCCCTTGGTGCTGTGTTGAAAAATTCGTTCTGACCTGCGCAGGCTATGCAGCGCCCAGCTTTGCGGTGCACTGCGCGGCGCTGGCGGGGGTGCCCACCGAGATTCTGGAGCGCGCTGCACAAGTCACCCAGGCCCAGCTGCAGGTTAGCAGGTTGCAGACACTCGTCCAGTGCTGTAGCATTGCTACACGATGCTTCTGTTTTTGGATGATTGCCCACGACAACCAGTCAGTGGTCGCAGCTGTTCTTGTCAGGCGCCTGCACTTCTCTGCAAGGGTACCTGGCTGATTGCAATTGGGGGCTCATGACATACCATGATTCCTGCGCTGCAGGGTAGGACAGTGAATGCACTGCACACAGAGTGCATGGCGAGCCGCAGCCGCCGCTGTCGTCAAGTGGGTGACAGCATGCTATGGCGACCTTTGCCTCAATTCCTGTAGATAAATGGCACCTGCGGTCACAGTTGATTGGGCAGCGCCCAGAACCCTCTAGTCCAAGATATGGTGCTGCCTCTTGCAGATGGTGGAAGCGCTGGCAGCGCTGAGCACATCTGACAGCAGCGCCGTCAGAAAATTCCTGGAGAGCGCTGCAGCTGCTGCGCAACCGCCAGTTGCCGCCGCCAGCCCGCTGCAACTTTCCAGCAGCGGAGATGCACATGACGATCGCAGCGGCGCTAGCACACCGCAGTGCAGTGGTGGCAGTGGCGGCAAGCAGGACGGTAGCAAAGCTTCAACACATCATGTGGGAGGCGGCGCAGCTGCTGGCAGCAATGGTGCTCTCTCAGACGATTGGCGGGTGCTCAGTGTGCAGTAGACGGTCCGCACACTTGCAAGGCCTGGCCCAGTACTGAAGAATGATCGCCATGACGGCCTGCTCTGAATGCAATCTTCAGTGCATTACCTGATGTCAAGCCAGCACAGCAACCACCCATGTTGTGCTCTATCTGTTTATACGATCCCCAGGCAAGCCATGGGGTTGGTATACCCACGTCTTGCCATCCCCAGCTCCTGAAGCTATCCCTCCAACACTGAGCACCAGCACCATGCTCAGGAGCAGTTCCGATGCATATTCAATGACTTGGTACAGTGCATCTATCCCTGCACGGCATTGATAGATATACAGGACAGCATGGCTCCGATCGACAACGTCAAGGCGAACTGCCTGTGCGGCAGTGTCGTCATTCAGACCACGGTCCGCCGCTGATATCATGTGTGCATCGCCAGGGTGCCTGTCGTGATCGGTTCAGCCCAGCGGAATGTGTCCTTGCATAGCTGTCAGCAGCCAGTAACATTGCCGGATGTCTCGATGCATCTGCCGTGCCAAACGAGGGCAGCTGCAGTCGAGCTGCATCCAACTGCAGGAGTTATTGCCTCGAGTACCAGCAGAGCACGCAGCAGTAGTGTGCATGCGCATGATCTGCAAGCGAGGGGAGGGTCCTCGACCCTCAATGCAGAACCTGTGGCCTGTAGTGGAATGCCGGTGCTGTGTGTCTGCAGGGACGTCCCTTCAAAAGCTTCCTGTGCCACTGGTAAGTTGCTGACGCACACACCCGGGCCACGGTGCAGCTACACTTGTAACTGAGCGCTGCACAGTAGTACTGCTGATGGCATCCAAGTAGATGCAGACACCAAAGCATGCACTGCGCTGATGTCTGCGCAGCTCCATCTGCCAGCGGTTCACGGGCGCCGACTTTGAGCATGCGCTGGCCTGGGACTCTGACAAGGTGAGTGCAGTATCGCATGTCTTGATGCATGTCAGCTGCTCATGTTTGCAGCGTCACATGACCAGAGTATGAGCATCTATGTGTGTGACGATACGATGGCAGACTTCTCCAACCCACAACTATATCCCTCACTTTGCGCCATCAAGGATGTCCTCTGCTCGATGCCAGACCCACTCGCTTGCAGGTCGAGGTTGTGAAGGGCCAAGACATCGTGAAGACATACCAGTCGTCAGAGCATGTGCAGCGCAAGTATTGCGGGCGCTGCTCATCGGGCATGTTTGCTGAGGTGAGAGATCAGTCGATGGAACGTGCAGCTTGTGACCCTGCCGCAAAAGGTCCCATGCCTGCATGCATGATGTTGGCCGAAGCGGCCAACACCTGCATGAGTCGCGCATGTTGCAGACAACAGCAGTGTCTCTCAGGAGCAACAACATGCGTTGCTGCTACGCACACCCTGTATGGCCGGTTGTCCTGCAAATCAACGTAAGCCCCACAAATTGGACAGGAGAAGCTTTTTGGCGAGATCCCGTGCAAGGTGGTGCTCGCGGGTTGCCTGGAACATGGGCCAGACGGACGCATCATCTGCTGGGACGACCCCGCGCTGAAGCCAGAGTACCACATATTCTATGGTGGGTACCGAGCTTTTTGCTGGTGGAAATTCTGACCACAAGCGCATATGCAGTGCATGCAGAACAGCGTGTGATGGGACCACATTGTTTCCGCTGGATGGTGTGGAATTTTGTAGCTGACGCTCCTGCACACTCTGGTGCAGACACTCACATCCTGGACTTCAGCGGCGATGGTATCCCAAAGTGGTGAGCTGCACCTGCACATCTGCAGACTGCATGCATGGCAAGAACAACCGTAAGGCACAGCCACCCTCTCTGGTGTGATGATGGCCGATGTGCCGTACTGCAGGGAGGGCTTCCCCCACAAATCCAAGCGGGTTGACGAGGTGCCACGCAAGGGGTGGTACTCACGCATGTAGTGCAGTAGGATCGGATGTATGATCAAGGGCGGCAACCGTGTTGCGCAACATTATGGAAGGAATCGCATAGTGCAATGCATCTTGACGGCCATGCGCATACGGCAGACCAATGTGTTTGCATGTTCGTTCATGAGACTTGGCCGGCATGCACACAGGGCATGTATGTAGTGCTTGCAGGAGGGTGGCAGCTTGTTGTATGCAGAACCTCGGAAATATACACATGCCGGTTACCACTTCAACTGTCTAGAGCACGTTCAACATCAAATGCTCGAACTGGCAAAGCCAGCCACTAGTGTCCTACCGGACCAGCAACACCATCATTAGTTCCACCTACCGCTGCAGCGATCTCAAATTGGCGTTGCAATTCCGAATGATGATGTTCGATTGAATTACTTCTGTTTGTGCACTGATATCCCATCTTGCTAGACGACACATGGTGTCTACCTGTCGAGGCGCCGCAGCCTCGCCCACAGCAGCGGGCCTCTGCTGCGGCTGCTGTCTAAAGCGCATCAGGTTTCATCAGGGCAGCTATGGCCCTACAGCCACGATCTGGACTGGCTGCGGCTGAGTCAGGCATGGGGAGACACCAACCTGCAGATTGATCCGAATAACACTCAGGTTAGGACTTGACCTGGATTGATGACAACCATGGTACAGCATGATATCGGACAGATGCTCGACATGACGATCCTTCTGCAGTCGAGCAGCTACGCAAGCTACTGTGCGTCGAGGCTAACAGAACTCCTAGATGGTCTGTCAGGCCATGCGCACCTTGACCGGGGGCCCATTGGTGTTGACGGTGCCCATCATCGGCACGGGGTTCAGGCCGCGGTTCTCAGCTGCACCGGAAAGTCATGCAGATAAATGGCAGACAGTTGTGCACGACATATGAATGGCACGCTGATCTCAGCACAACAAACCACTCTTCACACCACCTGCAGAAATCATGCTGACAGAATGGAGCAACACGTGCAAAAAGTTAGACTGGGTCTGGGGATATACAATGGACAGTTCGAAGGGAAAGTGCTGCACTCACGTCCTGCGGTGGCTTTGGGACCACCCAGTGTCTGCGTCAGCTGCAGCTCGCCCTCGACATTGGCGGGGCCGGCGGCGGTGACGGGCGGTGGGATGTTGCCCAGGCACTGGGTCAGCTCCTGCATGACCGCAAGACCCCATGGTCCAGCAGCAAGAGTTTGGATTCAGCAACACAAGATTGCTGCCAGGGTACCATAGGGTCATACCACTCCTGCCACCCTGCGTCGTAGTCGACGTATGGGCATGGAAGGTCGCTGCCCAGGTGGCGCGTCAGCAGTGTATGGCCCTGCAGATGCCAGCAACAGTCACCAGTGCCACTTCAACCAGTGTGTTGCTACAAATGCTGCAGCAGGTTGGCCCATGTTACACAGAGGAGCATGATGCAGGAGATTTTGATGAGCAGATGGTCTTCTGACCTTGCCACTTTGGACCTAAACAGCACTGCTCCACTGGTCACCTGCTCGATGAGGGCAATTTCCTCCAGATATGGCCGCACGCGCTCCGTCAGGTTCTTCCTTCCTGAGGCCCTTCGGTGGCTCACCTGCACACAGCGCACACACAGATCCTGGACACCAGGCAAGCTGACAGGGCAGCCACCATTGCCCAGCAGGATCACGTGCTCAGACCGTGGGCCAGCATTGCATAGATAGGAAGGCACGGGCTGCTACGAATTGCGTTTGACCGTGAACAGGGACCATCCGTCATAGCAGCATGCGATCAAGGTGCAACTGTGACATGGCTGCCATACCCCCAAGTGTCAGGTTGCCGGTGAAGTCGAAGCCGAGGGTGCCGAAGGTGTCAAAGCGGCCCTCCAGGCACTCGGTGTTCGTTCTGCAGAAGCACAATGCCCTCAGCAGTCAAGGTCCGGCCAGTGGATTGCGTCATGGTTGCTGTGGTCGTCCATACATGCAGAACGCAGACAGTTTAGGGCATGGTGGCAGGCAAACAGCTGCGTTCTACTGCAGGATCTACTACAGGAAGTAAATTGCGTCCAGCCCGGTGAAGCCGTCGCGCGCAAACAGGCCAGCTGCAGCAGGGGATCACCAGCACTTTCGTCAGGTGTCCAGCAAGCAGCCACAACGAATGCTAACCACATGGGTCATGCACATAGTAGAAATCATGTGCAACCAGTGCTGTGTGCAGGCAGGGCAGTGCAGCGCCACAAATGCACATACTGATGAGGCAGCCAGCTGCCACACGCAAGCGTGATCCACAGGAGATCTGCAGTATCACCACAGGACTGCTCACCGCGAATCTCAGCAACCTGGGTAGGGACAAACTCAAAGCCGTAGGGGCCGTCCTGATCGGTGGTGCGCAGGTTGCCCAGCGGCGCAAAGCCCGTGCCTGGGATTGTGCCAAGTGTTACGACGTAACCAGACGTGCCAGTGGAGCAGCACTCATTGCAAACCTGCCAGTGGACGCATGGCGCAGGACGTCATGCAGCGCAAGCAAACAGGTACCTGGCAGGAAGGGCTGGGCTGCGGCGATGCCGAGGCACGCCAGCAGCGTCAGAGCTGCGACCACGCTCATGGCTGCGGTGCGCAGTTTTATAGAAACAGCACGGCCTTCCAGCAGGTGAAACCCTGCATATCAGCCAAGAATGAGATATTGCTGCGCGGAGAGGAGGTTCAAAAATCGTTGATATGCTTGCTCTATGGGATTTGCTTCAGATCCAGTGCGTGTTGGACCCAGAGGGGCAGCTACGAGTGTGCCAAGCTGGCATCCTGGGCATCATGCGCACGCAGCGGGCAGGTTTGCTGCTGAGTTGTTGCACAAGTAGTGGATCACACACAGCGACCGATTGCTTTGTGCATGACCTTCGGTAATGCCATCCGATTTGTGCGTGACAGGCAGATGCTCATTCATTATTGCAGCACCAGCCTCGATCAAGCTGCTGCCGACGCAGAATGGCCCCGTCCGTATGCAGTGATGACGGGGCTTGATGAGGATTCGCACGCCGCCGTGCAATGAACTGGCGGCATACCCAAGCGAGAGCATGGCAACTACAGGAGACGAGCCGCAGGTCTGCAGCCCTTCAGCGGCTCAACAGACAATCAGCCGCACCCGAAAGGTTGTGACGTCAGCCACTCGCAGAAGAGGCCTTGCTTTCGGACACTAACTGGCGACCTGCCAAGCTCACCTGTGCACGTTGCGTGTGCTTGCTTGCTTGGTCTTGAGAGGTATATATGCTTGTTGGAAGCGTCGACCGAAGATGGACGCGTGCGGGCGTGCGGGCAATTGTTGGGTGACCCATCCTATATGTATATATGCTCGACTGCAGCATCTGCTTTTGGGTGCTGGGATGCTGTATCGAACCTACCCCAGGTCCCAGAGGACTATTCCGCAGAGGAGGCGAGGCAAAGACCAAACCTGGCAGCCGGGCGCCCCGCCACGCCACAGGTCTGGCACAGCAAGCAGCTGTACCAACATTTCCTGGAGGGTCTAGCTGTACCTCCTACACCGCCCATGTTTAGCATGTGTCGTCTGCATCGTGTGATGCAGGTGCACGCAGACTGCTACAATCCCATACTTGATGCATGGGCTGGGCAGGATTGCCAACGATACCACGGCCAGTCATCATGCAAGGCATCAGTTGCAAACTGAAGGCTTGAGTGCCAGCTTCCACAGACGACAGGGTTTGCATGACTCCTGGCCGGTATCGACATGGAGCTCCACAGGCTGGCGCAGATGATGGGACAAATCTGTCTCCCAGCTGTAAGCATAGTCATGCAAGGGTAGTTGTGCTGGAACAACTTTACAAAAAAGAAGAAGATGGTGTCTGAAGACATACATGCATGCTGTTGTGCTAGTCCAGGTGCGTGTGCTGTTGATGTCCAAGTGGGGTCAAGAAAGTTACGGTTTCAACCAAGAATAAGCTACTAGTCATGCTGAAGTCAGCGCATCTAGACGTCAGCAGCACTGTTGCACACACGGCCACACAATATGTGCAGCAAGAATGGAGGCACATCAACTGCAAGATGCCCGCAAACAGAAGCCAACCCCGACTAGCAACACGCAGCATGCAGCTCATCCATGCATGCTGCTACATAAAGCCATGCAGTTGCCTGCTCTGATAGCCGTCACCACAAAACTGGTAGCAGAACTACCGCCACAATGACAGCCGTCTATATGAACAGTGCGTGCCTGCAAGCACAACTACCTAGATCTGCTCCGCTACAAACGGCCAATATAATGAATTATGCTAGTCGTCTAATCGCCTTTTGAGGTTGTGGCTAGCTGCTGGCCTCTACAGCAGCAGCTTGCGGCCCTGGCTGCTTGGTGCCGGCGTGGGGCTGCTGCTTGTGTTTGAGGCGCATGGGGACACGCCAATCTGCAAGCAGGAACCAGATATTTTGAGATATTCGTCACTGAAATATTCGCCACAGATGCCAGGTGACGATGTCGAGAGCATCAGCATGACCCTACGCAACCTGACACGAGGCGGTGAGTGAAAGATGGCATGACGCACAACTCGTGCACAAGATTTGGACCCCAGGGGTTGGTGGTGCATAAGTACCACACTGCTGTGTCGAAGCAGCAGCAATCACAGGATGCAAGCTAGATCAGGTTGGGGACGCACCCTGACTGGCGTGTTGGTGCCGTTGTGGATGCTGCCCTGCTGGTTTGGCATGGGCAGCAGGCCACGGCGCTCCGCTGCAACCATGAAAGCAATGTGAATGAGACAGACTGCTTTCGCATGCAAATACATCGTACATGTGTGAGGCAGCTTGCATGCAAAGCAAGTTGCACAAAGTGGCATTGAAGGCACATCACCGCCGCCACCGCTGCAACTGTAAACAAGGAAGCGTCACAACTGCAGCGTGCCAGACAGCACGCCAACACAGACAGCACGAGCAGAGGTAGGCAACTCACGTCCGGGGGTGACCTTGGGGCCATCGAGGGTCTGCGTCAGCTGCAGCTCGCCCTCCACGAAAGTCGGCATGGTCGTGTTGCCGACGGCCATGGTGGTGTTCGGGATGTTGCCCAGGCACGAGGCAGCCTCCTGCGAAGAGTCAGATGGCAAGCTTCACAAGCTGTACTACTTCTGGACTGATGTAGCATGCCGCTAGTGCACATCACACACCCTCACAGCTATGTTTTTGCACGCAGCAGCGCTGCGTCAGATGCCACAGTTATGCTGCCCTCCCAGTGGGTATGGTGCAGCGAAAAATTGTGCAAGCAGGTGCCAGAGAAGAACGTTCTTCAGGCAAGAATTAAACCTGTGGGGACGTCAGGCTGCCACCGCGAGGGTAGTCGTTCAGGCCTGGCGCTGTCACGTTGTAGCCAGTCGGCAGCCTGATCCTGCCCAGCAGACCTGGAGGTGGAAACGAGGGACACGTTGACACAGGTTCACCTCAGCATAAAGCAGCACTGGTCTGCCATGGCAAGCATGACACGCACGCCTAAACCCTTACAATCGCTGGCCGACCTGTTGATACAGCTGTTGCAAGCTTGACATATGAATAAGCCACCAGGATGGCAACTGATAACAGCAGTGCGAGATGTACAGCAGTGGTGGAACTTCACCTCTAGGGAAGAAGCCACCCTTGCCGTTGGGGGCGCCCAATGTCAGGACGTTGATGTTCTGCTGCGGCGTGGCGGCGAAGGTCAGGCCGTGCACATCCTGCAGCAACGCAACGCCACGAACAACATCAAGGACAGGTTCGACTAGTATCCATCCATCACGATGAGTGGCGGCTTCTTACCATCATGAACAAGAGCATTCTTGAGTTTTAGCACTCCGGAAAACGTCAAGTTGTGCACACGCACCGTGGGAATCATGTTCACGAACTGGTCTGGGACGGCGATCGAGCGAGGATCAGTGTTTACGATGCCCTGCATGAGCACCCAGCAGGTAAAGTGTAGCAAGGCAGACAGGCCGTCATGCTGTCTGGTAAGCAACGACGGCAGTGGCACAAGGCACACCTGGTCGTCGATCTGGGGGCCGTCCAGGCGGTCGCGCAGGGCGGACACGCGGGCGAACACCTGCTGCGCAGTCTCGTTGAACGGCTGCACGATCTCGTTGCGCAGCTGCCACAGCAGGAAGCGCTGCAGCCGCAACAGACCAAGGGGTCAGGACAGCACCCACCACACCATGGTCAGGGTAGTGCGGCGACGCTGGTGGTCAGTGGCGGGTCAAGATCGCTGCAGCCAGCGTGCACATCAGCAGGCAGACGTCCTGTCAAAACACTGCATGTCTGTGGACCATCTGCTCCTGGTGCTCCTGCAGCTTTTGTGAGGGAGCGTGCAGGACAGCAGGACCAGCACAATCCACACCTCAACGGTAGCCTGCGCAGTGGCGGAGGTGGCGAGGCCGGCAATGATGTTGGCGTGCACAGGGTTGTCCACGAGCAGCGCGAGGCCCTTGTTGCCGCGCGCGCCCAGCTCCTCCAGCGACAGCACCGACAGCACGAAGTTGACGTCGTTCAGGGCGTAGTCTGCGGTCAAGATGCGGGGGCATTAGTGCTGGCTCACCCCAGTCAATCCAATCCGACCCCAAGGAATCGAGTGGGATGAGGAGAGTGCGCAGCAGTTCGACCAGCACTGCAAGCAGCATCTCACAACCGCGCACCGAATGGTGCGCCAAACTTCTGCTCGACGGTCTGGCCAGCAGGCAGCTCGTAGGCGGCCGCATACCACTCCTGCCACCCTGCGTCGTAGTCGACGTAGGGGCACGGCAGGTCGCTGCCCAGGTGGCGCGTTACCAGCGCATGACCCTGCAGACGACAGCTGCATATTTCAACTATACACGTAGCTGAGCACATGTCACTGGCTATGATGCTTCAGCAGGGTGGCAGAAAACTGTGTTAGTGTGACAGCGCATAGGAGTGTCCTTCTTGCACATGCTCCTGTGATCCTCTAGTCCTACACTGCAACAGCTTCGCACCTGCTCGTTCAGCGCCACCTCCTCCAGGAACGGCTTGGTGCGCTCCGTCAGGTTGGCCTTGCGCAGGCCCTTGGGCGTGGGGCCTGCACAGAGTCAACTTGGCCCATGAGACAACGGGCATGCAGCGAGACAGCCACTGACGCCCGGCGACCCAGGTATGCGGCCAGACAGCTAATGGCACCCAGCAGTGCCAGCAGCCGGAGCTTTGAGCCAGGGCGTAGGCCAGTCTACATGCGTGATCGATGTCGACTGCTATGCGATATGCAGCAAACAGACAATGCATGTGATCACGGCGTAGAGGACGCCGTAGCATACTGCCAAAATCGGCACTTGTGCCACCATCTGTGGGCTTTGACGAGGCTTACCGTTCAGCGTCAGATTGCCGGTGAAGTCAAAGCCAAAGGTGCCGAAGGTGTCAAAGCGGCCCTCCAGGCACTCCACGTTCGTGCTGCAATCAATGAGGTCAGCAGCTGCTCAGCCGCATACAAAGGGGCAATCAACAGGCATGCATGGGGCGCGGACGGTGTCAGCCCAGACACCAGGCGCGGCAGTAGGGACAGTGCATGGCACGCACACCAAAAATGCTGCGTCATCTGCAGTTGACTCACAGGAAGTGGGCGATGTCCAGCGCAGTGTAGTTCTTGCGCGCAGCCAGGCCGCCTGCAGCACACCAGCACACACAGCCCCTCAGCACCCCGACCAAGTAGCCACGGAACGAAAAACAGAAACATGGGGTGCCTGCCATCTCATCCCACTCCAACATGACGTTGCAAGGCATAGGCAGGCCGCTGACCAGCCAGCTCTGTCGCCAGCTGCCTCACGACAGGGAGCACAGGAGAGCCGCTCACCCTTGATCTCGGCGACCTGCACGGGGAAGTACTTGAGGCTGTACGGGCCATCCTGGTCGGTCGTGCGCAGGTTGCCCAGAGGTGCGAAGCCGCTGCCTGCAGACAGCAGCTCACATATTTAGCATGCGGGCCCGCCACCTGAGAGGCGATGCAATAGGGACCTGCATCATCGCTTTGCACCAGTTCATGGTGCACATCACTGTTCATGTGCACAACACCACCACAAGCACGTGTCTGGAAGATGGGATACCCTCTGCTGCACACGACTGACTGCACCTGGCAGGAAGGGCTGCGCGGCGGCGGTGCCGAGGGCCAGCAGCGTCAGAGCTGCGACCACCTTCATGGCTGCTGTGCTGTGTCTGTGTGCAACTCTCCAGGCAGCTCAGCTCCTGCGTGAGGAGAATGACAATTCTGTCATAACCAGCAGCAGCCCAACTGAACGAAAGGGGTTGTCCCTTTCAGGGCCTTTCAGCTCATGGAAGCAACGGGATCCTCGTCGTCACCCGTCTGGTACACATGCCCAAAATGTCACCCGACACACGTCGGCCGGCGGCGACCCGAGCACGGTGCTGGATATGAGCAGTCTCGATCTGACCAAAGGCCTGTGGGGGCAGGTCAAACGGCAGCTACGTCTCTGCTGCGCGCCCCGCGACCAAGCGGCCACGTCTTTGGTGGCACTGACTTTCAAACAAGTATAGGCGGCCGCCCAAACGGCGGCGTCTCAGACGTGAAGCTGCTAACAAGGCTGCAAAGTGGCACTGCGGTGCTGTGGGCATCTTGAACGCGATCACAGACCATTTGCCAAGACCATATACACACTGTTGCCTGATGCCTGACATCAGGTGCAGCACCCAACAACGCCTACTCCAGGCCAATGCGAGACGACCGGCTGTATCTTGACTGAAGATCGAAGCATGTTGGCCACCACACGCGCCATCGCAGTCGGGCAGCTGATGTATTACAGTTTCGGCGGGATGTGATGGCTCGCTGTTGCAGCCGTCGAATGAGGCATGCGACCGAACGAGCGTCGTCAGCGGCCGTTAATAGAGAGTTCGAGGAGTACCGGCCTTCCCCTACGAGCATGCTGGGCTGCGGAACCATCCCCCCGCCGGCTGCACCTCCGTTACTAAGCGGGAGCATGACCTGCAGCAGTAACCTTCTATGTTTGCACGCAACCACCGCCCGTCGCCTGTCTCACCTGTAAAGTAGGCGCAATGTAGTCTCCTCTGCAAGATGACCGCCGGGTGTGACGCCTGAAACTGTGCGACTGACGCTAGGTTTGGGCGCAGCATCCGGGTGATTTCGGACGCCGGGATGCCGTGACGAACCTGTCCTCAGTCAAAACGTGTGGCGGCTGGCAGGAAGCAGTCGCTGACCTCAGGTGGCGTAATACTTCCAGGGCCAAGGTCTAGAGTCCTGCTCTCAACACCAGCTGTCGTGATGGCACAGCGACACAGCACAATGTACCACATGTATGCGTGGATCAGCATGCACCAACCATGACTACTGTGGCGGCGCCGCGCGCATGAGAAAGTCACATCGCGATGGACATGTGATGTGATGTGATGGTCTGCCCTCTGCTCCAGCTGCCACTTGTGCAGATCCAGGTCATCCAGGTCTGAAATTGTTGTCAGCCTTCAAACCACAGCCTGCCAGACTACCATCGAACGTCTGGGATCTCGCTCTCAAAGCCTGTGCAGTGATGAAGAGTCTCACGACAAGTTGTCATGCACAGGCTGATGCATGGCCATCACATAGGTGTGTGATAAGATGAAGGTCGACTGTCTTACAACCATGAAACAGCACGTTTACAATCTGCGGGCTGTAACAAAAGAATCAAGCACTCGTATGTGGCAAAAAGGCCCAGTGTATGTCCACTGGCCACGCTGCACACATGCCCGCACAATATGTGTGAACAACAATCAGAAACCGTCATCAACTCCGCAGACGTGTCTACAGGAGCGATGCCTCTCTATCAACCAGCACACAGTGTAGCCATCCGTCCGCTACAACAACCAATCAGGTCATCACGTGCTATCCTGCTCAACCCTCACCACAACAAAACTGGTTGCACAGTTCTCAAAATTGCCAGGATGACGTGCAGCTACGCACCGCAGCGCCACCAACTAAGCAGATCAGTTCCCGCGCATGTTCGTGCTGACTAGCCTCCTAGGAGGCCTGCTACGTGGTTCGCTACAATCGCATGTAGTTGAGTGGTGCAAATGCGATGGATCGGGGTTGCCGCCGCTCTACAGTCCCTTGCGGCCGCCGTGGCCGTCGTCGCTGCCGTGGCTGTGCTTCTTGGTCGGCGTCTTGCCCCGGCCGCAGGGGGACACGGCCACCTGCGCACGCCCGCACCACAGAGCTCAGTGCGCCTGACAGCCTCGCCTAGATCATCTCCAGCATAGCACAAGCTGGACAGCACAGGACAGCAACAGCGAAACACAGCAATGCAGTATATGACAGCAGTAGCCTAGCCCAGCCCAGCGTGACCCACCTTGACGGGGGGGCCGTTGGTGTTGGGTGTGCCGTCGAGCGGCGTCGGCCTCAGGCCACGGAACTCAGCTGCAGCGGCAACACAGTGACCGCTGTTAGCGGACCGACGGCAGGCCAACGTGCACGATGCGTTTCGACAAGAGAAGCAACACTTGTGATCAATGGGGCAGCAGCCACATACAGTACCAAATCAAGGTCTGGCCTCCAAACCCAGGGCCGCAGCAGGACCTTGGGGTCACTGCCGGAAAGCATGGGAGCAGATGTGACAGCGAGTGCTCACGTCCGGGGGTGGCCAGGGGTCCGTTTAGGGCCTGCGTCAGCTGCAGCTCGCCCTCGACATCCTTCGGGGTGGTGGTGTTGCCGACGGCGGTGACGGTCGGCGGGATGTTGCCCAGGCAGCGGGTCGGCTCCTGCACGCATGGCGGTGCCCAATGATGGCGAGGCCCGAAACATGGGCTGTATGACGTGCCATGTGGGCGTGACATCAACGCGTGCTTCAACAATACCTGCTTCAGAAGCCACCAGCACTAGGCAGCATGGCATACACACGTGCACACACACCTGCGGCGAGGTCAGGCTGCTGCAGCGCGGGTAGGCGTTGGTGCCCGGCGCCACCTTGTTGTAGCCAGTCGGCAGCCGGATCTTGCCCAGCAGGCCTGCAGCAAGTGGGACAGAAGGTTGTGGTTGAAGACCGCACAACGCCATCATCACAAAATGATGCTAGGACCCTGCAGTTGCTGGTTCACGCACAAGTTCCTTTCGAGACTTTGCATGGACATCAAGCAGTGCAGGCACTGCAGCAACAGCATGCATCGTGGCAGGCTTCATGTGCGATAGGTCAACGGGGTCTGCCAACTGTATGGTACATGCTCACCGTTAGGGAAGAAGCCGCCCTTGCCGTTCTTGGCGCCCAGGGTCAGGATGTTAATGTTCTGCTGCGGGGTGGCGGCGAACGTCAGGCCGTGCACCTCCTGCAGTACAGCCACAGGTGCAGCATCAGCGCGTGTGGTGCCAGCAGATAACGTCATGAAGCACATCAAAGAAAAGGGAAGAAAAGGGAAGAAAAAAAATCGCCAAAAATGTCCAAAAAATCGTCCAAAAATGTGAAAAATTGTCAAGTTGTGTCCACTCACCGTCGGGATCATGTTCACCCACTTGTCCGGTACAGCGATGTTGCGCTTGTCCGTGTTGACCAGCCCCTGTGCAGCAGCCAGCCAGACGAAAAATGAGTACATATGGCCATACCCAAGCATGCTTCTCCTTCCTTTGGGAGCCGCCCAGCATCGGACTTTCACCTTTCAACTTTTCTCCGCCACTGGCACGGCAGACCATTTCAGCAAACCGGAGAAGCAGCTGTAGGGCATAACATCACTGACGAAGGGTACCTGGTCGTCGACCTGGGGGCCGTCCAGGCGGTCACGCAGCGCGGACACGCGGGCGAACACCTGGATGGCGGTCTCGCCGAACGGCTCGATGATCTCGTCCTTCAGCTCCCACAGCAGCTTGCGCTGCATGCAGCAAGGGAAACAGCGTCAGCGAAGTGTGCTGGTCACAATGCCGAGCGGCTCGAGGCAGCTAGCGTCAAGCACAGCATTACACCAGGAGCAACTGACGGGCAGGTTGGTTCCAATATGATGAGCACTCCCGTAGCTGAGGCTTGATGTAGCAGAACTGCTGCAAAATATCGGGAAAATCTTTGACCCTGCCCTCCTTGACCCAACACACCAAGACCACTGCAGTGTGGCTCCCGGTCCACCGAACTGCAGGTGCGCACCTCAATGGTGGCCTGCGCGGTGGCGGAGGTGGCCAGGCCGGCGATGGCGTTGGCGTGCACCGGGTTGTCCACCAGCAGGGTCAGGCCCTTGTTGCCCCGCGCGCCGGTCTCCTCCAGCGACAGCACGCACAGCACGAAGTTCTGCTCGTTCAGGGCGTAGTCTGCGGCGCAGCACAGCAGCGACATCAGTGTGGCTCGAACACCATTGGGTCGGTGTGATCACCTGGATCAGTGAAACTGTTGAGCCTTGTCTGGATGCTGCATGCACTAGATGGCCCAAGATGCGCACCGAATGGCTTGCCGAACTTCTGCTCGACGGTCTGGCCGGCGGGCAGGTTGTAGGCGGCAGCAAACCACTCGTTCCACCCTGCGTCGTAGTCGACGAACGGGCACGGCAGATCGCTGCCCAGATGGCGCGTCAGCAGCGCATGGCCCTGCAGACACAGTCCGACTGAGTGAGGAACATCAACTGGAGCCCTGCTACAGCATCCAGTCCCAGCAAGGGGCGTCCCATTCACACGCGGCAGGTGCCATGGCATCCAAGCACGAGCCGTGCACCGAAGAGCACCAGACTCGAGCACCAACCTGCTCGTTGAGGGCGACCTCCTCCAGGAAGGGGCGGGTGCGCTCCGTCAGGTTGGCCTTGCGCAGGCCCTTGGGCGTGGGGCCTGCAGTACAGGGTACACTCTTACCAAGGGTCCTTGAGAACTGGACCAGCGGACATCAGGCCAAGAGAGCGCCAGCTCATGCACTCCCAAAAACCCTCGCAGCATCCGTATGATGAGGTCAAAGTGCACCCGATGGCAACCATTGTGAAGCTCATCTCAACCTTGCGGTGTACATGGTCGTCGCACCATTCAGCGTCAAGTCGCCGGTGAAGTCGAAGCCGAAGGTGCCGAAGGTGTCAAAGCGGCCCTCCAGGCACTCCACGTTCGTCCTGCAGCAGCATAGCGCACGCTCAGCAGCTCGGACAACGAACATCAACCAGGCAAGCGCCTTCAGACCAGCGTCGCCCGGAGCACAGGTTCACAACAGCAGGGCATGCCAGACCGATGTAGGCAGCATACTCACAGAAAGTGGATGATGTCCAGCGCGGTGAAGCCATCACGGGCCAGCAGGCCAGCTGCAGCACAGCATGGCAAGGCAGTGGGGATCCAGCAGCAGAGAGTTGCGTCACCGACCGACGCTTTCAAGCAAAACACACACCTTGCATGTCTGTCAGCTGGCAGCATACCACTCCCCTTGTGTCAGTCTTTGAGTAAAGAGCAGCTGCAAAACAGGCTGCAGCTGCAGCGCAGACGAGAGCCTGTTACTCACCGCGGACCTCGGCGACCTGCACCGGCACGTACTCCAGGCTGTAGGGGCCGTCCTGGTCGGTGGTGCGCAGGTTGCCCAGCGGCGCGAAGCCGGTGCCTGCAAACGATGTTTGGAAGGATGCTGAGACTGGGAAACTCCTATCACGCTGCCGCAATTTGCGCGTCAAGGCAGCAAGTACGGCCGGCGGCACGCAAAGCGAACACTGCACGGCGGTCCAGGCAGGCTTTGCACAGCATCCGCCAAGAGGGTCTGCACCGGATGCATGAGATGACAGATAGCGTCGAAACAGGCGCAGTTTGGGGCAGGTACCTGGCAGGAAGGGCTGCGCTGCGGCGGCGCCAAAGCACGCCAGCAGCGTCAGTGCCGCTGCGACCTTCATGTCTGCTGCGCTGCCAATGTCCTCACCAGCTCACTCCCTGCTTGAGCAGCAGAAAGACCGTCGACAACAATCGCATACAGAGCCAGGCGTGTGTACACAGCAGCTCCCTCGCTTTGGGTGTTGGCTCAGTCAAGATCTCCTTGAACCGCGTGGATCTCAGTTTCAACATGCTGATCTGGTACACACACGTCAAACGGTATCCCGACTCCGCGACATGCTTCGGGTGGCAATAAACTGCTCAACAGGAGGCTAGCCGCCAAGACACTGCTACCTAAAAGCTACGGCATGGGGCTTGCGCTGCGACACCGCACGTAGCTGCAACTTTGCCGCACTGTCCACAGATAGGCGGCCACGTCCTGTGCAACAAGATTGTCTGACAGAAGACCAGCGCCTGGATTGGCCCACGCTAACGAGCCGGACGTGGCCGTCATCGCGATGCTCGATCGTAGGCAAGCGTAATGAGACACCAAATGGCCGCCCAGCTGAATCACTGCTAGCGTGAGCCTACTGTGCGAAGCAGAGGTCACGTCTGTGATAACCGATGCAATCACTTGCAGCCATTGCTGCAGCCTACGCAAGCGCCATCAGCGAGCGCAGAATGGTTGGGTTGAATTGTGACACGCTGCGCGCGACGGATGCTGCAACAGCTGACGTCCCAAGCTTTTGCATGTGCATGCTGCGGTCAAGCAGGCCATTTGAACCCAACCACCGCGAGCGTAACGAGTGGCAACATGTCGCGTTCCAGCCTACAGCACGCCTGAGATCCGACTGTGACGCAATTCGCCGTGCGGCCGGCCAGGCACCAATTGCACCTCGAAAAACACCCAACAGATTGACAACCTGCAACAGTGGCGCCGCGGCAGCCAATGGTGGCGGAGCCTCACCCTGTGCACTGTGGTGCTCGCGAAGCGTGCAAGCGGACCGGCGGCGCGCAGAACGCTTGCAAATGGCGGACTGAGGCGAAATGTGCGCGCAGCATCTGTTGGGATTTCGGATGGGGGGATGCTGCGGCGAACCTGTCCCGGGGCCGGCATGTGGTGGCTTAGCTGGCGCAGTCGCCGACGTTGAAGACACAGTGACTAAGACGGTCATTCACGCCTCCTTCGCGGAAGCACTGCGTGCACATAGGACGGAACCTGCGGAGGCGGTGGTGATGTGCATCCTTGTGAGCAGGTCTGAAACGTTGCAACATACCGCTGGGTGCTTCCTGGCATGCGTGCACCTGAGATAGACAACCTACGGAGTCGTGCAGCTGCATGTACGGTGTCGCTTGGCCGCGAGACGCACGCTGTGCGTCTCCACCTGCTGCATGCTTACCCTGTTTCACCAGTTGCAGAGGTCGTCACAATTTTTGATCTGTTTGGTCGAGACATGTGTGTGCATCTGCCCTCAGGCGCCCGTCGACAGGCTGCCCGCTCACAGGCTGCAGCCACAGCGACCACAAGCCTGTGCACTGCCTGCACCCAGGCCAGCTGGTAACATGCGCTGCAAAACATTGCAGTTGCAGCTGCAGGGACAAGACTACACAGGGCTGCACGGCAGTGATGAGGCAGCGCGTGCAAAATGGTGGTGTTGATGCCATCAGCCCTTGTGGCTTACAGCGTGGGCTTGATATCACGGTGTGCACAGTCCTGCGCATCTGCTACATAACAGACATGCCGTCACAGCGGCATGCGTCTGAGCTCGTGCTGCTGGCCAACAAGATGGGCCCCACACGCTTTGTAGTTTCCTGCCTTACATGTCGTATGTGCTCATCCTCGGTGGTTCGAAAGGGAAGAGTATGGCAACAGGGTTCACGGCGCCGGTCTGACACATGCGCTGACTGTAGCTGCCTATGCAACCTCAAGAACCAGCTACTCAAAGCGTTTATCACCCTGATACCACCGCAATAGTACCATCACGGCGCACACCGCATGTCTGTCTGTGCATCCCGTCTCCCTCCGAGGGCCAAGCCCACTCAAGTCCGTAGGGGAGAACCACCCCTATCAGTCTGAACGGATGGGGCGATTGTGATGTGCCCGCCGGCCCGCCGACTCCCGTTCCGGTATTCCTCGGCCCCTTCAGACCTGCACACACTTGCAAGGCGGCCAACTGGGCCCGGCCTCTTACAGCTCGCGGCTGCCACGGCTGGGGCCCAGGAGGAGACAGGGCGTCGCCATGGCTCCGCCAAATGCCAAGGGTGAGGGCTCAGGAACGCTTTGGCGGCTTTGCCTGTGGGAGTGCTGAACCCATGGCTGACGGGATCACGGCACGGCGAGCGGCACGCAAAGGCTGCCGAAGCCTTCTAGCACACGAGTGCAAACGGCAGGGAGCGCGGCGTCGCTTGGACACAGCCCTTTCTCAGCAGGGCAGCATGTAGATGTCCAGGCAGCACTGCTCCCCGTTGCATCGCGAGCTGAGCGAGAGCAAGCCCAGCGTTTGCCTGCATGGAGGCTGTTAGGCGGACACCTGCTGCAGCTGTACGCTTGCAGCGTCAGCGTCCTGTTGTTATGGCAGTCATATCTGCCGCACCAGCCGTCAGACCAGAGCACTAGCGGGCCAGCAGAGCTGGGAGAACTGAACGCCTCACACACGCACAGTCAGAGATCAGTGTGCAGGCGGGCGCAGACGACTAGGGCAGGTTCATGCTGTCCCAACGACTCACTAGAGGGGAGTGGCTGCCTGAATTTCCGTGACCCCCGGCAAACGTGCCTGTTGCTTGGCCCGTAGGCAACAACAAGTCAAAGGCAGCAAAGGCAGCCAAGGCGGTGACGCGCAGCAGCTTCAAGAAGCTGCGCAAGCCGCGGTACTCGACCACCTTCCACCGGCCGAAGACGCTCAAGCTCGCACGGGACCCCAAGTACCCGCGCAAGAGGTGAGGGTTGTGCTAGCGCTGCAGCTCGAGGGCGTTGTGCAGCTTGGCGGCCTGTGGAGACAGGCAGATGCCCGGGTTGCGGCTGACAGGGGCGCCAGTCAGCGGCAGCGTCATCAGATGCAGCAAGCTTGCATGGGCGCAGGATTTTGTAGCATGCAAGGCGTGTAGCAGCGCATGCTGCCACCCGTACAGCTGCGTGCATTGTCCTGCTGTGCCCGGCGCGTCTCGCACGTGGCTTAGGATATCTTCTCATCTCCGTGCAGCAACCCGCCGGGTGAGAAGCTGGACGCCTTCGCGATCATCAAGTCGCCGCTGACAACCGAGTCGGCGATGAAGAAGATCGAGGACAACAACACGCTGGTGAGGCGCACCCCCGTTTGTGCACCCTGCCTGCACATCGAGCAGGACCAAGCACGGCATTTGTGCTGCTCGGACAGAGTTTCAGCATTGCGTTTGCTCTCCTCAGCAGTGGGTTGTCAGGGCAAGGAGCATGGCAGTGGCTGCTCAGAAGTGGTTACTTGAGCGCAGCACTGCTTTCCTGCTATTGCAGGTGTTCATCACTGATGTGCGGGCGACAAAGAGGCAGATCAAGAACGCAGTGCTGCGGCTGTATGACATCCAGACCAAGCGCATCAACACGCTTGTCAGGTGACCTACGAGTGTGTCACCCTGCATGCTCGAGCACTCGACCTGGGAGGTCATGGCATGGTTGCTCCTGGGACGCTGGTGCTGATGCCTCTGCCCTCCTCGCATGCCGCAGGCCAGACGGCTCAAAGAAGGCGTACGTGCGGCTTACAGCAGACTATGACGCGCTGGACGTGGCCAACAAGATCGGCATCATCTAGAGCGTGCTGTCAGCTGCCGCTGCCGCTGACACCCGGCTGTGCTGGCGCTGTGCGCTGCAAGTAGATGAGCGACATGTTTGTCGGCAGCTCCTTGTTTCGTATGTCAGTGTGACGTGAAGCAAGAGCAACTGCAGACCAGTTTCGTGTATGCATCACACACCGCTGGCTTGCCCACAGCTAGACCTGCTGCAGACCAGCAACCAGGGGGTGCAAAGCTTGCCAACAGCGAGCCACCACACGGCACTGGGCAATCAGGTCTCTCTGCATCATGGCGATGCAAGCAAACTATTCACACATGTTGTAACACTGACCGACGTGCCGTATCAGCAGCCGCTATTCAAAAACGCCGAGTGAACCATCAGTAGCTGGGCAGGCAATCCCAGGTTTTGGATGCTCCTGCGGTACCGTCTGCAGCCCGGCGCTGGCGTGCGAGGCGCACGTGTAGCTATAAAAGCAGCAGCTTGGCATCCCAGACCGCCAAGGATGTCGGGGTCGCCGAAAAGCAGCCTCCGGAGGGTCCCACTGTTCCACTCCTCAGCCAGCCAGGTGCAGCCTCAACACAGGGTGCCTTCGCAGCCCCTTGATTGCTGATGGTACAAAGCAACACCGCCTCCGCATGGGTCTGCCTACATGTGATCAGCAGCATCACCGTCTGGAACGCTCATGATGTTGGCGGCAACCTCCCTCGGCTGTGCTGCAATGGCGCCGACTTGCACAACCCCATTGGAGTGCTGGCAGGACTATATACCGTACATGTGGGTATATCGTGCTGATCAGATATGCAGTGACAGTGGTCGTCAATGAGGGTTCAGCAGCGTCCGGCATAATGCCAGCAAACTGGCGTCGCCATCATGTAGGCGACTGCCCAGCCTGTCAGCGCATGCGGCCTGGCACGCGTGCAGTGCAGCAACACCTGCACGCGCTTCAACCTTGCAGGAGTCGCTGTACTCGGACATCGACAGGCGGTCGGCGTACTACAGGGCCGCCCGCCGGGCCGAGCAGGAGGCCGCGCACCCGCCGCCGCAGCCGCTGCTGACGCCGCCCAACATCCTGACGCTGCTGCGCGTCGTGCTGGTGCCCGTCTTCGCCGCCTGCTGGTACAGCACAGGCGAGCGGCGCTGACCAGTGCAACGCCACGTATGCCAGTCTGACGAGCAGTGCAACCCTAGCGCTGCAGCCGGGGGGCATCCTGCTGATGGGCGCTGCCTGCCCATGCTGAGCGTTGTCCACGCGGATGTCTGCAGCGTACTGGGCGCCGCTCGTCACAGCGCTGGTCTTCATCGGCGCCGCCATCACAGACGCAGTCGACGGCTACCTGGCCCGGAAGGTGCGGCCCTCCAGGGGGGGGCACCTTGCCGTCTGCTTGCTCAGCGCACATGCCACCCAGGCCTGTACCTGCATCTGGATGCCGAACATGCACTTCGCACCACACCATTGTGCACCTCAGCCTCAAGGCTGACGCTGCATCAGTGCAAACCCTGCAGCTGGAGATGGCGACGGCCTTCGGCGCGTTTTTGGACCCGGTTGCCGACAAGCTCATGGTCAGCACAGCGCTCATTCTGCTAGCAGCGACGCCGCCGGCGCCGATCGGCAGCGCCCCCATGGCGGTCCCCGTGCTGGTCATCATCGGGCGGGAGATCGCGATGTCCTCGCTGCGGGAGTGGGCCGCGTCCTCTGGCGGCGGCGCGAGCAAGGTGCGCCGGAGGGTTGAGGGTTGAGTTTCAGTGTTTTGTGGCGCCTGCTGATCAGCGGCGCGAGCATGGCGTGCCACGGCTCAGCGAGTTCACCGCCCTCAGCATGCGGCGCATGCATGCGCAAGTGTCATGGGACCATGTTCTGAGGCACGCATGCAGCCACGCTGGCCGCCAGCTAGAAATCTTTCAGCAGATTGTGCAAGATCGAGCATGAGACGAATCATAAAGTGTTTCTAGATGCTGCGGTGTGTGCATGCAGGCTGTGAAGGTCAACTCCCTGGGCAAGGTGATTTCCTTTGCGCCATCAGCACGTTGAGCTTTGGGCATTGCACACCGCCCACTTCGCCCATGCGATGCATCTCCACGCCTTCCGCCCTGTCCTATGCGCAGCACAGCAAGGTGAATTGTTGGTTTGCGCAGTGGAAGACAGCGCTGCAGATGGTGGGCATCTCCGCGCTGCTGGTGCTGCGGGAGAGCCAGCGCCTGCTTGGCGCCTCCAGTGCGACCCGTGCTCCCCTTGAATTGATGAAGGTGTTGCTCCGTGCATGCTCCTGGTCCTCACCACCTCATCAGAGGTTTGCGATGTTTGCTGCTGTGACCAGTCGACGATGGTCATCCCCCTTTGCCACCTGGCTGCAGGGCTGGAGCTGATCCACAGCCTCACGTGGGTCGCGCTGGCGCTGACGTACGGCGGGGCGGTGCTCGCGGTGTGGAGCCTGGTCACCTACCTGCGCGGCGTGTGGGTGCACTTCAGGTGGGCGCGGCCTGCCTTTGCGCGTCGACCGCTGGACAGAGCAGCGATCACGTCTGTGTGGTACAGCGGGCGGCGCGCCTGCCTTGTGCCTCCCTTGCTGCTGCGCCTGAGCTCACCCTGACTACGCTGCAATGCCTGCAGGTATCCAGACGGGCACCCGGTCCACAATCCGCTTCCCAGCAAGGCGGAGTGATGGCAGGTGGCCTTCAGGTTTTGAGTGCAGGAGCTGTGGCGCGCCCGCAGCTTTGGCAGCTCATATTTGTGTTGTCAACAGTGTGTCAGCCTGCACACGAGCATCGTATCTATGCGGAGCGCGGCCCATGCCTCAGCTGACTAGGGACCTTAGGCGCAGCAACGCTTTCAACGCTGGTGTAGCACTAGCACTGAACAACATATTGATTGGTTTCACGTTGGAGGGCGACAAAAATGCCATGGTACCTACTGATTGGGGGTGCAGCAAATACTCAGGAGCGACACTATTGCCGCAGCCATTGGCTTCACATGTGTTGCAGACTGGTACAAAGCCACACTCATGCAGCACTCACACGGTACATCCCCAACCCGCTATCAGATAAGCAGTCGCTCAGTTTCACTCGTAGAACTCCCGCCGTGCCCTGTCCAGCTTCGCCTCCACGAAGGCGGCAAACTCGGGTTCCTCTGTCTGCAGCGCTGCCAGATCGGCATGCTCGTGCGCCTCTGCCTCGGCAAACGTCAGCAGCACCAGGTTGCTAATGTCAGCCGGCTGTGCGGCATCCCACCTGCAGTTCAGTGCCAGCCGGTGAGTGAGGACCTCCTACCTCAGACACGAGGAACGACCGTGAGTTGACATTGCATCGTGCTGTACCCGGGGGCACTGGACACTGCCTCTAACCTTGTGAGGGTGAGGCCGTCGATCTTGCGGGTGAGGCCCTTGTCGGCCGCCGGCGCCTCGCCCGCCAGCGACGCGCGCGCGGACAGCCCCAGCCACACCTCCCGCACCAGGACCCCCACCTGCACAGTGGCATACTCACAGGTCTTGTGCTTAGGCCGCAACCTTCCTCCAACCTCCTGCTGCAGCTGCGGCAGCACTCTCCCAAGCCGCGCCACTCGGATTGCACTGCGCTGCATCGCTGCAGGGGCGCCCGACGTCTGCCATGCTGATGCTGACTGTTGGTTCACAGACACACACAGCAGAAGCAGCGGCAGCGGCAGCAGGGGCATGAACAAAGTCACCTCGGCGGCGTCGACCAGCACGCCGGCGGCGGTGCCGAGGCGCACCTCCTCCCGCTCCCGCAGCCGCTCCAGCTGCGCCGCCGCCGCTCCCGGCATCAGCCTGCGGCGGGCATGCAGGCATGCTTCTCGCATGTCAGCATTGCCACGCCACGCCTCGGATAGGCTTCAACAGCAGGTCACAGACTGTGGGGTTGCTGATGCTGTGAAGGCATGATGCTGCATGACCATGATACAGCATCAGAACAGATGCTCGGCAAGTTGACTATGACATACCAGAAAACGGGCTCCGGGGTAAAGGGCTGCTGCGCCAGCTGCGTGAGCACGTACGCTGCGGCGGCCTGGCCGAACAGCGCCGGCGTGGTGCCCAGCACCGGAATCGTGCGCACCCTGAAGTTGGGCACCACCTGCCGGCAGGCACTTGACAGGTTTCTGGGACGCTGTGGGTCCATTTGGAGGCCCCTGATGGGGCAGGCTGGCAGGCTGTATGCACACAGGCACGCCTGCTGTGCTCAGGATGCTCAGCATCAGCTGCTGCAGTCCGGCACATGACCACTGTGGCACCGGCAGTGTCTGGTTTTCAGACCTGCGGCGGACCTGGAAGTCGGACAGGTTGCCGCCCCCCGTGTTGTCCACCAGCCGGCAGCGTGGCTTCTCTGTGCTCAGCAGCACCTGCCGTGAAACAGCGGTGAATCAGCAGGCAGGGCTCTGGCAGCAGACCGTCGGCCGCGAGCAGGGGATGATGGAGCGGAAGAAGGGGACCCTGCTATCCTGACAATGCCACTGCCACACTGAGCTCTTGCGCTGTTGCGCTGCTGCGGTCACACTCCACGGTTGTTGGATGAGGTTGCCCTGGTGCGGTGGAGGTCACCTGCACGCCGCGGGTGATGCCGTGGCGGGCGCGCAGCCGGTGGCGCACCGCGCGGGCCAGCGGGTCCGCAGTCGACTCGGCCACATCGCACAGGCGCAGGCGGGTGGGGTCCGCCTTGGCGCCCGCCCCCGCGCAGCACAGCGCCGGCAGGCCCCGCGCCACGCACGCCGCCAGCAGCGCCACCTGCGGGGGCCGGCAGCCGGCGCACGCCTCAGAGACCCGCTGACAACTGACGCTGACCAGTGCTTGTGCAGCTGGGCAATTGCTGGTCCACCCTGCACTGGATGCACGCCTTGTTCCCGGCTGCTCCGTGCGCATGAGCTGATCTCCATCGGCTGCCAGACATGCAGCAGGTGAATGCCATTTGCAAGCGCTTATGTGATCAGGGCTTGGAAACCACAGGCAACCACCGGTACCAAAACCCTCAAGCAGGTGCACAATGACCATCAACGAGTACAAAAGAGCATTCAGGGAGCAAGGTGCACCTTGGTGTCGATGTTGTCGATGGCGTCAACCACAAAGTCGGGCGCGCCCGCCAACAGCGCCTCCTCCGCCTCGGCAGTGTACATCTCCACCCTCGCCTGGCAGCAAGAGCGTTGGTGTCTGACCGATGTGCAGCCACATGCAAGCAAACTGGAGGAAGTCCCGATGCGTATGCCAAGCGCACGACTTGAGCCAGCGCTGCCAACGCGTGACGACACTGTGGTGTCTTAGCAGAAGCGCGGCTATTAGAGGTTGCAATTGCACTGGTTTCACTGCTGAAGTTTTCAATTGAATTGCCTTACCTCCACCGCTGCCTCCGGAAAGATGGCAGCAAAGTGGCGCGCCAGCACCGTGGCCTTGGGCAGGCCGACATCAGCTCGTGTGGCCACCGCATGCCGGTTGAGGGACGACAGCGTCACCTGGAGAAAAACTGACCCCTCGGTTGATCAAACTGCCGCACTGGCTGTAGCGATGTCGCCCACAGCTGCGGCAGCAAGGCAGGGCGAGCGTGCATCGTGCATGATCTGAAGGTGCACCTGGTCAAAGTCGACCAGCCGCAGCCGCCGCACCCCGGATCGCAGCAGCATCGCGGCCGCATGGCTGCCGACGCCCTGCGCACCACATGCCAAGCTTGTGTAACCGTGCTGGCAACCACATGGTCTGTCACACGTTGGCTGGTCTGTTGATGTGCCTAGCCTCACGAGCATGTCGAGGTGTGGATGCGTCAGCTGCATGCCCACCCCGAGGCCGATCACGACCACGAATGCATCGGCCACCCGGCGCTGGCCGTCCCGGCCGAAGAACTGCGTGTTGCGGGTGAACTGCTCCGCCAGGATCTCGTCGTCCTCCTCCGCGTCGGCCGCCGCTCCGCTGCCCGGCGGCCGGCGGTCATCCGCCTGTGCGGCGGCGCCCGACTGCCGGCCATCGCCACCGGCAGCGAGTGCTGCCCGCGTCTCCGCCGCCGCCCTGAGCTTGTCGCGGGCGGCGGCGGTGCCGTCACTCACGTCTCGCGTCTGCCTGCTGAAGCCCTGGGTCAATGTGGTGATCCACTGCCAGGCGGATGCTGGGTGGACATGCGCATGACGCGTGCTGCGGGTGCTGTGCAGATATGACACGACAGCCGCCGCGCTGACGCCGGCCGCCGCGCCAAGAGCAAACGACGCAGCGGACCCCTGCCGCTGCTGATCCATGAAGGTGGTGCCGGAACTTCACGCCGTGATGTGCACGCTGGTAATGTGCGGCACCTCAGCATGCAGCATAGCCGACCAACGACTCTTGCTCACACCGCTGCAGTGACACAGCATCCCTCTTGCAAGTCCATATATACATTGGTACATGAGTGTGGTCCTGAGTTCCTGGGATTGGCTGCCAGATAGGCAGGGCTGTTGGAAGTTGTTTGAGAGCAGCGCTGGCAGAGTGGCAGTGCTTCAGCGAAGGAAGACCAGGGATCCACAACACAGTAAAGCGGCATGTCACCATCGCAGAATTTGTGCTGATGGCCAGTCTTCTGCATCGCCGTCGATCAGGTGTCAGCCCCGCCATTGTCTACACCTATTTGCATCCGCAGCGCCGAAAGTTCAGCTCCCTGGCAGACATCCTCACTGTAAAAACGGGACAGCCAGGATCCTCTGACGATGAATATACACAGTCGAACAGGTAACGGTCTGATCCCTGCAGCTGCAGACCATGCTGGCTTGCACTGCTGTCTGCAGCATGTGCCATTGCCCTTGTGTGTATCACTTGTGCCGCGCAGTCACCTCCAGTTTGCAGCACTGCACCGCAAACAAGCACCATGGTCTGATATGAGACTTTGCCCATACGCAAGTTGGTGAACCAGACGAAGTGCGCCAGCTGGCACCCGGCTGCATGATCACTGCTGCCGGCGGTGCCAAATCAGCAGATCACCCGAGTGTAGTCGCCAGGATGGCAGGCATCATTCTCAGTGCCCCATGCCATCCATAGCACATGTGCCAATGCCAGTCGCACCCTGTACACCTGCGCTAATCACTGTCCGTGTGGCATCGCGGACCCGGCTGCAGCGGCCGCTGAGTGCGTGCAATCCGTGCTGCACGAGGGGCCAGTGCGGCCCTCACACGATGGCAGCACGGGCAGCAGGCCGGCCCAGGTACGTCACTGTGGACGTTGATCATCTGCAGCAAGGATGCCTGGCCGCCCTGCACTGGCGCTGATGGCTTCTGCTCAGTGATTACAACAGTGCACCCTGCGCTTTCTTCTAGGAAGGTACAGCAGCGGGGTCAGACCGTCATGTAGCGGGCAATAGCGACAGATTGGCACGGCAAAGTCACCCCGCTGCGGCGACGGCGCCGTGGCACGGCAACACAGCCGCCAGCGCGCATTGAGGCGGTCGGCATGGGCCCTCCTGGCTGGCACTGAGCGCAGCAATGCACGCAGGGTGAGGCGCCAGCCCCTGCATGTCTGTTTTGTGATTGATGGCTCTTTCGATGACATTGGCGGATGCGGCGTGCCACATTAGGCAAGGCCAGGACTCTGGACCCTTTGCGAACTTTGTACCTAGGCACACTTCAGTGTGTGTCTGGACCCTGCATCGCAGCCCGCTGCCCTAACGATGGCCCGATCGCCCGCTGCGACGTCTTGCGTCCAGTGATGCAGGCGTACGACTTGGGTCCCTGTGTGTGGTGAAATGCATGTACTGCCTGGCACCGACCGGCAGTGGTCTGACCCGCCTCGGCCGGAGGCCTGGCCAGGCCTTTCACAGTTCACGGTCAGAATAGGAGACTAGGCTTGTCAGCTGGCGCATACTGTACCTGTCTGCAGCGCTTTCAGGCTTGATCGATCATTCCACAACCTGCTGTGCCACAGACCGACAGCGATCGTCTGTCGACAACAGGCCTGGTTTTAGTGCATTTTGTTGGGTGAGCAGGCACGGCGACTGGGCATCTGCCTGCTTCGCCCGCTGTAGCACGCTCGACGATGCGGCAGCACGCAACCAGCAGGAGCTGCACAGTGCGCCGTTGAGCGAAAGCTTTTGCATGAACGCACCCAGTGTGGCACAGACATTCCGCTATCCTTAAGTCTGATGCTTACTGCCATGCTGTGGTGCCCGCCGCACTCGAGGGTGCAGCGAAGCGAAGGTGGTAGTCACAAGGCCTTACTCATTGCAGGCGGCGATGCGGCACAGAGGATGGCCGCAGGCGGCGGCGGCCTCGGCAGCCCACTGGCCTCTTGGCCAGTATGTCCCGCGACCGGTGAGGGCACCCTTCAAAACCATCCGGTCCCCATCTGAGGCATTCGAGCCGTTCATCCGTGCTGGCGCTGTACGAGATGTTTTCCACACCCCGAGCACGGCCCTTACAGGGCTGATCGTACATGCGACAGGGAGCATGGGCGCAATGACGGGGGCGAACGAGGGGTCGCTGTACTCGCAGCTGGCAGCGGCGCAGCGCCACGGGCGGCCGCCGCGGCCGGGGGCCGGCACCAACTGCCTGTCCGCGCCAGCCGACCTGCAGCAGGAGCTCCGCGCCTTCGCGGCGGGGCGGCCCATCAGCAAGCCCGTCGCGGGCGGCCGCTGGCCGCTCGGGGCCCCGCCCGCAGGCGGCAGCAGCACCTTTGTGCCGTTCAGCACCGAGGCGCACGGCAATGCAGCTGTGGCGGAGCGGCAGGGGCAGGTATCCCAAATGCATGATGTTGCGGCAAATCCACGGATGTGCCTGCATGTGCAGTGCGTAGTCATCACATCTGCACGAGCATGCCTGACAGTAGTACCCGTAAATTACAGGTGGTTTGGCGCCAATTCAGCACGGGCGCACTCAATCCACGAGGACACCCTTATGACGCCAGAAACACATCTAACTATGACGGCGGCGCCGGCGTTGCCAATGGTCACGCCGCGCCCCTGACAGCGCCCGCCAGCATCACTGACTACGCTGCGAGCCTCATCGGGTTCGGCGGCGCGCCGCCACCGCCGGGCGGCTACCCTGGAGCAGCTGCGGTGGGTCTCCACGCACTGGAGACCGGCCTGGGGCTCGGCGGGAGTGGGCTCGCGACCAACTCGGTGCCGCTGCTGCCCAGCGCCCTCCGCGGCGGCGGCGCCGCCACTGTGCTCGGGCCATTCCAGGTGACCCGGCCAACTTGGGCGACCCCGGCACTGCTGCTGCGCCCTTGAGGCTTTCCATGGGATTGAGGAGGTCAGCGCCTGCAGCTGCCCGCAATCATGACCCAGCAGACTCGATGTAGTTGTTCACCGATTCGACAGGACAGAGCAGAGCACATCAGCCCCTCCTGGCCCCGTCTCGCGGCGGGTACAGCAAGCCACGGCAGCCACCCGCAGCAGCCGCCGAGCCTGGCCTGCCTCGGGCGCACAACCAGCACCCCAAACGCTGTGCCGCGGATGCACCCGAGCCTGCCGCCGAACCCGAGCTCGCTGCTGAAGAGCGCTGCGCAGTCGCCGCAATTCGCGCTGCCGCCGCTGGAGTTTGCATCTGAGCGTCGGCAGCGGCAGCAAGCGAGCCTGGGCTCCGTACCAGGTGCCTGCTGCGAACGGCCACAATGAATCCACTCCTTTGAGCATCTGCTGACACTGATGGTTTGACTGCGACGCCTGCTGCCAGCGGTCAAAAGACTCTGTGCATGCCATGCTCACGCCATGCTCATGTGCGGTGCCCAGCAGCACACCAGCCGACCGGTTACTCAGCGGTTTGCTGTTTCTGCACAGATGTCACGCTGCGGACCGCATCGCTGCCGGCGGGGCCACACCGGAGGCTGCGCCACCGCCGCGGGGCTGCCAGATTTGACGACCAGGATGGAGACTGGCACCCCGAGGAGCCCGGGGAGGACGAGGAGGGGAGTAAAGTGCACAGCGACGGCGACGAGCAGGTGCATGCAACGCCCTCCCCGCAGCGGAAGCCGTGGCATGCGGAGGTGCGCGCCGCGGCCGCGGCGGCGGACGCTGCAGCAGCGTCCGGCGGCAAGCCCAAGGTGCACATCGAGGCACCTCGCCACTTGCTCGCCCTTGCTTCTGGATCACACGGCAAAGGCATGGCACAGGCAGTCCCACTGAGCTTTGCGGGGACAGCCAACCCACTGCTGGGTGCGATGGCATCGTGCCAGAGACCGCATGACGTTTCAGGCTGTCACAGGCTGTACTGTATGCGTGGCGCAGGTGGGGCGGCCCCGCAAGTACGATCTGTCGGCTGACGCGGGCAGCAGCGGGGCAGAGGGCTCGGGCGGTGCAACCCGCAGGGGCAGCCGTGCCAAGTATGCCTCCAAGCAGGAGGCGCTTGCCCGCAGGTGCACGCTTGTGCTTGTGGCAGCTGCTCAACTTGCTCCGCAGCTTTGAAGCATCGCCAGAGCAGCGCGCTGGACCTTCTAGCTAGCCTGCCTGGTCCTCTGCCAACATGCTGGAATGCGTCGGCATCAAATACGAGAGCCGGTTTTGATGGCAGTCTTCCATTACATGCTCCGTACACCATGCTTGCAAGCTAGGGGAGTAAGGCTTCGCCGGGCGAGGAGCAATCTCAGCCAGTTGCACGAGGCACGGAGGTGCCAAACGTGACCAGCTCCGCTGGCGCGGTGCAGGCGGGAGCGCAACCGGGCGAGCGCGCTGGAGGCGTACTACCGGGGCAAGGCCCGCCGCACCCAGCTGGAGGCGCAGCTGACGGCGCTGCGGGAGGAGGACGCGGCGCTGCACGCCCTGGCCGCCATGGCGCACGCCGACCCGGGCGCCGCGGGTGCACGTTTGACGCGCTGGCGTCATGTTGCACCCTGCAGTGGTCCAGCGCCACGAGCTGCCTGCACCCTGCATCAGGCGCACAGCCTGACAGCTGTCGTCCAAGAGGGGCCTTCTGTGCTGCAGAGGCTGTATGCGTACAAGGTGACTTGGCAGCTGCTGACTGCCACACTGTTCACATCTGCAGTGCGCATCCGGCAGCTGCTGAGCGCGGGCGTTGCTGCCGTGGAGGTCACCCGGCGGCTGCGCTCTGGGCAGTAGTATCGAGAGGGACGCATGCCCCCGCGCCATCTGCTTACACCACATCGTATAGGACAGCAGCAGCAGCAGAGAGCACGGGCAGTCCCTGCAGCGGCTGCTTGCAGCAGGGCATTCACGTGGAGTTTCAATTCAGCTTGGACAGAGGCCAAGGCGAGCAGCGACCCCCGCGGTATGCAGACCAGCGGGCGTGCACATCCAGATCTGCCGGCGGATCACGGCGGCACCGAGACCGCCGGTGGACAGGACACAGAGAGACATGTATGTGGGCAGCAGCCACTAAGACAACTGAGCATGTCGGCTCCCAGTTAGGCAACAGTTCCCTTCCTTATGGCCGTTGCCATGGTGGCAGGCAGGGGGTATGGCACGGGCAGGCCGCGCCACTCCTATCAACCTGCCCGCCGCTGTGTCGCAGCGCAGCCAGCAATCGCTTACGCTATCACTACGATTGGGTGCCAGCGCCATACAGTCAGAGGCATAACGGCTCGCACAACAGTTATGGGATGCGCCACGAGACGAGTATTGTGGGCGAGTTTGAGGAGTTCAAGGGCATATGGCCTGGGGTGAGAGGGTGCCTCTTTGGGTGTCGATTGCCCTACAGTTTGGGATGGTATGATCGTCGGTGCTCAGCGGACGTGACATCATTGTCGATTGGTTCTACCTTGCAACATGTATGTGCAGCACTGTTCAGGTGGCGCTGCCATGGTTGGCGGCATCTAACCTCATATGATAGTGGCGGCAACCATACTCGGGCTAGTTTCCTTGCTTGATCATATGCAGAAGCACTATCAAACACCATGACTAGGTCGTTAGCAGCACCTGCTGCCAATATTCTGATATTCTCTTGGTAAGCTGCGGCAGTTGGTCGTTAAGCAGCCGCCAGGCCTGACAAGGGTGGCGAAATATGAGTGTCTCGCCAGCCACCTCTGCTTCCGCTCTCTTGCGCCGATCATCAGTGTGTCCTCCTGCGCTGCTTCTGCTACCATCTCGACGGCTAGTGCGAACGCACAGAAAGCTGCTTGCTGCAGCAGGCAAGCATGCACACGAGGCACACCTGCATTGTCATACACACGCATGAGACGGCCACTGACCACCTGCAAATATTTGGCGGTCGGATGAACCAGGGCGCTCGCGAGTTTGTGAACTGCAGGAGCTGATCCGGACTTCCAAGCCCCTGAGCACCACATCTGCAACCATGGCCGTCTCAGTAGGTGTGCTGCCCTTCAGACGACTTCCTTTTCTTGGTGTCCATCAGGCGCAAGCATCTGGTGACCCGAGCCCTGCGGCCGTGACGGAGACAGTATTGAAAGCCTCCATCTGGATGATCACACGGTCAGCAACCGAGATGATGGCCTCACTACCTGTGTGCAGGCTTCGACATGTTCAACAATGGTATGGCGGAAGCATATGACGCCTCAATATGCCTTGAAGCTGCCACTCTGCACCCAGCACATTGCATTTTCGCACACACGATAGATCCCTCTGATTTTGTGTCCCTTACTTGCAATGCGCAAGACCCGTTCTTCCGCAGGTACGGTACGCTGTGCAGTTGCATGCTTACATGCGTGCCCGTACATGTTGCACAACACTGCAAGGACCACACGTCCTTGAAATGTGTAACACATTACAGCTACGTACATCGCTCATCAACTGCATGTCCCTGCGCAGCTTCTTTGGGGACGTCGCCAGCAGCGGGCCCACAGTTGGCGACGACGGCCGCCTGCTGCACAACCCGCATGTCATCCGTGTGGACGTCCTTGAGGTGAGTGCAGCTACACTGAGCACATGTTTCACAGCATCTCAATTAGATGACAGAGTGCGCACATCGCATGTTGCATCCGCAGTCATGCTTGGGCACACCTGCGGTTTTGGTAGGACGGGTCGCTTGCACGTGCCAAATCTGCAGGCCGATGACAAGTACAAGATCCTGGCGGATGTTCCAGGTATTCTGCATATGGATACCCTGTCGTCCATCTGACACCATGCCAGCTTGACACTCCAATGCACATTGCAGCACACCTAAACCTTGATCAGACCATGCCCCACCCGGGCCCATGCGTGCGCAGGCGTGAGCAAGGACCAGATCAAGGTGGCCCGCCCATCGACACCTACATGGCACTGCCAGCAGCGTCCTGAAGCAGAGTGCGGTGCGATGCATGCATCTGTTCCTTCGGCCACGTAAATCCCCTGTGCCACAGGTGGCCGTTGATGGAGACACGCTCAAGATCGGCGTGGAGGGGCAGGAGATAACGCCACAGGACGAGGAGGTGTGCAGTGGCCTGAGCACACGCACTGGCCAGAGGCCATCGTGGTTGACTTCGCAACCGCAGTGCTGCATACCTGCACGCGTAGTGACCTTGGTGCAAGGCCTCCAGTCGATGAGCAGCGGGGCTGCAGGAATCATGTTGCTGTTCTTGCAGGGCAACAAGATCCAGCGTTGGCTGCGCTCTGACCGCAGCCCCGTGAGCTGCAGTACACTGTGACCTCTGCATGAACCGCATTTGGGGGCAACAAGGTTGCTGCTGGCGCCTCTACACCTGCCACTGCGACTACGATGTGTTGATCTGCAAACTAGCACCAGGGAAGCGTGTTCCCATGCAGATATATGCCAACCGCACCATCCGTATGCCGCCCACAGCGGATCTGGAAAACGTCAAGGCCGCCAAGATCCAGGATGGTGTCCTCGTCATTGAGATCCCGGTAATGCCATCAGCTACTGCTCACCTTCAGTGCCACACGGTTGCCTGGTGCTGTTGCACCCTGCAAGCAGGTGACTAATTCATGCATGCCGATGCCAGAGGGGAGATGCTGGGTTTGAGGCAAATTATTTGGCACTGCAGAAGAAGAAGCAGCAGGAACCCAAAGCGGTGAACGTGGAGTGAAGCAACAAGAGCACCACGGTTGTCCAGGACAATGCGATGCATTCAAGCGGCTGCAGACGATATGTGGTGGCTTGGACGCAGCAGGGCTGTGACATGATGTGACTTCGTTGTGCATGTGGTATGTGGCTGCGAATGATTGGCCACACGAGCGACCTGCACTGCCCCGACTTGCATGCCCAATTGGCGACAAGGTTGTCAATTTAACCAGGCTCATTCTAGCGGAAAGAGGTTCCAGTCACGAGATGCACTCTGCGCAGGCCTCCACACAGCCCAGCAACCGTCGGCACAAACATGGCATGACTCCTGCAATACTTCGGTCGACTCGGCTGCCTCGGCTGTCATGTGAAAGGCTATGCTGCTGCCCCGCTGGCCGCTGCTGGCAGCGCTGTGGCAGGCGGCAGGCTGCCACGCACATCGAAGCGGCCATCCAGCTTCGGCGGCGCCCGCGCCGGTCTCGGCAGCAGCCGCCCCTTCTTGGCGAACCAGTCCGGGTCCACCAAAGCCCTGAGCCCTGTGGAGCGACATGGATCAACGTTCGTCACGCTGCGCTGCAACGAAAGGGCTGTCTGCAAGGCATCA